>WBNO01017839.1:0-94413 GCA_013400575.1 Peucedramus taeniatus | reverse complement strand
CCCGGTGCCGCGGGCCTCGGGCATCCCCCGTGCGTGCGGCGGGAGCGGGGCTTTCCCGCTGGCCGCGGTCGGGGCAACCGGCGCTGGTCGCGCCCTCAGCGGGCAAGATTCTCTCGCTCGCCAGTAGCGCCAGGGCTATTTCTGCAGGGAGTTGCCGACGGGATTTTCTGCGCGGGGTGGGGCGGACTGGCAGCCGGCCCGCGGCGAGAGTCCTCCGACCCGGGGATCTGCCGGCGGCGATGCGCGGAGCAAGAGGGCTTCCTGCCGACCCGAGCCATCCTGTCGCCTGGTCAGGAAGGCTGCGCCTTCTGCCAGCCCTGCTGGCGGGTGCCGCCGATGGCACGGTTTGGCATCTGTATAACTTCGCTTATTATTTATACAGAAGCCGCACCTATGGCTGTGTGTGCGATGGTTAAATTTGGACTTTTTTGCTGGAGTCGTGGGGAATTCGAGTGCTTCATGTCAGGGTACATCACATCTTGCACAGGGCGTGATGACAACTACATCAATGACTCTCAGGAACCGGGACCCCCTGCTGCCACTTCCCCCTGAAGGGGAAACGGGCACCTGTAAGGGGTCTTATTTTCAGGTAGCACAGCTTTGAAGGCTGCTTCTTCCGTGGGTCTGGCTTTGATGCCGCAGCTCTGTCAAAGGCCAAGACAAGCTGTTACAAAGGGATGTGTAACAGACAGCACTTTGCAGACCGATAGCCCGGTGAGGCCAGCTGTGTGCAGTGTCTGCACACATTGTTCACTTTGCAGGGAGTGGTGCCCTCCTTGTCGTGCTCTGGAGCACCCTGTCTGTTCCTGATTCCCACGCCACCCTGCCCCAGCCCTTTTCTTTTATATTTTCTAAGAAGACACCTGTGCTGCAGTCCTTGTAAAGGATATCTACCTGGACAGGCTTAGCCTCTTTTGGCCCCTTGGGTGCTCAAGGGAAGTGATTTCTGCAGAGGATTCAGGGAACGTTTGGGAGAAGGTTGACTGATGGTTGCCTTTAAGCTTCTCCAGTGCAGGCTTCCCAGTGGGTTAACAAAGGAGCAGCCTGTGTAGCCCTGCCGCTCCCTTTGTTCTTCCTCTGGCTGTGCCTTCTTTGGAGAGCTCTGATCTCTCCTGGTTTGATCAGAGATAGGGAGTGACTGATGGAGACACGAAGGAGTTCATGTTTTGGTTGTGAGCATTTCAGGAAACTCTGGAGCTTTGGGAGGCAGGTTAGGGGAGAACTGGTTGCTTCTTAGAGACAGGGAAAAAAAGTGTTTTCATCTGTGCTGCTGTTGTTAGATGAATTAGTATTATGACTTCTATTATTATAGCTTCGATGAGCTGTGTTTCAAATTCATACAATCTGTAGCAACAAATCACAGCCCATTATCTCAGTAGAGCTGCCTTAGACAGGAAATGTGAGACCCAGGTACTGGTGATGTTTGGACAAAGAGCCAGACAGTTCTCCTGCCTGCACCCCAACTCTGCCTTAAGCTCCTCCTGGCCCCTCTTCCTCTGAGGCAAAGCAGCTAAGCATGAGTGTGCCTGTTTTGCAAGTCCAGGGGTGCGAGAGACCACTGTCCCCTGTGTGGCAGCTGTGCCTGCATGACCAGCAGCACTGATCACCTCCAGCCCATTGATCCAGCTGGCTGCTGGCTGTGTCTGTGCAGCAGGTGGATTTCCTGGTAGCAGGTCAGGGTATCTCCAGATGTTGTATGTTTCTCATTTTCCTTTTCTGCCTGGGTAATTTATGCCTGTCTTTCAAGTATGCTGGTCTGTCCCCTCTGAGCAAATTTCTCACTCTGCAAATGCCAGTAATGGATAATATTTTCACATTTCTGTGTCCGCTACATTTGTTAGTAGCTGGATAATGAGTGCATTTTCAGTTGCCTGAGTCTGTGAGTCTCTTTCTAGGTGGGTTGGCACCGGGCAGGCTGCTGTCTCTGGAACAGGCTTACGGTGCTTCTGCAAGGGGCAGTTCTCTCTTTTCTGTGGGCTATCTGGACTGCCAAATGCCTAAATGTGGTGTGAACTGTGTTTTGGGGATGAATAGTTGAGTACAGAGCAGGTCCCTGTGCTGTAAGCTTCAGGTGCCTAGGCACTCACTGTTACAGAGGCTTAGGGAGAGAACTGAAAGCTTTGGCATATCCCAGACAAAAAGGTGATGCTTTGAGTGAGAGATGGTTTCCCTGGGGCAGGCTAAGCTGTATTTTATGCATGACCTTTATGCATGCAGGCTCCTCATAAATTGTGGTCAGTTTGCTGCCTCTGACTTTTTTGTATTCCTTGATCCACAGTGGCTGCATAGCATGAAGTCTTCATGCACCTTGTGAGGTCCCGATTTCCCCAGCCGGGATTTTGACAGGAAAACTGTTGGGGAGTGGGCTGTGACAGGGTATGACAGAGACTCTGTGAAGAAACAGTGTGGAGGGAAACTGTCCCAGTTAATTTCCCCACCATCCACTCTTGGCTGGTTCAAGGGGACTCAGCTGGTCCTTACCAGCCACACCGTGTTCTCCACTCTCATAGGAAAGTTTGTTTAAAGTGTTTGCTTCAACAAGAAAGCCCCACAAAACACCAGCACCTTATCTGAATGTTCCTGACTCCCAGTTATAAACACCAGCGATCTTACCGTTGGCCAGAGGGCTGTCTGCATGGCTGCTGGACCTTGCTACTAAACTGCTGCTCAGAGCCAAGGGCATCCCTGGTGAGGCTGGACAGCAGCTGTGCTTTGAAAGAGCTGTGTCTGGCCACCTCTTGATGCACAGCAGGAGCACAGATGGTCTGGTCCCTTGCTCCCTTGGCAAGAAGGCACCAGAGCGATGGTGTGGTGGGGTGTTTCACATGTAGTCATTACATGGCTTCCCGTAAGTGCACGTTGTAAAGCTGCTCTGGCTGTGGAGCTGACTGAGGCAAGCAGCCTGCAGCACACTGCAATTATGCTGACGCGCCTCCTGCCTCTCCTCAGGAGAAACAGGAAAGACCTTTACATCATCCAGGAGGCTGTACTGGCTGAGAGATTTTGATACTCACAGGGTTATACTGGCTTGTAAGTAGAAGCTAGATTGCCCTAGTATTTCCAGGGATTTCCCCTCTGTGATATTACAGGCTTGCCAGCAATTCCCCATTTTGAAAATACACCCTGCAGGGCTCTATTAGTGTAATCCTGATGCTTCCTATTTCTAGAGCACTTTAAAATTCACAAATAGGACTTTCTGACCCTCAGCCAAGCAAAATCATTTCTAAAGCTTGGAGACATGCTGCTGCCAAGAGTAGGACCAATGACAGTGTGCAGCTCCAAACTCTGTTCTCTCTTCTCTTGTTGACCTGTTCCCTGCTCTGCTTCACAGAGTTTCAAATTTTCCAGAGCAGTGCCCAAAGTTTGGCACCTCTCTCGCTTTTTCTTCTGAGCATCCTTCAGGGCTCTGGTTTGTTGAAGAGTTTCCTTCCAGTCTGATGAATTGCCTGTTCTTTATCTCTGTGCCAATAAACATGGACCTACCTGCAGAGAGGAGGTTGCAGCTGATGACTCTGCACTGCCTTTCTCCCTCTGTGGGACAAAGTCACCTAGAAAAATGATAAGGAAGACAAAGCAGAAGAAAATCCCAGCGGTTGTGGCATTTCTATAGCTGTGATAAGACAAAGTTCATGAAAGCTTGATAAGATAGCTTCCAGGAAAGCAGCAGAGGCCAAACTCCATCTTATTCTTCCTCCTGCAGTTCTGGGAGCTGTGCTTAAACAGGAGAGGAGGCAATGCTGGGGGAGAGCTCCTCCCAGAAAAAGGTGACTGGGCAAGGCTGTCCATGTCAGGGCTGCATTAGTAAAGGAGATACGAGCCTCGTGGCCTGAGCTTGAACATGAAGTTGAGCAGGGACAGTCAGGAAAAAAAGGTGCAGGGAGGGGCCAAGGCAAATACTGTGTTTACTCCCAAGAGCCGAAATTAATCAGTCCTTGCTCTACAAATACTATGATTTAAACTTGCCTTCCAGAGCATATTAAAGGGGCTGAACTCCTCCTTGGGAGAGTCTGAAATCTCTGGATCCCATCCCAGGTTTTCTGGGAATCAGTGGTAGGGTGCATGAGAAGTGCTTGGTGGGCAAGTGCCTTTTTCTCAGACGTGGCTCACTCTGTGGGTTGGGATATGGACTGATACAGCAGGCAAACAAGAAAAGGTGCAAGCACAGGTCTGAGCAGCAGATCTCTCCC
This sequence comes from Peucedramus taeniatus, assembly GCA_013400575.1. Lineage (NCBI taxonomy): Eukaryota > Metazoa > Chordata > Aves > Passeriformes > Fringillidae > Peucedramus > Peucedramus taeniatus. Next base: position 90,226 of record WBNO01017839.1, on the reverse strand, counting down.
TGTACTCTCTGTGCTACTCCAGCCTCAACTGGGTCTTGTTTAGCCAGGGAGTGTTAGCACGTAGGACGTTTGTCAGTCTGCCAAATGGACCCCTGAAGGGCTGCCCCTGTGATACCTTGGGTTTCAGCTTTCTATTTTTTTCTCTTTTTTGATTTTGTGCTGCTTTGGTGTGTGGGTCTGGGTTTGATATAAGGGGATAGTAAGGCGTGGATTTTCATATTTGGGGATAGTAAGCTCTCTTCACAGAGTAGGTAGAGACAACAATTCCTTCTCGAGCCGGGGACCCAAGGACAGCCAATCTAGATCTCAGGCCCAAGAGTATGAACAATGTGGACTGAGGAGAGAAAAACAAGAAGGATGGGACTTCATGGGCTGGGGCTGTAATCAGAAAACTAGCTCCAATGTGCTAATGGACCAAAACTTGTAAAAATGTGAGATTTTGTGACCAAGCTCTCTTTTTACTTCCATCTTGGAGCCATCCTGGCAGAGCCAAAGCTGTGGCTCTGGTACTGCCAAAGTGTGGCCTTGGAAGGCCCTTCAATAAATATCCTTTTATTCCCCTTAACTCTGTCTAGCCTCTGTTCCAGCTGTTTAAGGCATCCACCTGAATGCCCCCCAGTGTCACACCATTGATCTGTGCTGAATCCTGCGGCACCACAGCTACCCTGTTGGGTATCTGTGAAGTTCTGCTTTCTGAGCTGCGGCAAATTTGACTCTGCCAGTGCTGTTCAGCTCTCAGCCACCTTTCACATGGTTACACTGAGGTTATTTCAAACCAATTATTTCAAACCAGTGTTTCAGTGTTTTCCGTAAGCAAGAACACACAAATCTTGAAAAATGCAAACCATATTGCCTTAGAAGAGCATAGCTCTTCTGCCTGATTTGCTGGCACAGTTGCAATGCTTGTTTCTAGGAAGCCTAACACTGATTTTTTTAGGAACATCACCTGTAATTTGAATGATGCCAGGAAGGACCAATCATCCTTGTAACCCTTGGTTTCTTCTATTCTATCTCCTCCGTAAAAGGATCCTGTGCTGGCAACAAAATTGCAGGCTAATAGGCACAGAGAATCCAGACAGCTCTTTAATTGCAAGAGACAAGTAGAAGTAGTCAAAGATTGTCTTGCTAGCATCTACTTAAATGTAATTAGTTCACATTATTTTTCTCTGCAATTTTCTCTAATTTAATTTGAATACCAAAATGCACATGTAGAGGAACAAAAACAAAATCAGAATAGCATTGCTCCAAGTTCCTGCTCGTGTAATGTTCAGCTTCTTCTACATATAGAGGCTCTTTTCCTTGATGTCAGGGAGGATCAGAGTCTGTCTTCTGACTCCTCCTGCCTGTGGTCATGGCTGTTTCGCTTTGAATTTGCACAAGGTCTTTATGCCAGTAACTGATGCTCAAGTCTTAATGAAAAGATTGATTTTGCTAATGATAGCCTGCCATCCGACATGTTCCATAGAAATCAATTGGAATTCAGTGTCTCACGATTTTAAAAATCATGGCATTTATTTAAAGGGTTAATAGCGATTGAAGGGTTTGACTTTACAGCCCCTTGCATCTATTTGAAGCTCAGGCTCCTGCCTTACATTAATCTTCTGTGCAGTAGTTCTGGGTGTGATGCATCCTGCCAGGCAACAAATCTTGGAGCAGAAAAACCCAACCCCTCCATGAGATTTTATAGGTAAAAGCTCAAGTGGAAAGTTGACGTTTTTGTCTTTCTTTGTCTCCAGGTTGTATTTTGGTGAACTCTTGGTTTCTGTGGAATTGAAAAGATCAAAAATCGCTTCTGTCTTTATAGATAATGGATTCTTCATTTGGGCTGACAAACTACAATGAGAGCCAGTAGCTGGAAGCAGAAGTTATTACTTGGCAAAATAATAAGGCAGTTGTGTTTTTAGCAGCAAAGAGGAGGAATCGTGGGAAGAGCTTCCCAGGATGATGCATAGCTAGAAACTTGAACAGGATGATCACCTAAATAATGTCACTCTGCAGATAGCAGTGTTCTCTGGAAGTAGGTGACATTTCTCAGTCTGCCATTGGCCAAACAGCTAATCACCTGGCCTCCTGCAGAAATTTCTCCAGTTTGTCACCCCTAGAGCATCTCCTCTCATAGGGGAGAACATACATGTTTCTCTCCAAACTCTCAGCATATTCTCCTGGGCTTTGCCCTTAGAGTTCCATGGTGGTATTCTTGTTCCCTAACACAACAGCTAACTTTCTCTCCTGAGTTATGTTTTATGGTCGCTGGAGGGATGACAATTTGAAGGCAGGAGTCCTCTGAGTCAGTTTGAACTTTGACTGTAAGTGGAGAAGGACTTCATTGGCTGTGTTGACTTGAGACCTGGAGAGGGTGGTGTAGGTGACTCATCCTCATGGAGGCAGAGCAGTGTAGGACCAGTACCTGCTTTTGTGATTGGTGAGTAATGACTGACTGAGATCACAATTATCCAGACAGGGGCTTAGCAGGATGGTTTTCTTGCCTTTAGTACCTCCACTTCTGGAGATTTTCAGAATTCGTGTGAACAAGGCTGTGAAAAACCTGGCTTGACTTAAAGACTGATCCTATTTTGACTAGAAGTTTGTGCTGTGGAGCATTCAAGGTCCCTCCCAGCCTAAATTTGCCTGTGATTTGGTCATGATACTAAAAGCAAAAACCTGGTGATTATATTAGGAGTGGAAATTTCCCTAAGTTAAAGCAAGGAAACCCACAGCTAAAATCCACCTAGAAAGTCTGTCTTGGTCCTTGTGTTCCATGTTTCTTTCCCAATTCATGATGCATGTTGAACTCGGATGAGTGGTTAAGAATTCCTAACTTTCTCTGCAGCACACATTTCTGCTTTATAGGTTGATGCACTGAATTAAGAAAAACTAGCAAAGGATATCCTTGAGTATATTTTGGTCATCCTTGATGCTTTAAAAAAACCTATTTCACTAAAGCTTATCTTGCTCTTAGCTAGGGGAATCTCTTTGTTTTGAGACCTTTGATTTGGTGTCCAGTTGTCTGTGGGCTGTTACTAGAACAGGGCTTCTGAAGCCTGATAGAGGAAATGCAATTAATATGTAAAGAGGGAACTGAAGTGAAAATTTCTCTACCTTCTCTTTCTTTCAATTTTGAGAAACTAGTCATTATTTTATGTATGGTTTTGTATATTTCAGAAGAGTTTTACAATGTCTTACCTATACTTCCTTCCCTGACATGACTTGCAACATGAACTTCTCTGTGACTTCATGACAGCTTACCTTACATGTATTAAAAAAAAAAAAAAAGCAGCATTTGTACCCTTATTTCTGCCTATCTTGCAGTCAAGCTCAATTGTGTGAGTTTGGAAGATTAAAGGTACAGATGCCATACATGGCACTAGAAGTGTTTCACATACCTTTGTTATGAGGTTCTGCTTCCACTGGTGCCATTGCCCTCTGCCAGTACAGGCTGATGACCACACAGTGGTTTTAGTCTATTAGTCTGGAAATCTGCAAGTGTCTTCAATTCCTGCAGAAAAGCAAGACTTCCCCAGGAAATCCAGATTTTTATTTTGAGCTGTTTCTAAACTAACCCTTTTTTAACTTTCATATCTACCTGTGTCATTACCTGCTGTCCTTCCTATGCCTGGAGTTCCCTGGCATGACAGTGTCATGCAGGGCAGTGGTAGCACTCACCTGCAGTCCTTGAGCCTGCTCAGGGAGCCCTTTGTGGGACTCATCCCCCTTGCTGTCATCTCTGGCTAAGTTAGGAGCCTGGAGCCTGAAGGCTCTCTGGTGCACTGGAAAGCCCTAGATACAAATGTAATTTCATGAACATATATAAGATATCCACAGAAAACGGCATAATCAGATAGCTGCAGTGAGGCCCACTGTGTCCTACCCAGTGCTGTATTTCTCACTCTTGTTCCTTGTTCACACAGACAGTCTTTGTTTTTGCTGCCTAAGGCATGGAAAGAGCATCCCAAGCTGCCTGGCCTGCATTATGTCAGGAATTCAGAATTCTGTTTTAATTCACAACCAGATTTTAAGGGCTATGCTACCTTTATTTTATTTTATTTTATTTTATTTTATTTTATTTTATTTTATTTTATTTTATTTTATTTTATTTTATTTTATTTTATTTTATTTTATTTTATTTTCAACTGTTTAGCTTGGAAAAGGTATGTCTGAAAAGGGATATGACATACAGCTTTTTGCATATGGTGGTAAGATGGGACGGAGAGTTCAGATAGTGAGTGCTTGTTCCTCTGTTTATCATTGCCCATGAACTACAGGATACAGATAAACAGTGGAACACATTGACACAGGATGTTGGGGATGTGGTTCAAGAAAAGCCATGAGATTAATCTGCAGGTGGAAAATCGATTAGGGCTGGCTAAACCAACAGATAAGCCTTTGGCTCAAAAAGTCAGTGAGGCACAGATGCCCAGAGCTGACTCAAAGGCACAGAAAAGATCAGTTTGTCGGCATGGATATCATCTGTGCTGGAGAAATAGGCTGCCATGGAAAGCAGCAGTGGTAGAAGGAGAGAGAGCCTGTAGCAGGGGGGGTCTGCTGGGATGTGGAGGCACTTCTAGGGGTGCTCCTGGCTGGAAGGGTTGAAGAGAAGGCTGGTGCGGTGGGACAAAGCTGGAAGATGTTCAAAAGTCATACTAGTGAAGATATGTGAAGAGGCTGGCAGGAATGAAGTATACAGTAATTAAACTACTACAATGTGGGAGGAGAGGCTGATCTTCCTTGCTGGGAGGTGTGAAGATGGAGAGGTGTGAAGAATGAGACTGGTCACAGAGGAGAGCAGTGGTGCTGAATCAAATGATCAGAGATTGAGGAACACCTAAAAGCAATATAAGAATGCAGTATTTGGAGGAGAGGAGGTAAAGAAAATAGTCTATATGAAGACATTTGAGGCTGAAGGTCAAACAGAGGGATGTCTGTGTGCAGACATCCTCACCTCTCTGCTAACTGTAACATCTATAGTTCAAGAAAAGCAGATCTGGAGAGTGAAAGAGGTGATACCAGGACTTTTTATATCCACACGCATTTTGGGTGTTTTAATTTGGTTCCATTGCAGATGGAAAATACTGGGCCCTGATCCTGAAATGATTTTAATTTCAGCTGGAGGGAATCCTGTCTGCATGTTCCAAGATGGCTTTGCAATGCAAACTGGAGTGCAGGGAATGGCAGCAATAAAGAGATTGGCTCCAAACCCATGCTCCAAGTCTGAACCAAGCAATACTTTTGTACTTGCACTGATGGAATCATTTCAGAGTGATTGCAGTGTTTTCCAGAATCTGTGTATTTGCCAAGCCCAGCAGGTGAATGAATTGGCACAGAATCTCATTTCCCTGGCAGGGAAAGCATGGGTAGCCTTCCAACTTAGTCAGCATCAATCAAAGCCAGACTGAAAACCAAAAAGCAAAACTCAACCTGCTACTGATGCTCTAAATGATGACTTTTAAAATTTATGATGTATAGGGTACCATACTCACAATGAGGTGACATCAAACTGGAGACCTGTCCCTACTGGCCTCTCCACAGGGCTCCATCCTTGGCCCTTGACATCTTCATTAACAACTTGAGTGCAGGATTGAAAGGGATTCTAAGCAAGTTTGCCAATAAAATTGGCAGGAACTATCAACTCCCTTGAGGACAGAGAGGTCCTGTGGAGAAACTCCGATAAAATTGAGGGCTGGGACAACCACCAACAGTATGAAGTTCAACAAGGGGAAGTGCTGGATTATGCACTTAGGATGGGGCAACCCTGGATGTGTGTGTAGGCTGGGGAACAAGAGACTGGAGAACAGCTCCATGGAAAATGATCTGGGGGTCCTGGCTGGTGGCAAGTTGAACGTGAGTCAGCAGTGCCCTGGCAGCCAGGAGGGTCACTCATGTCCTGGGGTGCATCAGGCACAGCATCACAGCTGGGCAAGGGAGGGGATTGTCCCGCTCTGCTCTGCACTGGGGCGGTCTCACCTCCAGTGCTGGGGGCAGTTCTGGGTGGCATAATGGAAAAAAGACATTGAGCTATTGGAGAGTGTTCAGAGGAAGCCAATGAAGATGGTGAAGGTTCTTCACCCTGAGGATGTTTGGGCACTAGAACAGGCTCCCCAGAGAAGTGCTCACAGCACTATGTGAGACCCCTTGGGGCCCCCTGCATGGAGGACCCCTAATAAAAAGTTCTGCTCCAGGAATGAAAGATGAACGGGACTTTTTCGGTCTTCAGGTTGCTGTTTGTTTTTATCTTATCAGAAGTTCTGCGCACCATCTGCACCAGACTTAGTGCACAAGGAGAAGACAGGAACAAAAAGGTCACAAGATGTACAGTTTCAAGGTCTTTTCAAGCTGTTTTATCCAATTAACTCTTAAAATGTACTTTATTTCTACTTATCTACCAATAACTAATTATTTATCTGCCACACAACATCTGCATCTCTCCCCAATCAATCACCCTCTGCCACCAACACAGCAGAAAATGGAGTAGATGGAGACCAGACAATGCCCAAAATCCTCTATTTTGTCTTCTATCTACCTCCACACTAAAAACCCAAAACTCTAAATTTTTCACCCTGTGATAAACTATACTATTATCTATTTCACACACTCATAGATTCCAATTCATCCCAAAGTCTTGGAAGCCCTCTCCATGGATGAAAGTTAAAGGTAATGTTTTCCTGGGAATCAGGACTTGTTGGGACAGGCAGGGAAATATTCCCTGTGCCCTGGGTTCCAACACAGGACCAAGCCTGACAGAGTTCAAGAAGTGTTTGGACAATGCTCTCACATGGAGTGACTCTTGGGGATATCCTGTGCAGGGACAGGAGCTGTATTTCAATAATCTGGATGGGTCCCTTCCAACTCAGCATATTCTATGATTCTATGATGTGGTGGAAGAAAACGTTGGCTGTTATGCCTGTGACACCTGCCTTTGCCACTCTCTTGCTGGCTTGTCATGCTTCAGATAAGTGGCACCTGCTGTTAAAGAGCTCAAAAGTGTGTTAGGAGTTTTCTGGAGAACAGAGAGATGTCAATTCTGACTTAATCAGCCACTCAAAGAGAAGAGCCTCAACTTGAATCATAACTCCACAGGCGCTACATAGGTGTGGGAGAGTTTCCCACACTTCTGTGTGGGCCCCTCACTATTTTTTGCATGCAGATGATGCTCTAAGGGAGGTAGAAGAGTTCTGCAGCTATGGGTTTCAGGGAATACCTCTGACGCTGCCTTTTTAAGGAACAAAGTCCTGCTGTCATTGCCCTCAGAAGGACAGGGACCATTCCCCTCTAATTCTGGCTCACGTCTGGGAAACTCTCAGCTGGTTCTTCTCTGGTCTATGGTAGTAGGTACCTGTGTCCTTTGCTGCCAAATCCATTTGCTAACAGAAGGATGCAACTTCTGGGAGGGCATTTACAGAGCCAGACTCTCCTTGGCACTGACAGTGTAATAAGGAGACCAAGAATGCAAGCTGTAGCTGGAGGGAAGTAGGTCAGACATTAGAGAAAACTACATCCCCAGGAGGGCAGTGGGACCAGACAGGTGGAGGCCATCATCCTTTGGGATTTTGAAGCCTCCACATCTGTCCTGATTTAGAGCTATGGGCAGGCTGACTGTGAGGCTTACTGCGGGCGGCCGCCTCGAGGCTTTCCCGGACCGGTGCTGTCAGGGCACCCGCATGAATTGGGGTGACTCCCTCAGCCCACCTTCCGTCCGAGCCCGGATAGTGTAATGTAGATCTCACCCAGTGAGCAGGAGGAATCTCCACATTGCTGATTCCAGGGCGGTTTATTGCAGGGAAGGTAAAGGAGAAGGGTCCAAAGGGGTGCAGGAACACAACCGAACGCTGGAGGGAGGCCAGAGCTGCAGAGCCTGGAGCAGAGAGAGATACAGTACTTAACAGGGGGAAGGGAGGCGGGATCAGGGTACGGAGGGTCCAATCAGGCTCAGGGGAGGAGTTGGAGGGAATGGACAGGGCTTGAACCAATGGAATGAACATATGGGAGGGATCAACAGCAGAGGACCAATGGGAGAGCAAACAGCATGGTAGATTCTGGAACTGGGGAGTGAACAGGGTTTAACAGGCAGATATGAATTGACATAACTAAACACAGAACCATGGGAATTTTCCACCTTGACTCTCTCTATCTTAGATAGTTGTTGTCTCCCAAGGCAGTCTGCCTTCCTCCTCGACTACCACAGCTTAACTGGAGACAAAGGAGGCAGGGTCTCCCACACTATGCCGTTGCATATGTGGTTGTGCTTTACTTCCCAGACAAATAGGAGCCTGGTTAGTGCCCTACCCCAGGTCTTGAGCAGTTTTCATTTCCCCAGTCAGTTTCAGAGATGAGATACAGACTTGGTGTCACTGGCCAGGATCTCATCACATTCAAGCCTGTGTACAGAGCTCCAGCCATGGGGGAATGCAGTGACATCACATTAGATGTAAGGGCTGTATATCGAGACATTCAAATCTAGTCTCTAATCTCCAAACCTTGACAGAACTCAAGAGAAACATCTGCACTTGGTGTATTTCCATTGCCTCACCATCCTGCTAGGCACTTTGGGTTTTCTCATGTATCTGTGTTCTGGTGGCAGCCACAACTGCTCAGGTAGGCAGAAGAGGTTTAAGGGGAAATCTGGCTATCCTAGTGGATCCCATTTGGACTCCTGTGGGCAAGGAAACAAGATATTGGGATTCCCTGAAGGTGAACAATCTTTAATCCTTGAACCACTGATGCTGAAGGAAAGCCTTTGCTACAAGGAAAGCCTTCTGACAGTAGCCTTTGGAAGAGACACCCACTCTGCCAGATATCTGCAGGCCTCACAGTAAAGACAGGTGGGACCAAGTGTCCTTGTCTTCCCAAAGAACATGGCAGGTTACTGAGACCCAGCTGCATCTTTCTGACGGGGAGCTGAACTTTGGTTTCTGAAACCCAGAAGCCACCTTGGCCTTGAATAGCAGGAAACTTCTTTCTGTGAAACAGGAGAGTGAAAGCATAGCGTTCTAGTTTCAGGAGAAACTGCTGAGCTTTGCAGAGTGTCTGATGATGAGTTTTTCAAGGTTGTCTTTCTGACAAGAAATGTGGCAATGTCCCTGAAAGTTCATAACTTCCTTTTTAAGCTGAGTTTTTGCAGGTGTGTGTGGAGGGGCAGAAGAGGCTTCCAGTTTTTGTTCTTTGAACCAGGATTGTTTTATTTGCTTTTCGTTTGTAATGAAGCAGGATCTTGCCAGCATATAAAAGGTCTCTAAGATGGAATTTGCCCTCTTGTTGAATTCAGAAGCACATTAGTGCTTCTGAATTCAACAAGAGGGCAAATTGATCAACAAGGAAGTTGATAAGCAATAATATTTTCTTTGCTGCCCAGGTAACCAGCAAAATGAAAGAGGCTATTGTGTCTGGAGAATGTAGGCAAGTTAGCTTTATCTTTCTGTACACAGGCTATCTTGGAAAGCTGGAGGTGAATCAGAGGAAGACGGAGCTTAGCCTCCAAAGAGGCTGGCATTGCCCCATCCTCTGCTTTGGTAATACTGCCTCCTGCCCTTCCTGAGAGCTCTGATAAGCCTACTGAAACTGGGCTGAGGTTTGGGGTTCTTTTGGGTTTTGCTAGTCTTCACACTCCCCTGATCCTCTATGGTATCTTGTAAAGGCCATGTTGACTGAAGGCATTTATGTCCTCAACTCACCATGTTTCTTTCTGTCAGAACTTGCAGAGTACAGCAGCACATGAGGCAGAAAAGGGAGTGGTGAAGGGACAGGTTGAACTGCCCAAAAAAGGTATTACCACTGAGTGTGGAATCATCCCTGGAGTATTTCCCTCCTGGGAATGTGCAAACTGACTTTGCACTGACTGAGCACAAGTGTCTTCACACACACTGAAGGGTGGTCCACGTGCTTCATCTTGATTTCTAGCTGACATTGGCTTAAAAATACTAATAAAGAAACTTCTCCTGTGACTGGGGTTGATTTGTGATGTTTTACTCCCTGTGCCTGAGTGAGTGGTGTGAACCTTCAAGAAGCAGAGCTCCAGGTGCTGTTGGCAGTGGAATAAGAGTGACAGTGCCTCAGGCTCCCTTGCCCAGGGTGAACCACTTTGGTGGCTTATGGAAAGAATGATGCTTGTCAGGCCACTGCAGGGAAGTCCAACGTCTGGCAACAGACCCTCCATGGGCACTTCCCAGCTCCTGGGCTTTCTAAGCATGCTGGAGGCCCCAGACTGCTTTATGCTTATAACAAAGGTAAAACCAGTCCCCCATGAAAATTAATAAAGATAAAAGTCAACTTCTGCCCCTGATGTGCAGCCTCTCCCTGCAGTGAAAGGAGCAGCTCTTGTGAAGGCTGTGAGGTGTCCTGGTGGGCAGCAAGTTTGACCAGAGTCATCTGGGTAACTCTGCAGGGCAAGTGCAGCCTGAGCTTCTCCACAGGATTCCAGATAGGCACATTTCCCAAGGAGGCCAATGGGATCTCCATCCTCATTAGTCTTTCAAACTTGGCTGGACAGTCTAAGTAACCTGACCTCCCTTTGTAGTGAACTTTGCTGTGGGCTGAGGACAAGACTGACTCAGGACCTCCCAGAAATGCCTTCTGGCCTGACATTTTCATGTGGTTCTGTGTGATTTAGTGTTGTCATTTCTCTTTGCTTCTCTCACTTGTCCCAGGGAGGCTCAAGTACACATGTGATGTCAAGATTGGAAGTGACCAAAGCAATAAAGTAAAGATCAGGTGACAATTCAGCCAGTACTTCATGATGTGCACTTCAAAATGTTCTAAGAGGTTCTACCCAAAATACAGTCTTAGATTCCTCACCAGATCAGGTGACAGGAGAGCTCAAGCCTCTTCAGACCTGCCTGAGGCTGTGGTCTCTGCCAGTTTTTCTCTTTGCTCTCTTCACTGCTCCTCACTGTCATTGCTGACTGTGCTAAGATGAGTTAAAAATAACCTGGCTGAGCTATTTTTATGAGGCATATGTACTCCCTTGTCCATCTCCCTGCTTTGCCAGCATGGCAGAAGAGCACAGAAGAGAGGTACTGGGCAATGGGGATGTGGCAATAAAATGGACAGGTGTCACCATGAGAGTATTATTATGCTGGATGCCATTTGGTGTTGCTGCCCACCTTGGGGAGTGCACTGTGGTTTAAACCTGTGACTGAACACAAGTGTAGCTGGAAAACTCATCAATGAAAGCCATGGGATTTTTGCTGTCTCAGCCTTGTCTTGCGAAGAGTGGTCTTGTTTCACTCACTCCTGGTAGCCCTTGCCCGTCCCTGGACATACATGTTTAAAATTATTTTGAGGGTCACAACACTTGGTGTGTCTTCTAAAGTAAAAAATCTGCACGATGTGCATTTTGCCAAGCTTGGGACCTTGGCAAGAATTTGGCCCTAGTTGGGCAGCCTTGGGTTCCATTATTAGAAAGATGCTCTGAGACAAAACAATGTGGTACCAGCTGGTGATTATGTTTGTGGGGTGCATGGCTACAGTGGGTTTCCAGAGTCTTTCTGTTCAGCACAGGCTGGGTCCCTATGCAACGTTTGCCTTCCCTGGCCTAAGCCAATAACTGACGGATGCAAAAGTACTGAAATACCCTTTTGCTTATGGTCTGAGCAGAAGATGCCTTTGTCAGTGGAAGAGCTACTGTCCCACGTCCCCTGAGGCTGTGTCCATGCAGCACCCTCTGTGTAAGCCTTGACCTACTGCCAGTGTGGGGGAAGGGCTGACATGTGTCCTGCAAGGACTCACATGAGACCTCAAGTCCTGCCCCGGCCAGTGTGCGCCAAAAATAAAGGGCAAGAGGGGCTGCTGTGCGCTCTCAGAGAAATTCCTGTTTTGTGGATGAGGAAATCAACCCATTATTTTAGTTTTGAGTGACTCCTTCATCTTGCTACTTCATGTCCTTGCTACTTGTGCAATGTTTATTCTAGAGCTGTTTGTTTTCCACAACCAGTTTACCATGGCACCATATTTAAGTACCTGTGCCATGCTGCAGAGCTGCAAATATTTTGGAGTGTTATTTAGAGCTGGGTTTTCTGATGAGAGACAACATTTCTAGAATATATTGTTCTTTGAGATCTTGCTTGCTGCTGTGATTTTGCCCCCCACCACTTCTGTGGATCCTGGTCCATCTGCAATGGTGGCATGCATGATATGCAGGATGTGGTGACAGAAGCAGTTCCCACAACTCCTGGTGGGCTTCCCAGGAGAAGGGACCTTTGTGCTTCTGCAGACGACCAATGCTCAAACCAGCATGGAGATGGACATGGACAAAACATCTTTTTCCATCACCTGTTCTGCTTCTGAAAATACAGATTAGAGCATCTGACTGACACTTGGTTTGCTGAAGGCTCTTTGCCCCTATTTCATTATGAGGCTGCTTCATAGTGCAAGAGAAGGATGTGGTGTGTATGCCGTGTGTCCAGTGATGCCACCATGTCCCTCTTGGGAAGGGCTGGCTGCAGGCTCTGATCTGCTTTGGGGAAAAGACACGTGTCTATTTCTGAAAGCCGACTGAAACCTTAGTCAGAGCTCCCTTAATCTGAGCCCCGGAACGGTGGGTGTGGATCCTCGTGGAACAAAAGACAAAGAAAGGCGATTGATAAAACCGAGGCCCATCGCAGGATGACTGATTTAAAAGGCTGGTTCCCAGCTGGCCGATTTAAAAGCTTCCAGCTTTGGTCGCAGATAGGGCTGTTTTTCCAAGGATATGCCTCTGAGCAGCTGTAGAAAGGTCCTGCTGCCTGATAGAAAGGCGTGCTGAAAGGTTTTTATTTGCTACTGTGGATTGATTTGAGTACAGATGCTGTGGAAGACATGCTGCATTATTCATGTGGTAGATACCCGTCGCTAAAAGCTAATGTACAGCCTGGAGGCTGTGAGGAGTGGTAAGGTCCTTTGCATGGTTTTGTTGATTCACTAGAGAGCCTGGACTGCTCTTAAGCTTTTTTTTTTTTAATACTAAGATTGATAAAGCAAATCGAGGAATGTGAGATTACTTAGTTAATGGCTCTCCATCTCCTTTCTTGCTTACAAAAACTATTAGCAGCTTCTTTTTTTTTTTTTAATGCATTATTCATATGAAACTGCTTGCTAGGCTGGCACTGTTTGCAAGACTTCATCAGTAACTCAGTTTTCTTGCAGCACCAGCTTAAACTGCTTCCCTATCCCTGCTCAAGTGTCTGCAGTAATTTAATGCATGTTCAACAGCCTTACCCATTAGATTTTCATGGGCCCTGTTTTTGTGTCAAGAGGTGAAACTGCAGCGCCTTGGGGCAAAACTGCAGTGTGTGTGCTTGTGACTGGACTGCCTGAGATCCTCTTCTGGATCTGTGAATACACAGAAGCCAGCCTGGCATCATGTGTTTTTCTGTAGCTCTCTTTGCTGACTGTTAGCAGCTGGCTGTCAATTGACATGGTCAAGACCATGGTTCTCCATCTGGGGACTCTGAACTGATAAACCTCACCTCCAAGGCAACATTTGCTTCTCAAGTATTTTGCTTCTCAGACCACAGTTGCGGAAGAGACATGGCCTCAATGCAGACTCCACCTGCCTTGCATTAGGTGTAGCCAAGTCATGAACCAAGAGTTGAAAGCCACTGTATCAGTGTTATTTATTCCTCTTGTAACAATAAACCTGTAGCCTCTGAGCTTGTAGTGTTGTTTGAGATGACACGTGCAGATGGTATTTAAAGCTCTGGGTTGCTTTATAATCATATGGTCTGGTTGACTTTGGTTCCAAAGGAATTTATTACTGGTAATTTCCTCTCGCAAATCCCCTTGCCTGGGAATTTCTCGAGAGTCCTTTTCACAGCCAGATGGTTTAAGAAGTCAGAGTCGCTTTGCCTTCGTTCTCAAGGTTGTTTATTATTTCTTATCTATAACATGTTCTCCCTGACCAGCCGCGATGCATTCAGCAGGTCAGTCCAAGGTACACTGCCCACCCCCAGGTCTGAGTTGTCTTTTTATACTATAAACTACATAGACATTATTTACAGTTAATTCCCAATACCTATCACCTATGTTAGACAGTGAAATTCTACCTTAAACCAATCCCCAAGTGCCAACATCACCAAGAAAATGGAGACGATGAAGAAGAAGGAAGGAGGGCAGTACACACCCAGATTCCTCCACCTTGACCCCCCTGTACACTTCTCATATGAATCTTAACATTCTATTTTTCTACTTAAAAATAAGCTACTTATTTTATTCTACTTTCCCTGGTTTGTAATTCCTCATATAAAGTTGGTAACTCTTTCCAGGGCTCAAGATCAAAAGCAGAGGGTTCTTTGGCTCCATTCCAAGCTCTCCGAGCCCCCTGCCAGGGTCTCAGCCCTTCCAAGGCAGCAAGAGGGATTTCCTGGTTTCCCACAATTTCTCATTGATAGTGTTACAGCACAGAAGTGGAATTTGGATGGCAACGTCTGTCTAGGGGTGTGTCACCTCCTGTATTTCAGATATGCTTAGGAGAGTGTCCATGGCTTTGAGGGGAACCCAGCTTAAGCTGAGAGGCTCACAAACTATTTGGTGTGATAGGTTTGTGGAAAGCAAGTCCAGAAACGAAATGATCTGTTCTTGTTTGGCATCTGAGCCAGAAGGCTGATGTCTGATGATGAAATTCTGAGAGCTCCGATTTTGTCTTGAAGCAACAAATCAATATATACTGTGATAAACCAAGAAACTGTTTCTCATGTATGTTTCTTACAAATTGTAGATAACAATTTCTCTGTTTGAAATTCTTCTGTTTGCCTTCAGGGTTGCCTTTTTAAGGGTGTACTTGTATTCCGTCTTTGAAGATGGAAACGTGTGGGTGGATTTTTGTAAAAAAAAAGCAAACTCAAAAATGTAAACCTGAGAGCATTAAATCAAATTAAAGATGTTGCCTAAAAATGTGGATGAGGGTGGGAACCAGCAAACTAGTCTTTAACATGGGTGTGGCAAATGGACTCACCAGGGCAAGTGGATTGCCAGCGTATGGCACAATTTCTGTGTGCTTATGGCTGTGCTCTGATTGTGCTGCTGGGTGCTGGGAAGTGACTGTCAAAGGACAACAGTCAGACGTGCTGAACTTATGGTGTGTATGACTGATTACTTGCAAAGATAATGCATAAATGTTCAAAAGAGTGTTCTCAGGGAACAATTCCCGACCCCTTTCCTGGGCAGGAAAACACAATTCTTATTTTGAAATTAAAGAGCTATAGGAAGAAGAAACAAAAATGGCAATGATAGTGTTATCTGCTGAGCTGTAAAGCGTGAGCTGTAATTGCTCTCTGGATTTCTAGAGCTGTTGCTTTTCAGGTATTGCAAAGCACAGACAGCTTTGCTTATCCTGTTACTACCATTGGGCTTTCCAGGCCTGTTTATGTGGGAATACATTTTCAGCAGAAGCTAAAGCCTGTAATTATATTAATACAATCACACCAGTATTGCTGGTCCTCCTTGGCATGCAGAAACTAATCCAAAAGAGGTACTTCTTACAAGGAGAAAGGAGAAGATGCTTTCATTCACATCTTGCCTTTAGAGAACCATGTCTGCACAGGGACATTGGTTGGTGTGCAGAGTAAAACTCAGTGTAGGCAGAAGTGTGAGGCTGCCTGTCCTGCAGAGAGCTGCCTGGCTGCACAGTGCTGCAGGCCTGACTTTCCACAGCAGAAGCAGCAAGACTTTGTGCAGCCCAAGAAGGCAGGCTGTGACAGGAGGTGTTCCCTGGCTCACTGATTCTGAATCTGGGCTCCTGGGTGTTGCTCTAGATGTCCAGTCACAGGTGAGACAGGAGGTCTTCTCCTGCTGCAGATGAGGCTTTCTGTGAGTGATCTGCTAATGATACAGATGCTTGCTGTGCTGGACATGGAGCTTAGTCTTGTGTGTTGGAGAAACCTGCTCCCAGAACCCCAGGAGAACAGAAGTTTGGAGATCCTGAGGAATTGCACCTCTGGTAGGCTGTGAACAACAAGCACTTGTCCTGCCTGCAGCCCAGTCTGGGGATCCCAGTGGGTTCTTGGGATACTGGTTGCTTAGACAGGGAGTTGCTGCCTAAGGGATGCCCTGTGATCAGCTCAGCAGTGCAGTCCAGTCTGGTAGGGGTTACAGCTTCCAACCACGCTGGATTCTTCTAGGGACAAATGCAGAGCCCTCCCCAAGCCTGACTGAACTCCCCTGTAACAGCAAGAAGGGATGAATGGTACTTTGGACTACAGTGGGGTAGGTGATGATGGACAGTGCTCATGGAAGATGTGTGCGAACCCCAGTCAGTGTGAGCTGCGGCACACATGAAGAGCTATCTGAAATTAGCTCAGAGCAATTAAGGCATTGTCTTTGAGGACTCTCCAGAGGATGGAGGAGTTTCCTGAACTCTAGACACAGGGAAGCTTGAGCTTCTTTATAAGGAGGACATCAGAACAACAAGAGAAAGTAGAGCACAGGAGAGAAATGATGAGATGAAAAAGACACCATAAGCATGGCAAAATCAATCTTGTCAACCCTCTGATTTCATCTTCCGGAGGGTGGTAAGCCCAGTGGATGTGGGATCATTTATCTTGACTTTAGAAAAATGTTATCCCACAAAATTAAGATAAGGGAATATGCACCATATACATCTGTCTGTAGTCAGGTATATATAAGTCTGGTGAGAGAATTATAGAGGAGAGCTTGCGTGATAGTTTGGTTTCAGAATGTGAAAATTTATTGAGAAGAATTTTGCAGGGTTCTTTTTGACATCTGATGCCTTTTGTATTTTTACTAGCAATTAGGACAAAGGAATAAACAGGAAACCAGGAGGAGCAGGAAGATTGCAGAATGACAGGGCTCTGGTTTGAAACTGCCTTGATGAGCTGAAGTAATGGCATGGGAAAATTAGGATGCGGTTCAGCAGAGAGAGATTTGGGTCTTCAGATAATGCAGTACCATCAGACCCAGTGCAGTTCTGCAGAAAAGTGTCCAAAGGCTGCATTTAATTCCAACACAACCCAGTGACATGCTGTAGAAAGAAAATAAATATGAACTGGGGAATATCTGGTAAATTTAAAAAGGAGCCTTGGATGTTTCTGTCCATCCATGTTAGTGGACTAGATGTATTCTGCCAGTTTTAGGTGCAGCTGCTCTGGTAAAGTGCAGATTAGCCAAAGAGAGTGGAAGCAAGGAGGACAAATTCATCAGCTGTTCAGACAGAACAGAATGAGGGAACAGAATGTCTGACAAAAAGAGAATGAGGTAAAAACTGGGGAAGACTGGTTAGCTGTGTGTCAGCTGTGGAGGAAAGCTTGCTGCAGTAAGAAAGGTTAGAATCTTTTGCCTAGGATCTGGCTAAATAGAATAAGGAGCAAGGGATGCTCATTGCACAAAAGGAGATTTAATTTTGACAGCGGGGAAAAGCGGCATAATTGTAAAGGCAGCTGGGTTAAGTTTAGTGGGATGCTGATGGTCTGTCCATTACTTGAGAATTTTGGGAAAAAAGTCCTTAGGGGAGGATGTAGAAAAATGAATGAGAAGGATAGGAAAAAAGATGGACTCACATGACCTGTGATGATCTTCACATAAATTTGTGATGATCTACTAATTTATGCTTCCTGGAGGACATGTAGGTGCATAAACATGTGGTGAAAGTTTATTTTGGTGAAAGTGGTGAAAGTCTATTTTTAACTTAAGCCTGCAGCACTCAAATGTAGGTGTTTCCTAGTTTTCACAAACCACTTACCTATTTGAGGACATTCTTGCTAACCTCATGCTGTGGTGAGGAACTATCATAGTACTGGAATCTGAATATACCATGTCATGGGGATTTTGGGTTTTGTTAATGCAGTTCGGCTTGGGAAGCCTGGCAAGGGTTTACAAAAGCTGGGCTGACTCTCCATCTTTCTCACTTTTACCTGCGAATCTACTAAGTTCCACTTTTACTACTTTGATGTCATTCTCCTTTTGCCAGCCTCCCCAGAAAACCTTCTCATTGCCTGTTCCTCATCTGGTTGGTCTTGATTGAGAGAGTTTGCACTGTGGTCCAACTATTTTTGTTGCTTTATGTCATCTGTTTAAGTTGCTGCTTGTTTTCCTTCCCCTTATCATGGCCCATATGACATATTCCTCACAGGCAGTGTTGGGTAACAGGGAAATCTCCCATCTTCTTCTCTCTGAATGCACACAGAAAGTTCTGTACCTGTTCAGGATCCTCTTCCAAGAGATCAGTGCAGATTTCACAGGGTCACAGCATGGTTGAGGGTGGAGGTACCTCTGGACTTCACCTAGTCTAGCTGCCATCTCAAAGCAGGTTCAGGGTGTTGTCCAGTTGGGTTTTGAGTGTCTCTAAGGCTCCACAGCCTCTCTCAGCTACCCGTGTCTGAGACAGGCAGAGTGTGTGACCACCCTCAGAGTCTGAGAGTTCCTTTTTACATTTAACTCTCTGATCAAGCTCAGGCTGAACAGCCTGTGGTTCCATAGATCCTCTGTCTTGCCCTTTTAAAGGTAAGGGTGACACATTCTTCCAGTCCTCAGAGACGATACCCCATTGCCATGAGCTTTCAAAGAAAACCGGGAATGACCTGGTTCCTTGCAGGAACAAGGGCCAGCTTCCTTAGCTCCTGTGGGTCCATTCCATCAGGCCCTTGTCCATATCCAGTCTGTTTAAGTGTTCCCTGACCTGATCTTCCTCCAACAAGAGTCAGTCTTCCTTGCTTTGGATTTTTTGGATCTCTCAGGGCTCCAGGGTGCCTGAAGGCTGATCTTAGCAGTAAAGACTGAGGTGAAGAAGGCATTCAGTGCCTCAGTCTTTTCAGTGTCCCTGCTGCTTTTCCTAGTGCTCTTTGCAACAAACTTCCTCATTTGTGCTTGGAACTACTTCCAGAGACACAACAGAGTTACAGTTAGTATTTATACTTTCTTCCTTCTTTCCTTTAAGAAAGGAGCTGAAAAGCTGAAGATCTATTGTGACACCTCCATCTTCCTAGTGCACCAGTGAGCAGCCTTCTCAGTACCAGAAGACTGGAAAGTGGTCCATGGAGTACCATTGCCAGGTGTTAGAACAGATAATTTGGTAAATGCTTGTCTCCAAGATCAGTTCTTAGCAATATTTTCTCCATAGGGACATCAGTGTATGTTACACAGCCTTACCCAAAAGCCTTCACAACCCAAGAAAAGGAATGTTTAAAATGAGAAGAGACAGCATGACCCTTTCAGCACAAAGTTTGGATGGCTGTATTGAGGGCTTGGCCTTGATTTGTTGATGTACATTCTCATGGGAAGATCTTGTTACAAACAAGTTGTCACTGAGCAGGAGAGGAGAGGAGAGAGGAGCATTTGCCTTTATGATAGAGACCTTCCTCACGGGGAAGCAAGAGCTGCTAGTAGGTTGAGATGAGGGTTGTCTCAGACCAGTGAAGCAAAAGGATGTCTTGTCAAAGCCTCCACCCGCTCTCCTACCAGCCTAGCAGTGCAGTAATTCTCTTGGAATTTTGAGCGGTCTCCTCTAGTTTCTTCGCAGGCTGAACCAGGGACTGCCTCCCCACCTGCCCGGTGGTGCATAGGACTTGGTATTTTGGAGTACACCCATGTAATAAGTAACTCTGTGATTAAGAAAGTCATAAACCCAACCCCGCTGGCTTCCCTCTGGCTGCTGGTGAGTCCTCTCTGGAGGCAAGAGGCAGGTGCTCCTGAAAGTACTCCCTGCTCTGCTGGTTCTCCAGGTCACGCACGGAGAGCGTGGGCAGAAGTCTGTGAGGGTAGGTCAGCCTAAGGAAAGTGGTGCAGGGCACCAGGAGAGCAAGGAAATCTCCCTTCTGGGAGTTTGCAAAATGCAGCTGGAGTCAGCTGCAGCCATACTGCTGTCACTGAGGATGGCCTTTCTTTTAGTCAGGAAGTTAACTTGCATGTGTGATAAAGCTGTCCCTTACTGCTGCTTCAGATGAAAGGGAAAAGAGGAGAATGGGATCAGGATGAGGTCTGGTTAAATTGCCTGGGACTAATATTGGTGTGGGGATGAACAAATGATGACTGGACTGTTCTCCAGTGGGCTTACTGCTCGTGCCTCAGCTTGGCACAGATCTGTTCTGTCTTACAAAATCTTTTTGGGATGCGTGCATGCTACTGGAAGAAAACTACATGTTACTACAATACTTGATTTAGCAAGAGCTAAGTTTTTCCCACTGCTGTTTCTAATGAAGCCCTTTTCTTATCCATGATAGCTGTTGGCAAATGAGGACGCGTGGGATGGGAAATTGCACTGATGGCTTTTACTAAAAAGTGGCACCTGCAGACTAGCACAACAAACAGATATCTTTCTCATTGCTTGCTTGCTTTGTGATCACTGTGCTCCTATCAGGGTTGCAGCCAGCAGCCCTTTCTCTGCATAAGGCAAGAAGAAAGGGTGAGGAATGCATTTGGAGCCATGTGAGGTTGAAGATATTAAAGCTGTCTGGAAGCGAGAGGTACCTCTGCACACTGTTCCTTTCAATGCCTCTCTCTTTGAATTCTCTTGCTTAACCACAGGGGCAGGGTTGCAGTACCAGGTCCTGGGGAGAGAGATCTTTGCCCTGTGAAAGAAGCATTAATAGCATAATTCAGATTAAATACAATTATGTGATGTATTTGTGTTTGCCAAAACTGCCCTAGTCCAGCTGTGTGGACCTGGGACTTAGTTGTCTTAGTTGATTAGTTAGCTGCTAAAAGCAGACGTATCCCAGTGAAGGTGCTTGTATGTGAGTCTTGCTAGTGTCCCTGCAGGACGTTTAAGACTCATTAACCTTGCTGGCAGGAGGTATGTACTGCACTGCACTGCTTCCCTGATCAGAGCTGTGCCCTGTGCCCTGATGCTGGCTAGTAAAAGCAGAAAGTTTTAGAGCAGCCTGCTTAGCAGATTTTCCTCTGCTGAGATTCATCAGGAAGCAAGATGCAGCAAGAATCACATCTCTCTGATCAGAAGAGGGGGCAATAGTCTGCTTCAAGCAGAAAGACACTGAAATCAGGACCCAGTGCCTGTGTGAAGAATGCAGAAACCTGGTTTGGGAGCAAGTAGCACATGTCTTTCTGCTTCAACATAAATCTCTTGTGGGGACAGCAGAGTGAGGAGAGGGGAAGTACTTTTTATGGAGCTCTCTTGTACAGTTTTCTCTGTATGGAGCCATGTCATGAAATTTACAGTGCATGTAGCTGGCTCTCAGGCAGAAAACCAGCAGTATTTCATGATATATTAATTGCCTTATTTAAAACAATGTGTTTAACTGTTTCCTTTCTACAAGTTCTGGGGTACTGGGAATGGGAATGTGTCCCCTATTTCCAATATATAGCTTGGTGTTCAGTGTGAGGCAGTACTGCAGCTGACTTCATGTACATCTTTTTCTTGTCATCTTTTGTAAGCATTGTCTAATTGTCATTGGCAGAGACAAGATAGCTAAAAGGGCTTTTTGAGTCTCTCAGAGTGACTGTTCTTACCTTTAGACTTTAAGTTACCTTATTCATTTTTGGATGGGGAGGAATGAATTTTGGAAGAATAAGCAGTGTGGAAGAAAAGCGGAGGGGAGGATAGAGATTTTAGCAGAATAGGAGAAGGAAAAGATGGATGAAACTGATGGATAATTTCAAGAAAGAAGGAGAGAATGCACCAGAGAAAAATACCAGCTCTAGGCAGATTGCGGGAATGACAGTGATTCTTATTTCTGTTTGATTTTATTACTTGGAGCTGAGTGCAGGTAAAGATTTTATTTCACAGGCTTGCGGTACAGGACTGAGAAGAGGATGTGTGTCTTCTCAGGAGTTTTCTAGCTGTATATACTTGTGCCACTTTCCATCTGCTTTTTTTGCATGAGGTTGGAAGTTTGAATCTCTTGCGGCTTCTCCTTGGGTGCTGACAAACAGTTCTCTCAAGACTTGCAAAGCTGCCCCTATGGGTTTTTCAGCCATAGAAACATCACTTTAAAATTATTAGGCTGAAAGGGAAGAGGCATTACCAATGCAATGCAAGTTTAGCATTCCAAATGAGAAGGTAAAAAGGGAAATGAAGTTTTAATGGCATTTGAGATTGAAGTGCTCATGGTAACTTTTAAAATCCCCCTTCTAGCATTTGCATTCCTTCTTTTCTCTCATTTTTATCTCTTTTGACCTTGCATACAAGAGAAGGAATGAGGACAGAGTGTATTTTTTCTCTGTTGGTCTCTGTGCATTTAAAATTACCTCTAACTTTCAATGGATTGAGACCTCTGAAAAGGCCTTTTGATTTGATCAAATTCTTTTGATTCCTTGGGAGTAAGGACAGAGGATAGTCCAACTTGTCAGGCTAGATCACTTGAACATCTGAAGTGCTTTTCAGAGTGGCAAGTAAGAGGTATAGGCAGAGTTTGGAAACCTGCCTATGAGCAGTAGAAAACAGTACTTAAACATTTTTTTTTGGTAGACTGTCATGTTATGTGCTTTCTCTGGGAGTGCACTGGGACTAGAGCTCCAGAGGTTTGGCTGGATTTCAGCCTGTGTCTCCTGATGCCAGGGCAGCTTTCATGCAGGAATACCACACAGGCCATGGGGAGAACAGGTCTTGAGGAGAAGGGAGACTTCTTGCACAAAGCTGGGGGAGCGTGAAGCAAACATAACCATTATTAATTCATTGGCATGTGCTTCTACTCTGCTCAGAGGTGTGCAGCACAAGAGAACAGAAAACGATTATTCAGCGTGGGGCATGTACCATGCACATGGTGGATCTGTGCAATGGAACCATTGTGCACTATGAACTGGAAGGCTCTGAGCCCAGGTGTTCCGAGGAGTGTGAGTGTATCATTGTGGGTTTGGATGGGGAAAGGATTTGGCTCTTCAGGAGATGCTGTGCCACATTCTGGTCTCTTGAAGAGCTCTTTCTGTTCTTTGATCGCTGCAAAAGTGTTGTACAGATTTCACAGAATATTCTGAGTTGCAAGGCACCCACAAGGGTCATCAAATCCAGCTCTTCAGTGAATGGCCCATATGATCCAGAGATCAAGAGCAGAGACAGGCAGTCTGTCCCTCTGTTGCTTATCTGAAGGCAGACAGAGCTGGAGAGCTTTCTGTTAGAATTTACAAACTGTTATTTGGAATAAAAATATTGCCTGAAAAAATTGGCTTGAGTGCTGCTTCTGCAATCCACACAGCCTTTTTGTGCCCTGCTTCCATGCCAAGACTGTAATACAGTCTTGTGAGATACTCACAAGACTCAGCTAATGTGATGCTCTACAGGCAGTGATCTTGTGCTTGCAGAGGCTTAGTTTGTATGAAACTTGTAAAAAAGGCTTTGAATATCTTACAGGTGATGGAGTAGAATGCCTCTTTGTGTCACTGGAGTCAGCTGTGAGCCTCCTCCCTTCACTGCCTTGAATGAGTGAAACAGTGACAGGTGTTGGCATGGGGAACAGAAGGGGTCAAGGACTTGTGCCTGGATGGATGTGTGTTGGGTGGATGTATGCTGGGTGCTGCCAGGACCGTGCTGTGCAGGAGGTGTGGAAAGGGTGTAGTTCATGTCTGGAGCCGGGTCCCTTGGGACATGGGTGTTGGGATGGGCCATGGGCAGCTCTGGGCACCGAGAACAACCCTCTTCAAATAGGAAGGTGATTTCCAGCCTGGTTAGCTTGAAAAATTTTCTGGTGCCAGAGACCTCAGACACCTTCCTGAAGGAGCTTCACGTGGCCTTGCCAAGAGCAGAAATTTCTTGTGCCTTATGGATTTGATCAGCTCCTGTGAGTTCTCCAGGTGGCATTTTGTACCACTTTGAACGCTTTTATGTATCCATTTCCTTCCTTTACAGTGATGTCATGTGATCTCTGCTTTTGAAAGTGCCACCCCTTTTGTTCACCATTATCTTCAGGTCTGTATCTGGATGGGGTGGTCTTGCCCCTCTGCAAGTCCTTTTTGCAGTCTCACAGAGTTGCTGAGATTAACTTTAAGGAAATAGGGCCCACTTGTTTCTACAATGCAGTGGATAAGGTTTCAGCTTAAACTCTGCATCAAATAAACACACTGCAGTTAAACTTTTGGCTTTCATCTACCATTATACCACTCTTAACAGTAACCCTGAAGTGTGATATATTTGGAGGAGCTACTCTGGCCAGTTAATGGTTGGAGTCATGGCCATTGATAAACAGCTTTAATTGCAACTCAGCCCTTGGTACCATAATGAAGCAGGTTGTTCTGAAGTAGCTATATTTAATTCAGCTGCTTTGTCCCTGGATGTTGAAAATTGAAATTTTGGCATAAAGTACTGCAACTGAAAATTGCTTAAAATGGAAATACCGGGTGCACTTCTGAGTGGGTTAATGCAGCCAGGATGAGTGAGTGTATAGCCCTGCCACACTCCGGACATAGCAGACTTATTGCACATGAAATTGAAATTATTATCTGATTTCTCTCCAATCTCTATGAGTCTGTTTTCTGTCCAAATCAGGAGCAGCTGTAGCTCTGTAATCATTGCTAGGCTTTTATTGAATCTGCCTGGGAAATGCCAGGAGAGATTAATGCCATTCTCTCTCCCACTCCTATGACTGATAAAAGTTTTGCTGCTCCCTAATTGGAAACTTCTTTGATGCAGTTAAAACACGTCTTTTGACTCTCTTGTCTCCCCTAGACCTTGAAAGCAGATGATTTATATCCTCCTTGTACCAACTTGTTCTGTGTTTGAAGACAAATGGCTTCCCTCCTTCATCTGCACTCCCAAAGTTTTTAGGATTTCTTAGCAGATCTCACCCTCTGATGACTTGTCCATACACCTCTGCCCTGAATTCTCCTCTAACTTTCTGGCATCCTTAAGAGCAGTGCCCAGAGCTGAGGTCTTTTGTCTAGTGTTCATGTTCCTGGTGATTGAAGCACAAGGTGAACAGAAATCCCAGTGGAGCAGAGTGTGAGCACGCAGTGTACAGCATCCTCTCATCTGCACACTTGTTTCATGTCGTTTCTCTCCTGGAAATACAGACAACTCATGCCATGACTTGGTACTTCTGCATAAAGCCAGTCTACCTCATTTCTTGCTTGTATTTTCAGAATAGGGAATATGCCTGTAAGGAAAAAAAAATACATGGAGAATATCCAGATTGGTGAATGGTGGGGTTGTTCAGCCTTTCCCCTTGTATAAAGTCACCAACAAAAATTGTCACCAACACTAAGCTCATTGTTGAATTGGGATGGGTGGCAGCAGACACTCTTGGCTCTGAAAGGGTCCCGATGCTGAGCCCTTGGGGTTCGTTTGGCAGGTGGGGGCCTGGTACCTGATAGTCCTGCTCTGGGCACCTGGGAAGCAGAAAATAAGTCAGCTTCCTGGCAGTCAGCAGTGGGATGCATGGAAAACCTGGCTCCCAAGTCTTCTGGTGGTGTCATAGCTGGAGATGTGCATGTCTATTTACAGGGGAATGAGTACAGCTCTGCTTTTTTCCTTGGGGTGACACGGTCATGCTGCCTGGCTGTGGTTCCCTGGGTGAGCAGAGTGAGAGATCTCATTGCTGCCAAAACATTCCAATTCCCCTCCTTCTAGATGTGATGTGACCCCTATCATTTGTGCTCTTTTTAACCCATATCAGATACTTTTTATGATCTGATTCTGCTCAAGTGCCTTGTTCTGGTTTTTGGATTGGTTTTCTGATTGTTTTTTGTTGTGATCTTTTGCTTGTTTGTTTGCTTGTGTTTTCATAATTCCCATCCTCCCGTACATTAATTTTCTGCTCAGAGTAAGAGAAATCAGCTGCTGGATGGGCTGAAGGTGCCAGACCACAAGCAGTCCAGGATTGTGTGCTGGAGAGGTCACCTCCTAGCAGTGTGTGGAGCCGCACCCAAGAACTGGTATTTGTAGGAGATAAGGTGCCAGGCATCATCAATCTTCTTTCAGGCCTTTCCCAGGATGTAAGGAAAATAATTTCCTGGTCTGCTCCCAGCACTGCCAGGGATATCAAAAACACTAAGGATATCAAAGATGAGAAACTGTAGAATAAAGAAGTGACAAAGTTTTGAGTTTTTACACTATTGGGGCAGACTCTGCTGCTGTGAGTCTTTCACAAAACATTG
Organism: Peucedramus taeniatus; assembly: GCA_013400575.1. Lineage (NCBI taxonomy): Eukaryota > Metazoa > Chordata > Aves > Passeriformes > Fringillidae > Peucedramus > Peucedramus taeniatus. The sequence goes on along the minus strand of WBNO01017839.1, from coordinate 64,267 downwards.
TGGCGCAGAGTAGAGGGTACTCTCAGTTTGATCTGGATTAAGCTACCATAGGTCTGGATTTCCTCAAACATATTTAATTTTTTTCCATGTGGTTATTTTCTCCAGGACCAAGATAAATTTATCCAGAATTCACAAATATCATGCATGGTTTTAGTGGGTTGACCCAGGCTAGATGCCAGGCACTCACCAAAGCTGCTTACTCACTCCTCTCTGCAGCTGGACAGAGGAAAGAAAATTTAATGAAGGGTTCCTGGGTTGAGATTAAGGAACAGGAAGTGGTCATTCATCAAATAGCATCATGGGCAAAACAGGCTCAACTTAGAGATATTAATTGAATTTATTACTAACAAACTCAGAGCAGGATAATGAGAAGTAAAATAAACTCTTAAAAACACCCTCCCCCCACCCCTCCCTCCTTCCAGCTCTACCTCCTACCCCAGCAGTGCAAGGAGACAGGGAATGGGGCTGGTCAGTTCATCACCCAAGGCTGCTCCCACTGCTCAGGAAGAGGAGTTGTTCTCCTGCTGCATCCTGGGATTCCTCCCATGGGAGACAGTTCTCCATGAGCTTCTCTGACGTGGCTCCATCCCATGGGCACCAGCCCCCCTCAAACTGCTGTGGCATGGGTCACTCTTCCAGAGCGTGCAGTCCTCCAAGGACAGGCTGGTCCAGCCTGGGGGCAGNATGGGTCTCCCACAGGGTCACAGCCTCCTCCAGGCATCCACCTGCTCCAGCATGGGCACCTCCATGGGCTGCAGGTGGATCTCTGCATCCCTGTGGATCCCCATGGACTGCAGGGGCACAGCTGCTTCACCATGGGCTGCACCATGGCCTGCAGGGGAATCTCAGCTCCAGTGCCTGGAGCAGCTCCTGCCCCTCCTTCTTCACTGACCCTGGTGTCTGCAGAGTTGTTCTTCTGACATGTTCTCTCTCTGCTCTTCTGTCGTTGCAATTACAGCTCTGCAACCCCTTTTTATTTTCAATTCTTCTTTAATATGCTATCACAGAGGTGTTCCCATCATTTCTAATTGGCCCAGCCTTGTCCAGCAGCATGTCCATCTTTGGCACCACCAGGGATTGGCTCTGCTGGGCATGGAAGAAGGTTCCAGCAGCTTCTCACAGAAGCCACTCCTCTAGCCGTTTGTTACCAAAACCAGGTCATGCAAAACCAATACAATGGTGCAGGCAAATCTGTAATCCTAGGTTAAGTGGGATGCAATAGGAAAACTGGGAATATGCTGGCTGATGGTGAAGCATGTGTTCAGTCAGTTGTACAGGCATATTTCCTCAGGAGTAGTAAATATGCCACAGCATGACTCTCCTAAGAATGCATTGAAGGGCTGCAGACATCCCTAGGCTTCACAACCCTTCTAGGAGCTCACTCCTTTGGCAAGGGCTAAGACATTTGCAGTCATGTTTTGCAGGTGAGTCATGAAAAGCTAACTTTTCATAAACAGCCATGTAAAAGAGTGAGAGCTAAAGCAGAGCAAAGTCCCTTCAGTGCTACTGCGTTGTATTTCTGAAGACAAGTGGTGGAACTGTAGTCGGTCTTTGACTGCCTGTTCTCTAGAGGTCTCACAACCATTTTGACGGTCATGTTTGGTAAGCACCAAAGAGCTGAGTTGGCTGTGCTTGAGGATATCAAAATACCTCAGTGGTTTTCCAGGTTCACTTTCAGGTGCCAGAAAGAAAATTCCCACCTGAGTACTGAGCTGAGATTTGCTATGGCTTTGCTTTTTTATCTCATAATTTCAGACCAAACTGCTGAGCTCTGTCTTTAAAAAAAAAAAAAAAAAAAAAAAAAAAAAAAAAAAAAAAAAAGAAAGAAAGAGATAACCAAGCAGCAGATTCTTGGTTGATTCTCTTCTCCTCTTCCTTCCATGACCTGTTGCTGACTGCACTTGCTGCATCAAGCTTTTCCTCTGCTCTGTAGTTGAGACTCTCCTCACAATCAGATCTGCTTCTCAGTGTAGTAGTACTCTTTTGGAGTGAAGACCCAGGAATGCCTACAGTGAGAGGCTGCAGAAACAATTTTAAACTATGTGTCCTTGCTGTATCTCATTATGCTGCTTACAGAGGCAGAGGAGCTACTTCTTCTCTTCATGCCAGCAATGAGGAATTCTGAAGCAAATGGATGTATTTTACTCTATTTTGTGCGAAGTACAACATATTATTTCATGAGATAGTGTTTCCAGTGCTAGTGATGCTTTGTGAAGGCTGACCTACAACAGAGACTGATGGAGCTAAAGAGTAAAGTAGGTATTTATTAAGTGACCTCAATAAATCCACCTTGGGCAGTACAACCCAAAAAAGCCAAAAAAATGGACGACCGGTCATGGAGTCTCACACTTTTATAAATTTTGGTCCATTTGCATATTGGGGTTAATTGCCCAATTACAGCTTTAGCCCATGAAGTCCCATCCTTCTTGTTTTCTCTCTTCGGTCCACTGTTGTTTATGCTCTTAAGCCTGAGGTCCAGATCAGCTGTCCTTGGGTCCCCATCTAGAGAAGGAATTGTTTTGTCTACCTATTCTGTGAAGAGAACTTACTATCCCGTAATATGAAGCCTAGACTTACACACTAAGATGTTGCTGTTGGGTAAGAAACGGCACAGACTCACCCCGAGGCTGGTTTGCACAGCAGCAGCTTTACTACGAAAATTCTCTTTTTATACACTGTTCCAATACAGACAGACCAGATTGGTCAATCAATACATTTCACCTGATTGTCTAATTAACAAAAACACCTTTCTTATAAACGATCCTTGAGAAAAACAGGAAAACAGAGAGTAGGAAAACACCACCTGCAGGTTGTTTACAATAGCAGGCTATCATAATTTCTCTACAACTCCCTAAAGTCTCACAAGTCAGCCGTGAGAAAACTTATCTTGTTTTCTTTCTCTCTGACCAGGCTGTCACATCCACACTAAAGCAGAACAGAATCTGAAACATATAAAAGCTAACACCTGAGGCATCACTAGGGTTGCACATCTTGATAGGCAGAAGCTGTCTGGAAACACTGTTCAGCCTGAAAAAGCTGGTATCCGACCTGGTAAGCAGGGATCTGAGAAGTGCTTGTAGGGATCTTTGTATCCTTCTCCAGGAATTCTTGGTAGCTTCAAGAAAATATCTACTTAATGTTCTTTGCTGGGATAGGTGGTAATGGAAACCACAATGTCCCAGGATTTGTTCCCTGAGAGCACATTGAGAGGACATTGCTAAACACAGTTTTATGGTTAGAAATAAGCAGAGCTGTATGGTTAGAAATACATGAACAGTATTTCAGTCTGCACTGTCTCACTCCATCCCAGTTCTCCCCTGCCCCACAGGGAAGCTAGCAATACTGGGAATTAGGTCAGGATAATGAGCAGGGAAGGCATGAGGCCGATTCCTGGATTGCAAAGGCTGTGCTGTCTTCCTTCTTTATCCAGGATGCAAAGGGCTCTGCGCTACCTTGGCACAGGGTCAGTGATCCCTTCATCAGTCACTTTTATCCTTTTGTCAGTTCAGGATCAGTCTCTGTGCTGTCACCAGAGGCCTGAGCAGCAAGTGAGGGACGCCTTCTGCCTCTCTGACTAGAAGGAGGACCCAGACCTCAGTTCCGGCAGACTCTCAAAATCTGCTGTCCATGTGTGCTGCCCAGCGTTCATGGGTGGTCTGCATGCTCCTGCTGTGGGCACCCTGGCATCTTGCTGTGCCACAAGCAGTAAGGTGAGCTGGGGATCCCTCAGCTCTGGCTTCAGGCCTTACCCAGTGCTGCACACACAGGATTTTCAGGTCCTTGGGCTCTGCCCATATGGGCTCACACAGCTCAAACATGGCTTTGTAAGGAGAGACCCTCTACAGGGGGGCCGAGTACAGGGAGAAAGCTAATGCTTTTTAGTCCAAAAAACATTCAGGGAAAGCATATTGTTAAGGGACCAGGCAAAACATTTAATTTTCAGACATTATAAAATGCACAAATATGCCTTTTAATTATTTGGAGATGATAGTGCTAGTTCTTGCACTGTCTTACTGACAAAATATTGGTATATTTTTCATAATTTTCTCCCCATACCCATTCCTTATACCAAAAGTTGCTCTTTGCACTTTTTTGAAAATGGTTGCCTGTCCAAACAGCAGGTTTTATGAATGAGGAAGAAATGTGTTGTCATCACTTCCTGTCAGAGGAACAGGTGAGAAAGCTGAGCCTGCAAGGCACACTTCAGGTTTATTGGGTTGAAAGTCTGCCTTGTATGGGTGTGTATCTTGGTATGCTGGCAGTGGCATTTTTAGGGCAGTACAAGATACACATGGCTGAGATCCAGAGGCCCTAAAATCACAGGATCACAGAACAGTTGAGATTGGGACTCTTGATGATCCCTTGAGATCATCTAGTCCAATCCTTCTTCTCAAAGCAGGGTCAATTAGAAAAGTTGCCCAGGACCATGCCTGGGATGGAGACTCCATAATGTTTTGGGCAACTAGTGCCAGTGTTGGACAACCCTCACAGAGAAAAAGTATTGAATTGCATATAAATGGAATTTTCTGAGTTTCAGTTTGTACCCATTGCTTCTTGTCCAGTTGCTGGGCACTGCTGAGGAGAATCTGATTCTGTCTTCTCTACTATTACTCTAATACCAAGGTATTGGTATGCATTGATAAGATCCTTCTGAGCTTCTCTAGGTGGAGAGTCCAGGCTTTCTCAATAATTGCTCCTGTGTGCTTGGTGACTCCTTTCTCCAGAAGAGGCTTGAAACTTCAGACCACACACTCTCTCCCAGCTTGAAAGAAGTGCAGCTAGAATTACCTTGCAGCCAGGCAATTTAGTTCCTTTTGGAAAGATAACAGTCCTGCTGTAAGAAGCAACTGCTGCATACTGCTGCATCTGGGCAATACAGTGATTCCTCCCCCTCCTTCTGGTGTGTGGAGTAAACCTAACCACTAAAACTGTAATGAACATGAAATTGAGAACACTGCACCTCTGGGGCTGTTTGGGGAGGTAGCCAGTTGCATATAACCTCAACTTGTTTTCTGCCTGTGAACATCCCTTCTTCCAAGATCAGTTTTCAGGATTGCTGCTTTCTTTTTCAAATGACTTACATTTCTTTGTTTTTGTTTGGCACAGGTAGCTCTCACTGTATAAAAGACCCTTTGCACCTAGTGTTTTCTGTGGAAGAGATTTATTCAGCTAAAGATTTGGAAAAATCAGGGTTATCATAGGTAAAACATGCCAAGGTAAAAGAGAGCAATGACTATGAAAGCAACTGGTGATCTGCCAGGACTGTTACAGGCATGTGTATTTGTCCAAGGTGAGGCTGGCTCTGAGCTGTCAGTAGAACTGGGAGGAGGCAGGAAATAGGATAGAACTTGTGTCCTAGTACTGTTCACAGCCCACATCTTCCAGTGTGACACAGGATGTGAGCTTTGTGGAACTTTGTATTGATGAGAGCTTGTAAAGCTCCAATTTGACTGCCCAGTATCGAGCCACATGGTGTCTTAGCCTTTGATAGACATCCCGAGAGGATGCAGTACCATTTCAGCAACATGGGCATTTTGGTTTAAAATTGCTTTGACCTCTGCTTGTCAGGTGATGATGCACTTGGCTCCCTGCCATTGAGTGCATACATGCTTCCCTTAACCCTTCAACCATGTGAGTGAGCTGTCTAAGCCTTGCTGTAGCTCAAAAGCTACTTGGTTGGGTTCCCTTGTCATACTGGAGTATTGTTGATTATTGCTGGCATCACTGGTAATACTGTTCACCAAATGCAGATTAAAGAGGTCAGTATGGGGCAAAACCACGCCCTCTCCTAGTATTTGCCTATATTCCCAGCTATTGTGTGAGGTGCTCTTTCACCTGTAGTCTTCCTGCCTTTCTTTGCATTTCTGCATTTCTTTTCATTTGGGCAGTAGAATCTTCTCACTACACTCACTGTATGCCTTTTACTCTCTAAATCTTGTGGGACCTGGATTTAATAGTCTTAATTACCTTCTCTGACCAACACTGATAGTTTTGTATTTAAAAATAGCCAGTTGAAGGACAGGATTCTACCCCTCTGCTCTCATGAGACCTCACCTGGAACAGTGCATACAGTTTGGTGCCCCCAGCATAATAATGACATGGAGCTGCTGGAGCAAGTCCAGAGGAGGGCTGTGAAATTGCTAAAAGAACTGGAGCACCTCCCCAATGAAGACAGGCTGAGAAAATTTGGGCTGTTCAGCCTGGAGAAAAGAAGACTGTGTGGAAACCTCAATAACAATTTTCCAATATCTGAAGTGTTCTACAGGGAAGGTGGAGAATGCATTTTCATCAGGAAGTGTAGTGGTAGGACAAGGACTAATGCATACAAACTGAAAGAGAAGAAACTTAGATTAGAGGAAGAAATCTTTACTGTGAGGGTGGTGAGATATTGGAACAGAAAAGCTGTGGATGCCCCATCCCTGACAGTGTTCGAGGCTGGTTTGGATAAGGCCTTGAGCAACCTGGTCTACCCTGTCTGTGTCAGGGGGGGTTGAAACTAGATGGTCTTCAAGGTCCCTTCCGACCCAAACCATTTTGTGGCTTTGTGACTCTATGATTTTATGAAATCCGCTAAATCAGTTCCATTAAGCCTCACTGCTCTCTGTGAGAAGGGATTCTTGTGTTTAGCATGCTTTGTGTGTCATTTAAACACCATTTAAAATGCTGTCTGTCAGAGGGCTGTAGTGCAGTTATAAACCAGAGACACAGAACATAATTGTCTGTGGAAAAAACATCAACAGGTGACTGTGGCTATTCTGACGATCTGTCAAACTTCTTTCTTCTGTTCATGTGAGCAAAATTTAGAATAAGTTTTGGTCCTAAACCACCTGAGGGCTAAACAAAGCAGGCATCCAGACTGGCTTGTTCACTCACCATCTTTCATGCTTTCCATGAGCAAGATGTTGTATTTTTCCCGCTTCTGAACTCTATCATACCAGAATTCATGTCCTCTTAAACTTGCTGCCATGTGGCCCTGCCCCAGCGATAGGGACTGCAGGCACATGCACAGCCCAGCTGGCTGGTGATGCTGAGAGCTGTTACTTCTTCCCTGCACTCTCCACTCTCCATCAGAGATGTGCAACAGGGTCATCGCAAAGGGGTGAACACCAGAAAAAAAACGTGTCTACAGCTTGCTGGCTGAGGCTTGGTGTGAGCAGCCCAAGTGGGGAGGGTGAGCCTGTGGTGGGAAGAGGGGAGTGGGGTTCTGCAAGCCTTGCCAGAATGGCCTATCCTTATGCCTTGGGACGTTGTGTTTCTGTCCTCGCAGATGTCCTGGCGCCCACAGCACCGCAACTCCAAGTTCCGCCATGTGTATGGCAAAGCTGCCAGCAAGGACAAGAGCTACGACTGTGTGCCCATCACCCTCAGCATCCACGACAACCATTTCTGCGCTGTGAACCCCAGCTTCATCGCGGTGGTGACTGAGTGTGTGGGCGGCGGCGCCTTCCTTGTCATTCCCATCAATCAGGTGAGCTCCCCAGGGCGAGCTGGCTTTTGAGAGCACATCAAGAGGCTGGAGGAGTGACAGGCTTTCTAGGGAGCTAGATCGCAGAGGATAGTCAGTTAATGCTGTTCCCCAAATTGCAAAATGATGGGAAAGGCCCCAGTTGCCCTAGCAGATGAGTCCTGGCATGTGTGTATTTATATGTCTTGCATTGTTGCTTGGAGATTTTTAACACCTTGCTTCATTTTGCAACTCATTTGCCTTTTTTGTATAATCAGCATAATGTGCTGTTCAGATGTTTGTCTCCTGGGAGAAACTGCAAATTAAAAAGTATTTAGTGGATAAAGGGGGCAAAACCAGGAAAGATGCTTTAGCAACATGGATTCAGCTGTGACCAAAGGAGAATATGGTATGTTTTGTTCTACCATCTCCTTTGTGAAAGAATGGAGACACAATTATCAGGCAATGAAGCTCTTAAACTTCAAGCAGTGATGCTGTGAAGACTTCCCTTTCAGAAACAAATCCCATGTACATGAGTTTTCATGACTTAGGATCTGATGAGAGGGAGAAGCTGGCTGTCTGATGTTTATTACTTCAGTAAAATTAGGCATGCACTGTTGTGGATTAACTTCAGTATGAGATTATGATCTCTCTGGAATCAGGACAGAACAGATGAAAGGCAAAAGTTCAGCCTTTAATTAAAAGTTAATTGATGGTGTTATTACAATGCCACTTTTTCAATATATATTTGCTAAGGACGAAAGTGAACTGGTTGTGCTTGAAGAACCTAGCAGAGTTTCCAGCCTTTCTGGACTTTGTTAATTCATTTCCTCAATGCTGGTGCTGTTTAGAGACTGTCCTTCTAAAATTAACCACTACCCTGTTTTTCTTGACTGATTCTGCCCCTGCAATGATGGTCTGTTGAGGCTCAGCAACTTGTCTTTATCACAGAACTGCATCCGTAGGCAGACAGCTGTTGGCTGTGGGATGTGGTGTGGGACTAAGCTCTCAAAGTGGTGGCAAAAGTAGCTGAAGGTGCTTGTACTGCTTACTATTAATTTTTCTGTCTTCTCACCTCTTCTCAGCTTGGCTAGTCTTTGTAGTAATTTTTCCTTCTTACAACTGCTCAGATACTGCAGCCGGTTCTGAAATATTGCATGCAGAAATCAAAGGTATGGTAGAACTAAAAAAGATACAGAAAAGGATAATTAAAGTATGTCAATGAAAATGTGAAAATACTTTCATATGAGGAAAGACTTTGCAGGTCAGGCCTCAGTCAGTCTGGGAAAAAAGGCGAGATGTATAAACCTGTGAGGAGAAGAAGTTTAAGGAGCAACTCTTTTTGATTTGTTTGGTGAAGGGGATTCTGGAGACCAGGGAGCAGACCGTTAGCAGCAGATGTAAATGCTGCAGCAGTTCCGATGTGGGGCTCACTGTTCTGGATGCTGATGAGTCTGGAAGAATTAATGGCTTCAAAATGGAGCTATGGACAGGAGTTGGTCCCTTGAAGGTTAACCTTTAGTTGTGGATCAGAGAAATTAGGTGCTTCACACAGCTGTTCTCTGAATGCCAGTTCCTGACCTATGCTGGGAGGTAAAGCAGCCTCAGCCTCCCAAAGAAAGGGATTTCTTGAGTCAGGACCTGCAATACCAGCTACTTTGTTTTGTCCGATATACTTCCAAAGTGGTACCATCTAGTGCAAAGCAGAAACTTTTGACTTGCGCTTCTTATGGTGTGTTTTTTTGTGACTGCCATCTCTTGCTGTGAAGGTAAGCCATGACAGACAGTGTACTGGACACTTGGCTTGTGCCCTTGGCTGCCAGGGCACAAAGGCAGCCTGTTCTGGAGACAGTATTGCCCTCTTAAAATGGACATCTGACTGTAGTTACTTTTGACTGGATTCACGGGAAGCAGACACATCCCAAGTGGGACAAAGTGTGGAGGGAGAGCCCAAGATACCAAGAGCCAGGATGACATTTGGTCAAAGCAAGAGATAGTAGCCAGGACAGGGAGGGCTACAGTTGCTGAAGAGGATAAACAACCTGCTCAGGGAACTGTTCTTGTCCCTCCCTCCAATGTTTTTTTTAGTTCATTCTTCATGTTTTGCTGCTAGGGAGGCTGCCTGTCTAAGGATGTCCTTGAATGAAGCCTCAGCTTTGCTCTGTTTAACTGCACCTCCTTGCTTGTTTGTTGTACTCCTCTCCTGCTGAGTCACAGACACCAAGGTCTCTCATCTCTCCTTGAATAAATACCACTTCTTTCCTTCTGCACCAGTCTTCTCTGAGAGCCTGGGGGTGGGGTAGGGCTAGGGACAGTGGAGATTATGTAAAGAATGAGTTCTTTGCCCTAGATACCATCCTTTCAGCAGGCCTTTGCATTTAGCCTTATAAGAAATTAGTTGAATATTTGCCATCACTTTGGAAATGCTCTGTTGCAGGGTGTGTCAGTGGCATCCTGGTGAATATGTGCCACTGAAACCAGCTGGGTGGAAGGGCAGCACATCTCAACAGAGAGGAAAGGGGCTGTGGCCACAGGGGCTGTGGCCACAGGGGCTGCCTGGTGCCCAGAACAGGCTGACTGACTGTAAATCTTACAAGTTCAAGGAGACATGAGCTCAATGACTGTAACAGAGAGATCAGCTGCTTTCCCACAGTGTCGATGGCCTGGGTGTAGATGTGCTGGGGAAGTGCATGCACAGCATGACAAGGAAAGATCTTGACTGGGAGGGAAATTTTGTGGCCTTCCTTTGAGAGATGAAATCCTGCCTTTATCCTTTCCCAGTTACCAGAGTGTGTTGAGACTACATCTGTCTCTTCCTCCACAGCAAAAAAAAAAAAAAAAAAAAAAAAAAAAAAAAAGAAAAGAAAAGAAAAAAAAAAGTGAGAACAAGGTCCCAAGAGACAAGAGATTATTTATGCCCAGGTCTGCAATCTCCAGTCTTTCAATGTGTCAGCACCAGGTGTGAAAGGGAGGGTATCTGTGGCTGTGCAACCTTCATAGAGACAAACTCCCCTCCCTTCTCTCTGAGACCATGGACTGTCAAATCAAACTGATAATGACCCCTTTGGCCTTGGGTAACTGACGCATACCTGAGCACTGTGCTGGTGCCCTGTAGGGGAAGAGGTGGGGGTGACCGACCTTGCAGTAATCTACCCTGCACAAATCTGCTGGGAGAGTTTTGACAGATGTTCCACTAGAAGTTATTTTTGTCAGCAAGCTCCAACCTTTTCAGAAATGTTAGAATTTTAGAAAGGGAGTGGTTGAAAAACTGCTCTTTTTCAAGTTCTGCAGGCAAATGTGGAAGTCAGGTACCACTTCATGGAATGGCAACACCTCTTGTTACTGAAATAGTTTTTGATCTGTAGAATGAAATTTCCTCCAGCAGTGAAGATCTTCACTTCCACATGCAGATGTGCATCTAAGACCAGCAGCTCTAGCTTTCTATCATGTATGTTTGTTGGCTCTTGGGGGGGTTCATGTGTGGTGAGTCCTGCTCTTGTCCTAGAGGTTGCAATGGGGCAGGTGAGACTGGTGGCTGGGAGAACAAGGGTTCCTTTTCCAAAGCCTGTGGGGGAAGTGGGAGTGGGGTAAGAGAGCTTTGAAGGATAGGTCAGGCAAACTGGGCTTAGGACAGCCTGGGAGTCTCCCAAGATGGAGTGAGGAGCAGAGAGGCAACTAGCTCTGGGAGGGGACAGAGTTCCCTTAGGGATCAAAGGATCCCTGTGGATCCAGCTGTCCACCCCTTTTTAGTTGCCATCTTGAAACCAAGATCTGAAGGCTACAAAAGGACACTGTGGGTGGAGGTCTCTTATTAAAGGCCTTTTATCTCTCTTCTGCCTTCCCAAATCTCTTTGCATTGTCGCTGTTATAAAAGGGAATTGTTTTAGACTGTAGTTTTAAAAACCACAGTCTTTTACATTTCAAAGGCTTTTGGATGTTCAGTTTAAAGTAGGTTAGTCCCAGTTTATGCAACAAACTTTCCAGTGAAGCCAGAATAGTTACACACTGGTGTCCTGTTCTGTATTCAAAATTGCAAAAACCCCCAAAAATTTAAAAGCTGGGAAAATTATGTCCTATCCACAGCCTGATTAGGGGCAGCAGTGATTCTCCTTGGCTCTGCTCTCCTAAGGCCCACCTCTGGAGAGGTGTAGGGAATAGTACACCTGCAGAAGTGTCTGCTTTCTAGGAGAGCACCCATTTGCAATCATTTTGGTCCACAGTTCTTCCAGGTAGGAAGCAGTAAGCTGGTAAGCACTACCAGCTTGTCATCATGTCTTCCTTCTTAGGTGACTGACTTTTGCTCTTGAGCTGATGCCTGGGTCAGGGGGCTCCCCACACTTTTCTTGCTTCTTACAGAGAGAGGCATGCATTACTTCAATGTTAATAAAATCACCCCCACCCTTTCTACCATTTAAGTATTCAGACTTGACTGCAGCAGAGACCGTGCTGGCAGTGTGTGTTTATTCAGTGCAATACAGCCCCCATCTGGCACAAGGCTCTCAATACACCTTAGGGGGCTTGGTGCGGGATTTGTACCAGTGCAGATGTCACCTAAACATGGCACGGTTTTTTTTTTTATTATTTTTTTTTTTTCTGAGAGTCCAGAATGCTGATTGAGTTTGGTGAATGGCTGGATTTGAACACTGTCAGAGAGAAATAGTTAGCTTGCTGAAAGAAAAACTTTGTAATTTTTGTTACAAATACCCCCAGAGCTCCTTCTCAATACCAGGGAGGGATGATTGGGAGGGAAAAAAAGGAAAATTTCCCTAAAGTAACCATCTTTTTCTTAAAAGTTAATGATTTCTATTTGGAGTTTCCAGCAGGCATACCCTCCCTACACTACCTTGTACAGAGTCTATCACAGCTGACCACTCTACCACAGGTGGCAGAGAACCCGCCCCTGCGAAAAAAACCTTCTCCTGACTCAGATTTTAATAGACCGTGCTAAGAAAACCCGCATCCCTCCTGCCAGCCCTAAGATGCTCCAGACAGTCTGTTTGGACATTGGGGACTCAGAATTGTTTGAATTTTGAAAATTGTCTTATAGGTGCTTTTGATTGTTTTTGTCATTTTGTGTAGATTCAATTGATCCTTCAGAGAAGCTTTCTTAATAATATAGCAATGGGGAGTTGAGGGGACCCTGGGGGGCATGCCCTAGGTTAGGGAGACACAAGAAGCTTCCTTCAAAGCTGTTTGACCCCATTGGCTCCTTCCCTTGCTTCTATGTCCCTTGGCCACTCCCTCCCTATTCCCTTATCCTTGCACTGGATACTGATTGGCCCTTTTCTTTGTACTGTCCCGAGAGGAGGGTCACCCCCCGGGGGCTCCTCAGAGGGAGGAACCTGGACCCTCCTCATGTGTGTGTCTGGGACCCTGAACATCTCACCTGGCAGCTGAATTAAACATCTGTGGATGCCATGCAAAGGCCTTTTTTGCTTCCTTACCCTGGACTTTACTAGCAGCAATTCCAGCTGCAGCAGTAGGAAATGTCTTCTGAAGGAGGGTTTGCTGTTGTTTGTCCCCCCATCAAAAGATCTTTAAAAATGTTGAAGATTCATCTCATTCATAGATGTTTCTCCTCCATATTACACTTTGGTGTCTGAACATAATACTGTCTAACAAACGTGTAGGCATGCACAGAAATTTTTCAGAGCAGCATGTACTTAGGAAGGCCTGGGCAGTCTTTCCTTCCTTTATGGTGGTATCTTCAAGACTTGACTAGCAGGGACAGCAAAAACCCATCCTTAACAGACAGAGAGCACCCAGGGCATTTGGAGGACAACAAGCAGAAAGAAGTTTTCTTTCTGGAGCTGCCTTGAAAATGTCCTGTAATTCCATGGCTCACCTTAGGTTTGATTATATTTTTTTTTCCAGACAGGCAAGCTTGACCCACATTATCCCAAAGTATGTGGACACCAAGGAAATGTTCTGGACATCAAATGGAACCCATTCAATGACTTTGTAATAGCTTCATGTTCAGAAGATGCCACAGTAAGTTTACCACCTTGTTCTCTCTGTTAGTACCTGTCTAATGTGCTTTTTGGAGAATGAAGTTGAAAGAAACCAAAAACTCATGAGTGTGAAATGATGTGAGATGTGAAAGCATGCATATATTTATTTAAGAAGTCAGGAAAGAGTAAGATTCCTTTCTTTCTCCTGACTTCAGACCTGTGTGATGCCTTCCAGATGATATACCAAATCAGTGTAATGAGGAAGATCTATTTTGTGGGGGCTTGTGCCTTTTTTGGTGTGTTTGTGTGATAAAAACAAAATATGAGTTTAAAATGGAACAGCTATTAAAGTTTAATGTCTTTGAAACTCTGTCTTTACTTTAGACTAAAAGCTTGAATGCGACATTATCTGGACCAGCTTTTTCAGATTAATTCCCCACAGAGCAAGTTTGAGCTTGTTCCTGCACTCAGTTGCTCTGTAAAGTCCATTCTGGATCAGTTGTGGTGAGGAATATGCATCATACAGTTCTGCAGTGGGTGCTTTGGCTGAAGTTAGTGTGGTTAAGATGCAGATACTGTAGCAATTGAAAGATTCAAGTCATGTTTGTAAGGGACAATTTAGCTCATATCTCCCTACTGGAAGGTCACTTTCAAAAGGTCTTGTAAAAAGTGGGATGCTGACGTCTTTGATAGTGAGGACATCTGACTAACTATCATGCTTTTTTTCAGAGATCCCATGTGAGATCCCACTAGGTTTATTCACACTGTGCCATAGAACATCAGGGAGGTTTCTCCTGTTATTTTCTCCAGCCCTGTCTTGGTTTACATGCTCTTGGTTTAAATGCTCTGCCATTTTAGTTCTGCCAAAAAATCATTCTTGATTATAAGCTTTTTTTATTGTCTTTCCTGTTTAGTGACTTGTCTGCTTGTTTGGATACTCCTCTGGCTTCTTTTTTTTTTTTTTTTTCTTTTAAGGCTTCTTTCAGTTTCTGAACTGATGGTAAAGATTCTATTGTATCTTCCAACCTGTATGCCAGGTTTTCATGCTGTCTCAGGAAGTATGGCATGGTATGACTTGTGGCAGAGGGCACCGCCTTGGTCACTCTTTTGAGCCTCATATGAGAAACTAACACAATCTTCAAAACTTCCCACTGAGCTTACAGAATCATAGAAGCGTTTGTGTTGAAGGGGAGGTTTCTTTCACCACTTCTCTATGCAGAGCACCTGTTCCTGTTCTTCACTCCTCCCATGGGGATTTTTTTTCCTTCCAGTGTAGTTAATGACTGCTGTATCCTGTCCTCCATTTCAAGACAGACCCTGGCTCTATTTTCTTAGTAGTCTTGTAAGTATTAAAGGCTTTTATCAATTTACCTGGAAGCTGTCCCTTCTCCAGGCTGAGCAAGCCCATCTCCCCCAGCTTCTACTTGCAGAGTAAAGTGCTGCAGACTCCTGAGCATCCTAGTGGGCCTCCAGCATCTTTCTTGCACTGGGGGTGCAAAACTGGATGCACTATCCCCAGCTTTCCTTTCCAGTTTTCTCCAGAAACTTGACACTGGGTCATTCCTCAGACTAAAGAATGGAAACACGGAGTGTGTCACAGGTCTCAGTACCAAAAGTTGTTCCAAGAAGTCTGTCTTTACTACTCTCCCATTCTCATCCAGCATCAGGAAATGGTGTCTTAGAGGTCCTCTGCACTGTGACATGGTGTAGAGACATCTCCTCCCTGCCCGCTAAGTAGCAAGGACAGCAAACTGTGTTTCTTGGTGTGACTTTCTTTCCTGATAGCTGCACCTCGGACGTCACTTTGTCCATGCCCTACTCAAGGAATTGGGTTGCTCCAAGCCTTGTTCATATAAGCCGAGAAGATCTCTAAGGCTACAGATCCTGTGGCCTCACTAGGTCCTTCTTCCAGGTGTTGAGTATCCTTCTAGGGAAAATGGGATGCCTCTGATCTCCAGGCATTGCCATATTGCCATATACATCCATTGCCTTTGATGCTTTCCTTGTGTACCTTCAGAGTTTGGCTCCATCTTCTCTGTGCCTTCATATTATGTCGTTGAAGGGCAGCTGAGACTGAACAAATTATTTTCTTTCGAGCTCTCCTCAGATTTGCTGTGTTACTGCTTCCTTCTCATCTCTTGTCTGCTGTTGGACTCATTCTGTGGGGTCAGCATCCTACTTAACCTGGCCTGTTCTGGAAAGCTCGGATTGGACATACTGTTGAGACATCTTCATGGCAATATTTTCTCTGTTTTAAGATAAGTTTGAGAAAGGTTTTTTGGGATCACAGAAGTGTCCACCACTTCCACTGGGCTGGACATAAGAGGAAAAGCCTTTCTTCCTGTCTGTTGTTAAAAGTCTGGTGCTCTCTTCCATTTCTGAACATTAATAAGCCACTGTGCAAGTAGACTTGTGTGCAAGGATGCATCTAATTTCTTACTGGACTGGGCCTCCCTTTGAGGAAGGATACAAGCTTCTGAGTAGATAATGGAAATTTCATTCCCACATTTCTCAGAGGTTTCTTGACCATTAACCAGCCTTTCTGGAGTTTGCTTTGGTGGTACCACTGTTACCAAAAATTGATAAAAAAAAAAAAAACTCCTTAACACTACTGTAGCATTAAGAAGCAGACATTCTTTATTTAGCTGGGTGCAGGAGGGGACATCTCTTCTGAAATATCATGCATGCTGACTACAAAAGAAACTCCTGTTTAGATACTGTATTTTACATATCTAGTCACTGATTTTTCCCTGAATAAACATACATATAATAATAATGTCCCTCAAATCAGTAACAGATTTCCTCTCTCTTTTCCACGTGTTCTTTTGTCCTGGGTATCTCTTTGGTCATCCCTGGTGGTCAGCGGCTCTCAAAGTCATACTTGACCACCCAGTCAAGTGGTAAAAGTTGGCACAACTGGGCTGGCTGCTTTCCAGTTCTTCTTCTTACAGAATGGGCATTGTGCAGTTCTACAGGCCAGTGGTTTTTGAAGAATAGGCATTATGTTAGCCTGCCAGATGCTGACAATTTTTCATCTGGCAGCACTCCAGCTATCTTTTGTGGTGCATAGCTGGAGGTATGTAGAATGGTACTTTTGGGCATGGGAAGGATTTTATGTTCTCTGTGAACAGCGAGTTCCAGTTCCCACTGCGGTTTCAGGCAGGCTTAGGGCTGAGGCCTATGCAAATGCCTAGGGCGTGAGAGTTTGAGCTTACCCTCTTACCCTTTCTATTCTTCTTGGCAAATCATCAGGGCACAAAGAGTTCAATTTGTTGAAGATTTGCTGCCCTCTAGTTAGAGGGGCAACTCTCTGCCTTTTACTTCATTTTATCAGGCTTTCTTCAAGATGTAGCAGGGTAGACAGCTTGTTCATGCTTGGATTGTCCCTGCTTGCCCTGCAGGCCTGAGTCCAAAACCTGCTCATTCTGCACACTAAAGAACTGGCAATTTCTGCCATTTAATGCAGCCTGAGATTCCAGCCAGGTGTTTTTCTCTGCTTTTAACACCAACCATTTCACAGCACGATGGTCCATTCTAGGCAGTTCTTGTCAGCATGAGCACAACCTATTTTTCCCTTTTCTAGTCTCTCAGCCCCATTCCTTTATTGACAGCTATTGAAACTGCAAGGAATCGGTCTGATTGTAAAGTATGATGTTTTCTCTAACTGCTGTAGAAGTTCATGTGGATACTGCTGGACTCTACATCCATTATGTTTCTAGTGGGCTTGATTCCTTATTAGAATAAATAATAAGAGAAGGGTGCTTATGATGTTTTCCAGGAGGT
This sequence comes from Peucedramus taeniatus, assembly GCA_013400575.1. Taxonomy (NCBI): domain Eukaryota; kingdom Metazoa; phylum Chordata; class Aves; order Passeriformes; family Fringillidae; genus Peucedramus; species Peucedramus taeniatus. The sequence continues at coordinate 47,089 of WBNO01017839.1, read as the reverse complement.
CCCAGAATTTGGGTCTGTTTCTTATTTATCTTAGAAAGGAGTGATCCTCATCAACCAAGCAGTAGCAGACTTGGGCAGCTGTGGCTGATTTCCACAAACTATGTTCCAAAGAGCATTTCGCTTTTGCTTCAGGAGAAGAAATAAAAAAATTATGGCACAAGCATAGTATTTTTCATTGAGTCAAAGGATTAATCATCTATTAGCATCCTAAATACTTGTGTTTCTGGGGTTAAAGTGAGAAAGACTCCTTTTATACCCACATAGGTTCAGCCCCTCTTGCTGGTTTCTGCTATTGTTTTCTTCTACCATAGGAGGACAGAGCATTTTTGTCTTCATGCAGTGTCCTTCTAGAAGGACCCAGAGCTGTAGGTGGGCCTGTTACAAGATAGCACGCTCCCAGTGCTGAGTGGCTTCAGTGCAGTGCTGCCCAGTGTCTCTGCTCAGGGTGTCTGCTTTGAGGACACCTGTGTGGTGTTCTGTGAACTCTGATGAATGGCTGTGTCATTTGCAAAGCGTCCAGCACCGGTGCAGCTTTCTGTGAGACACATTGCTATAGCTGTCACCTGACCAGAGGAGTTCTCAGTTCTTCTGCCAGGTGACATTGAATGGATCCTCAGGACCAGGATGAGGAGGGCCAGTAGGGCAGGGGAGGATTGAGCTTGGATCAGTCACTGCTATAATATCACAGAATTGTAGAATCATAATATTTTTCGAGACTCAGATTTGCTGGCTCCTGCTCAAAGTGTTAAGAGGCAAGGTCTGCAAGATTAGTGGTTTATTTCTTCCCCTTGGGAATAACTTTTCACAATTGTACTGACAGGTCTAAGGGTTGGATTGCCAAATTTAAAGAAACGGTGGTAGGACTGCTGTCTGAAGATAAAACATAAAGAGGAGTCTTCGGGTCCACAGAATAGTAAAGATACAAATGACAAGGACAGGCGTTCAAAAAAGTCAGGTGCATTCCTATTCACTACAAAGGGAATAGTAATTCCAAGGCAGTTAATAGCTATTGGTAAATTCCGAATTAGCTTCTTCTCAGGAATCTCATGAAGACCCATCCTGTGCCATTCAGGTTAAAATCTGGGACATCCCCAATCAGTTGCTAAAAAGCAACATTACCACTCCGAAGAAGGAACTTCGTGGGCATACTCGAAGAGTCGGTCTGATTGAATGGCATCCCACGGCTGAAAACATCCTCTTCAGCTCTGGCTATGACTATAAGGTGGGTCTGTGCTCCTAGGACACCCTGTTTGGCTTGGTGTTTTGAAATTTGTTTTAATTTCAAGCTGTAAGATGGTACTAAAGAGTTTGGAAGCTTTCTTCAGGGGAAAATTCCATGGTGACCCTAAGACAAAAAGATATTGCTGTAAGTTCAAAAGGACTGTCTAATTTTCCAGTCTTCTGATGAACTTCAGTCTACTCTGCTTATTTACTGAATTGGATACAGCATGCAATGACATCCATTTTTCTTTGTGCTACTGCTGTCTATTTTTATGTATAAAATGTGGTTTCAAAGGAAATATTGGACATTCTTAGCTGACATTGATACATTGCTGTTAGTATCAGGAATTATTTTAAGTGTTGGAGAACAATCACTTATGATGTAAGACCCATACATGTAGAGAAAAGATGAAGAAGTGAATAGAGTACACAAAGTCCCTGGTGTGAGGCAGCAAAGGGCTGATTTTTTTTATTTTTGCTCCAGATAATGATCTGGAACCTTGATGTCACGGATGCTGTTCTTTCAAATCCAGTGAAGATTCTTGATGCTCACAAAGATGTGGTCCTCTCCATGTCATTCAACACAGATGGCAGTCTCATGGCCATTGCTTGCAGGGATAGAAAGATGCATGTGATAGACCCTCGTGCTGGCGGAGTCCTACAGGTAAGTTGGGTTCAGAGGTTTATGGTCCATCTGATCTTACCTCTTGGGGTGTTTCCTCTCCTGGGCAGCTTCATTGCCATAAAAGACAATGCATCTGCATTGCCCAATATGATGCTGTTCCCTTCTACTTTCCATGGGACTCTTGCTGTCCTTGTTGAAAACAGGGATTTTGTATCTTGATACCATGTTCCTTGCTCCTTGAAACCTTTCTTGGATTGTGTTGTTTTCATAGGTACCTCCTGCAGCCCTCTGAGGGACTTCATGGGAGGGAATGTAGAGATCAGGTGGACAGGGGGATGCAAATGTACGTTTGTCCCAATGACAAATGTCCCAATGGTTGTTCTTGTTGCCTGGATTTCGTTGGCTAGGTGCAGCTGGCTGCATTTGGTATCTATTTGCACAGAAAGTCCTGCCTGGAACTACTAAAGACTGCTGTCTTGCCAAGATGTGAATCAAGAGTTAGGGAGGTGAGATTGGCTCAGCTGGTCAGAACAGGGTGCTGATAACACCAGGATTGTGGGTTTAATCCTCTGTGGGCCGTTTGCTTTAGAGTTGGACTTGATGATCTCTGTGTGTCCCTTTCAACTCAGAATATTCTATGATCTGTGGTTGAGCTTTTGGGAATGATCCTGAAGAGTTTAGGCCACTACCATTGTTCAGCTGGACTGAGCAGATCTTTCAGATGTGAGTGAATGAGAGTTGTCAGATAACATGAAATGTCGCTGTGCAACAGATGTTGTCTTACTCATGCAATGTCCTTTCTCTTCTACAGGAAGGAAGCTACAAGTCTCACAGAGTCAATAAAGTCTTATTCCTTGGAAACAAGAAAATGCTGCTTTCTACTGGAACATCTCAGTGGAATAATAGGCAAATTGCATTATGGGATCAAGTGAGTTGGCCCAAAAATCTTAACCATACCAGCTTCAGTTTTCTCTCTTTTGCTGTCACTTTAACTTTCCACCTGCCACATACACAAGAATTGATTTAAAAACAGCAATTCAGAAGTGATCTGTCAGATTCCTGAAGGGTGATAGGTCTTACTGCTGTGAGACATAACTGAGTTTCTGGAGAAGTTTTCAACATAGAAGCCGAAGAGAACAAAGTGAATGCTGTGCCCATGTCCTGGTTTTGTCTGGGATAGAATTAATTTTCTTAGTAGTTGGCACAAGGTTGTGTTTTGGATTTAGCATTGAAAGCACACTGACATTTTGGGGTGTTGCTAAGTAGTGCTTACCCTAAGTCAAAGACTTTTCAGTGTCTCATGCTCTGCCAGTGTGCAGGTGCACAAGAAACCGGGAGGGAGGATATCCAGGACAGCTGATCTGAACTGGCAAAAGGGATATTCTATACCATAGAACATCATGCTCAACTGGGGGGACTTGGCCAGGAGCCATGGATTGCTACTTAGGGACTGGTTGGGCATTGGTCAGCGAGTGGTGAATGGTTGTGTTGTCCATCACTTATTTTTCTTGAGTTTTATCCCTCTCTCCCTTTTCTTTTAATTACAATTGTTCTTGTTCTATATTTTGCTTTTTTTTCAGTTACTGAACTGTTTGTATCTCAACCATGGGTTTACCTTTTTCTGATTCTCTTCCCTATCCCATCAAGGGGAAGTGAGCAAATGGCTGCATGCTACTTAGTTGCTGACTGAGTTAAGCCTCAACAGCCCACTACAAGAAGAAATTGCTCAAAGGACCTCATGGTTACTGTAGCTCTGACTTAATGTGGCTCTTATTGATCTTACTGGCAAACTGGTCCTGGACAGAGAAATGAGCTCTAGACACAGCGTACTTAGATGAAGCCCTCAAAGAAGAAAAGTGTGTTGGGTGTTTTTGATTTCTGATGATTCCTGATGGTAGAGTACTGAGGTAGTGCTTAACTGGTCATTTCCAAGACATCTGATCTCCTGTCGGGATGGCTGCTAGCCTTATGAAACCCTGCTCTCATCTACCCTTTCATATACAGAGAGATGTTTTTACTTTGTCGGCATCTAAATATGTCCCTCTGCATCAACCACCATGCAGCACAATCTTTTGTCTCTTTGTAGTGCTGTCACACTTTGTTACCAGACAGAGCTAGTACACTAGGCCTATGATTTGCTATGTTTTGGCTATGTTGGACATGGCTTCCTTGCACACGAGAGACAAAGCACTATTCTGCTGTCTGAAGGCTTTCCACAATGCTAAGCAGTGCTGTGACACTTCATGAGTGTCATGTCGGGGTTTTACATGCTTGGTTTAAGAAGACAGTGGGAAGATCTGTAAAGCATGGTATGTAAAGCTTCCTTAGGAACAGGGATTGGTGCAGAGCCTGCTTAGCAGGCCTCTTTCTCATGTCCACACCCATCTTTGCATCTAAACAGAAGCTCTGGCTTACTGCAGCCTGCAGCTGGTCAGTTCTGCAGGAGAAAATGTGTATTAACCCTATGCTAAATACATGTTTATGTGAGAATCGCCACATAGACAGCCAAAAGACACCAGAGTCTGCCCTGTCAGTCCTCCCAAAATCACTCCCTTCAGCAGTGCAGGGATAGCTTTGTACAAGGCACGCGAGCTTTGCATATGGAGCGGTGTGCTTTGTCCTCCTTCATGGCTCACCTGCAAAAGGCCAGTGGGAGGTTCTGTCCTTGCAACAGGCACCTCCCCACCATGCAATGCTGAGACTGCGTGGCTGATGCGGACTGCTCTTGTGGGTAGTGCACTATCATAAAAGTAGAGGTTTTGAGAGAACATGGGTAAAATTCAGTATGAATTTTACACCAGTGGTACAGGTGTACCCTAAAGGCCCCGTCATCTCCTGCGGTCTGGCCCATGTAGAGGCAGGCAATGTTTCTTACCATATCTACCCTGAAATGCCATCAGATGCCTGAGGTGTTATAGTAGTAGGAACTTCAGTCAAGGTCTGGGACAGAGCACCCATTTCTCACTCACTAAGCTTTGCAGCAGTCTGTGCATGGCCCCCTGCTCAGGGCTGTGGATCATTACAGAGCTGTGCTCACATGCCACTGCCACGTGGGGTTCAGGTGAGGTGTTCTGGACTTGAGGTGACTGACAGGTGATTGCAGCTGACTCTTTTTCCTGTGTCCTGCCCAGAATGACCTTTCTGTGCCTTTACTGGAGGAGGATCTGGATGGCTCCGCAGGATTACTGTTTCCCATCTATGACTCTGACACGTGCATGCTTTACGTGGTGGGAAAGGTAAGCTCTTTCCACATCAGCAAGTGCAGGCCTGTTTGATTCTGCTGACAGCCTGTGTTGTGACCGACTGAGGTCAAAGATGCTCCTGAAGCATGTTGACCTAATGATATGAGCAGATGGCATGGGGTCAGAGGGTGCTTTGTCATCAGGCCACATTTACTACCTTTACAAATGTTCTGTGTTTATTGTGGAGAGGTACACAGCTGGGTCCTAACCTTCCCAAATAGGAATTTGAGGGTAAACATTTGGTTCATTGTTGATTCTTGGGCCCAGGAATTCTTCTTGGACTGTTATGCTGAACAGCAGAGTCTGGCTGATGTTGATTTTCTTTGCCTTTAGGGTGATGGAAACATACGTTACTATGAGATAAGCCCTGAGAAGCCATACCTGAACTACCTGATGGAATATCGTTCTCCTTTACCACAGAAGGGAGTTGGTGAGTTGCAGAATATCTAATGTTACAAGAGGGTTGTGGTTTCTTCATTTTAGAGGCTGCCAGAGTCTAGGACTATCCAAAATACTGTTTAGAAAAGAGAATGGGTCAGGTTGCTCCACACAGGTTTACAGGTGCTTACAGTCAGCTTGGCGCAGCTCATCCAAATAGGACAGGTGGTATTACAGGGTCAGAGCTTGGAAAGGGCCCTTCTGACCAGCATGGGCTGGGCAGTTTTACCAGTCACTGCTACATCTCCTCTCACATACTTGGTCAAGGTGGAAAGGAGGATAGTCTGGATTTAAAGGTGGAGAATGCTCTTTGCCAGTTGTCAATCTACTTCAAGATTTTTGTCTTTGAGCTCTATTTCCATCATTCCCACTCTGTGATTTTTCTGGTAACAGATGTTTCACAGCTTAATGCCTTCAGTCTTTATTGCTTGTCTACCTTCTTTTTTACTGACATTTCCTATTTAGAAAGAGATCTGTGGTGATTAGGTCACCTCTCCTTCCTTGGAGACCCTTTCTTATTAACCTGTCTGTGTACTGCCCACTGTTTAACTAATTAAAGTCACAGAATTTAGCTTTCAGCCCTCAGACCTTATTGTTAACCCTTTTTTGAGCCTTCTCTGGTCTCCTCTGAGCCATATTCCTCTACATGTTTCTAGGATCATTAACACCCCCCCACACTATCTGTGGACACTCCTGCTCTTATAGAGCATTGGTACAGATATTTGGCAGCACTGAATTTTGTGCCTGCAGGTTACCTTAAAAAAAATTAAAAGGAATATATTATTTAACACTTAACTGTAAGGATCTCCTCATTATTCAGTTTTTATAATTCTTCCAGTACAACATCCTTATTTCCCATAGTCATAGTCTCTTTAAAAATAATTTCATGCAAAGTAAGTGTACAGGTGTTTTTAAAAGGCCTAAGTGAATTAAGTCTACTTCCCTAACCTGCTTGTTGAGCTGATCAAGCATACTGCTAAGGTCATTGTACAAAAATTCCTTTTCTATATTACCAAAACAAAATACTTTGTGGAGGAGGGGAGTTTAGATTCACTTTTAGATGAATTCATAATGTAAGGGGTAACAGGACTTCACGAAGAATCTACTGCTTAGTGAAGTCACTGGGTATTAATAGAAAACTAAGCTTGGGTGCCATGAAGCAAGGTCTGCAAGCATAGGGAATCTCTTTTGTTAAGGGAATTGATGTGGATATAGCTTTGAACTGTACAAGCTAATGAGAGAGAAACTGAGGTTATCAGGTACTTAGAGACTTTGTGTGGCTTAGCCAGTCCTTAAAACACAAATGGACGAATCGATGTTCACACCCTTCTCATTCTGATTTCTGTTTTGGAACAGCATTGAGGATACTTGCCTGGACGATACTTCAGCCTTTAGCTATTCTGGTGTTTAGGTGTCCTGAAATCCCTTCCTAGTGATCCTGATACTCAAATACTGTGGCATTACCTGCCAGCTCTACTCTGTTCTGGTCACTCTATTTGGAGCCTATTAGAATGAATAAGGAACAAGAGGCTTAGCATGAAAACCACACATGTATGTAACAACATGATCCGACAGAAAAAAAAAAAATTTAGTCTTGTCATTTGTGCCACTGAGCTAGTTTTGGATGCAGATCTCAAACCATGCTGATAACGGTGCTGATGCTATGACTTCTTTCACTGTTTGAAGAAATGGCTGATGACATTAACTTTCCTAAGGAGATTTTTTAATGCTCCATTTTTTTAATGTTCTTCCCCCAGGAACGATGCCAAAGAGAGGTCTTGATATGGCAGCTTGTGAAATTTTCCGTTTCTACAAACTGATTCCAACTAAACGCCTGATTGAGCCCGTCTCCATGATTGTGCCTCGACGGGTAAGTCAACCTCGGATCCTGTTCTTATCTGAGGCAAATATCAGTGAAAAAAAGGAGGGCATTGCCTCCTCTTTGTGACTGTTGGGGGCAGGAGAGTAGGTAGAACAAGAGATTTTCTCTCTCCTGGCATGGGGGATGTAGCTGGCCTGTTTCTAGGGCAGCCCTGCCAACAAACCCTATCTGGGTAACTCAAGAGTTAGGTCTCTGTCTAATGTTTGACTTTACAAGACATGCTGCTAGGTCTGCTAGCTGTCTGTAAACTTCTCCAATAGAATCTATTTGACATAATGACAAAAGAGGGAGAGGGGTTGGAGCTGGTGTTGGGTGGCATAACAATCACCTTGTGGAAAGAAAAAGAATCACCCTGGTAAAACAGGAACTATGAATTCATAGGTCTCTACCCATTGGGTGGAGTTGTGTTACAGACGTTCTGCAGCATGTAAGGCATGACCCATTGCACTGAGGGTGATGTAGGAGTAAGTGTCAGAGCTGGTGTCATTAGAAAAAGAAACAGGCCTTGAATCTGTAGCTAGCCAAGGTGGCTCCTGTGTAACTGTGTGGGCATAGGTACATGGGAAATGTCAGTACTGTGCTCTCTACTTCCAGAAAGTAGAATATAAAAAGAAGGTACGAGTTCCTTGAATTCAGAGACACAGGAGAACTAATGCTCACTGCAACTCCCAACCAGGCATGTTCCTCCAGCTTTATCTCCTTGGCCAGTTTCTGTCAGTTGGTAATCAGCTCTTGCTTTGTGACTTGTCTGATGACTTATCCATCCTTTATATCCACGTATTCACCCTCAGGAACATGGTTTCATGGGAGTTGAGTTAGCCTATGTCAACCTCCCTCAGGTCTGAAGACCTTACCAGCATGAATTAAATTAGGCCTTCAGATGCAATTCTTCCAAGTTGAGGTGAGGAGCAGAGAGGTCCAGAGTAGGTGAAAAGAAATGTCCATGCTGGTGAGTGCTCATGACACTCCCTGTGCTGAAAGGCGAGTAAATTCATTTCTCCACCACAGTCCAGTATGACCTCTTTAGGCCAAAATCTCACTGACATAGTTACTCTGGACTTCTGTTTGCTTCCAGTTGGAATCATACCAGGCAGATATCTACCCCCTGACTGCAGCAGCCCAACCAGCACTGACAGCAGAAGAATGGCTCACTGGGATTAACAAAGGTCAGCACATGGAGAGCTCCCCAGCCCTTCAGCTCCCCTGTAGATGTAGCCTGGGCAGAGGAGAAAGCTAGATAAGTTTTCCCAGAATTGGCATGGGAGACTTTAGGGAGTTGGAAATAAACAATGATAGCCAATTATTAAAAACAACCTGCAGGTGCTGTTTTTCTAGTATCTGTTTTCTTGTTATTCTCATAAGATTGTTTACAAATGTGCGTCTTGTTATTTAGCCAGTCAGGTGAAATGTATTGGTTAAATGACCAATCAGGTCCACCTGTATGGACCAGTATACAAAAAGAAGTGGCTCAGTAAAGATGAGATGTGTTTATGCCAGTTAGCCCTCTGGCTGGCTCTGTGTTATTTGTGACTTAACAGTGACACTCCCCAGGGTCTTGGGTAAGTTGCTGTGAGCTCTCTGGCCTATTACATTCCAGCGAAAGAGGAAGGAAGGAAAATAAGAGATATAGTAAATATGGTTGGAAGCTAAAATAATTTGTTTGCTGTAAATTCTGGAAGCTGTTTCGGTCAGGTACCTCCATGTTTATCTCTGAACTAATTGGTTAAAGCTGGTTGTTAGAACGAATTGCTTACCACTGATTTTTGAGTGTTGTTTGGGATTGCTCACTTGTCTCTTCCCTCCCTAGAGCCTCTCCTGGTATCCTTGAGATCGGGCTCTGAAGCTGTGAAGTCCCCACCACGTCTTCCTGAGCCAGAGCCCCTCATGCAGGCTACTGACCCGAGCCAGCCAGAGGGATCACAAGCAAGTATGTCAGCGGAGAACAAGCAGGAGCCAAGAGAGACTGAAGATAGCAAAAAAAGGCAGAGAGTGGAGAATATACTGCCAGAAAGTAAGCAAAGGCATGTCTTAGACGATATCGAACTATTTGAGCGTCCACCACCAAAAGATGAAAAAGAGGTATGAATGTCTGGGGTGAAGTGTTGGGGCTACGGGGGAAGCTCAAAGCCAGATGATGAAAGAATGCCATTCACATGGTGACAGTTCAGGGAGGGTTTATTTTGCAAGCCTGTATCAGTGAAAGCTCGTTGTTCTTTGTGGTGGCAGAAGCTCTGCCTGCCCCTCTGCCACAAAGGAAGCAGAAATATGGCCCAGCTGAGGGGGTCTGGAAAGGAGGGGGCAGTCAGCATTCTGACTTTCTAGGCATTCTTGTGGTACAGACCTGCCTGGTGACTGGCTGGGCACAAGGAGGTCCTTGTGACATCCAGGTTCTGGGGAAGAGAAGGGGGTTTATGCAGGATAACACTTTGATGAGAACTGCAGTCAGCAAGCCTTGTGAGGCAGCAGGGATTTCTGTGAAAGGAGTGGGTGTACTCTTGGTGCATCCATGTAGTCTTAATTGCCTGACTGTACTGTGGACCCTGACATGGGAAAGAATCTGCATCTGCAGCTCACTGCTGAGGGACAACTTGTTAGTGCAGTGCTGCTGAGGTTGGCTGCTGGCTGCAGCATGCACCTGGGAAAGGCTCCAGAAAAGATCCTTGCAGCTCCATGATCTGCCTTTAGTAATGGAAAACCACCTCTCTATATAGTAATCAAAGCTGGCATGGGGGGACATCTCTGTGGTGATTTGTCATCCTCCCACTGTTGGCAGCTCAGGGACATTTTCAACTACATGCAGCGTGTTTGCTTTTAGGAACCCTGGAATAATTTTCTTTCCCTAACTGTAGTGAGGTCTCCTTTCATCTCTGCAAGAACTTAGCATCTGCACCTTGATAGGGCAGGAATTTCCACATCTGAGTTTTCCTGTGGTGTGAAAAGGGATATTTTTCCACACATTTCTGAGGTGGCATACCAAGGTTACAGAAGCAGCTGAGTGCTCTGCTGCATGCATAGTGAAAGAGACAATGCTAGTCCAAACTGGACGAAGAAAAAGGACTTGTCCAAGGTCAGAGAAGGAGATGTGGCAGACCCAAGAATTTAGACTCCAATTACTTTTTATGAAACACATGCAGTCAGAGCCCAATCTAGTGGACAACAGGAGTACTGCTGATGTTGTCTGCTGGTTGAAGGTCTCCTCCTTAGATGTTTCTCAGAAGTAATGTGACAACTCTGGTGGCATTATCAGGTTAAGCCTATGTTTTCTTAGAGTAAAGTAAATAAAATGTATGTTTTCTTATAGCTTTTACATATGTGTTACCAGCAACAGGAAGAAATCCGTCGACTACGTGAGTTGGTAATCCAGAGAGATACCCAAATGAAACAGATGCAGCTGGAGCTCAGAAACCTCTCCACGGACACAGGTAATTGCTAAGGTGGCTGGCCTACAGCTCTTTGTATACCTGGCACAGGAGGAGACTCCAGTTCCTGCAGATAACTTACTCTAGATTTTTTTACTGGGGTTAAAATTGATATTTCAGGCAGCATGGACTTCCCTGGCTTGTGGTGGTCACATTTCCCTAATCATCACCAGACAGTTTTTGATGGGTTTGCTGCGCTTCTTCAGGCTCCCCTTGCTTGCCTGCTCACCAATGTCAGAAGCTTGTGTGTTAATGCTAGTGAGATACTTTGAAAAATCCTGCTCTTCCGGTCCTGGAGAAGCCACATGCTAAGCTCTAGGAATGACCTGTTTTGCTGCCCCTCCACGTGACAGGAGAATGGGAGACTGAAGGCAGCTACCAGCTTCTTTTCTTGCCCTGGGGCCCAGCAGTGTGGCTCCTGTCCCCTTGCCCAGGGAGTCCACTCTGCTGAGCTTCAGAGGCACCTCTAGCTCCGAAGTGATCCTTATGCACCCCTCTCACCTCACAGCTTGGCCCTGCCCCCAAGTGGTTTGGGAAAGCCGTGGCTGCCCTGACTTAGTGCTGAGGGCTGCACTGGGGGTTCCAAGGGCCCTCTTGTGATAGGAAAAGGAGAGTCGGTGTTGGATGTCCTAGTTTAAAAAGGTGATGTGTCACTGACATTTCTGCAGTCACTGGAGATGTTCTCTGGCCGCTCACCCCCGAGACTGATCCAGTCACAAGAGGGGCCACTCCCAGATCCGTGTTCTGGGTGGCGATGCGTGCAGGGGCTGCTCTCAGCTCCCTGCCCCTGACAGCGGTGTCGTGGGCAAAACGGCAGCAACCCAGTGTGAGAATCGAGGTGAAGGAATAGGGAGGGATCACTTGTTTGAGTTCCAAGGACATTTATTCCTCAGGTGAATCAGGAACAAGTGACGCCGATGGTGGGCAAAAGGACTGCTTTTAAGGGGAGGACACAACTCTTTACCAATAGGGGGGTATCAGGGTAGGGGTGTAGGGTAAAGGCTATCCAATAGGAGCTAACAAGGGGAAGGAGCAAACCCTACAATCCAATCTTACTCCAAGGACAGGATAAAGGACAGGCAACCTTCCAGAATGAAAGGGAGTGCTATCTTTGACAGACAGGGGGATTGACATACACTTGGTGGGAATTTTGGGGTAAACATCTCAGGACTGAACCATCAGGGAAGCCAAATGGGCTACATGGAATGAACCATTACAAACTTATAACAAGGAATATTTAAAACCTATTACAGGAGAAAAAACTGCAAAATGAAGAGTCTCTGTGTCCTGTGAGTCAGTGGCCTTCTTTCCTTTCTTCTGCCAAAGACCAGCTGCAGTCAACTGGAGGTCATCAGAGATGTGAGAACATTTAAAGCTGCACAGTGTTGACAATGGGGAAATTTGCTAAGAGGGTTTAAAAGAATGAGTGGGGGAGTTGGACCCCCAGTCCACTGCAGGCATTTCAGCAATGGTGCTAGACATGTTGTGTCAACCACGGTCAGATCACAGGGCTGTGGCCAGTCATGAACTCCAGGGTTGCTGGAGTATCACTTGTCCTTAATGCCTGCAGCTGCTGCTTTATTTGCTCCCAGATGCCAGCACCTTGTCCCATTCCTGCAGCCGTCTACGGCTGCAGGTTCCCTCTTGCCAGCTGTGTTGTCCAGCCCCCTGCATCCTCCCAGGCTGCTCAGCCTTCATCTGTGCCCTTCAGCATCAGCTCTCTGGCTCAGTGCTGGACCTTATGGAGATGTCTTAAACCCAGGCAGAGCAAGCAAACCCTCTAACTGTATTCAACCTGTCACTGTGCACCTCTATTGTGGCTCACTGAAATCATGGAATCAGCTAGGTCCAGGGGATATGTCTAGAGAATAAATTGTTTAAATTATTTGCAAAGTAAAGTAATTTTTTAGGGGATTTTTACATCCTCTTGAGGATTGTTTCTTTGTTATTCTATCACTGACTAGCACAGAGAATGCTTGGCCACTATGGTTCTTATCCTCGGGTTTTGTTGATTTCAGCATTTATGGAGAAGAAGGTGCTTTTATTTAGGCTTTGAGACTATTTAATCAAAACTTCTTTTTTAGACGGTATGCCTGTAAAAGCATGGAGACTGTGAAATATATTTAAATTTGGAGCTTAGCTGCGACCACTAATCTTTCACGTGGAAAAAACCTTGAGGAAATGGAGTTATGCTTTTATGATCTGTGCCTAAATAGTATTGAGTGATCATTCTAACAGTTTCAAAACTTCTAAAAGCTTTGTAAAAAACTGTTGAACCTGGGGATAAAAAACAATTCTGTGCAATGAAAAGCAAATATAACTGAATAATAAATATATTTAACTTTCTAATACACGTGAGATTGTTGTTTTATTATTGTGTTTTTACAGTGACTGAAACTTAAGCTCAATCAAGGTCAGAAAGGAGTGTCACCTACTGTCTCTTTCACTTGCATCAAGCTGTGGCCTTACATTTGTAGGTGGGTTGTACACAGAGTTATGCAGATGGCCCTTTCTTTTTACATCTTTCCCAGCTGCCCTTGATGCCACAAAGGGGTGGTCATTGCACACTTATGAATTGCTGTGTGTGTTGCCTTGAGTAAACTCAGTCCTGCTGGAGGTGCATTCTGTGTGATGGGGTCTTTGCTGTTGTCTTGCAGTCCTGGCTCTCCTCTTGTGCAGTACACTCTGATGAGGCTCTTTTAGATATTCCACATGAGAAGGGCTTAATGTGTTATTACCAAATTTACTTACTTGAAGATGGGATTGAGATTTAGCAGACTGAAGCAGCATGGACAAAGCACAATATAGCAGCTGCAACCTCCAGCTAGATCACAATAAGTGAAATAAGTAATAAGTAAAAAGTGAAATTCCCATTATGCTTACTGTCATGATGCTGGATATCTCTAATCACCGGGAAAAAATGTGTGGTCTGAAGAGAGCTCAAGTCTGTAGCTCTCTTTAAAGACATTTTGTTGGTTTTGTTTTGCTCTGATTCCCATGGGCATGGTAGCCATGGTGAAAATCTGAAGAGCCATTGCATGTGCTCATGTCCTTGAAGCTGTCTTTCACTGTAGTGGTTTGGTGATCTGTTACAGCTTTGGGCATGGAAATGTTCATAGCTGCATTCAAAATGTAATTTTAAATGTTTTTTGTAGTATATTTTAGGCCAGTGTAAGGAGAAACAATGGTGGAAATTGCTGGAGGAAGACTGTGCTCAGGATTTTGTGCACCTGCCATGTCATCAGGACACTGTGACCTCCTGGTCTTGTAAGGAGCCTTGTGCTGGTGAGAGTGTCTGGGCAGGCACTGTGTTCCTCCTCAGGGGCCAATACAGTCTCGCTGCTCTGAACAAAGCCTAGAAAAAGGCAGCAGCAGGCAGATTAGTGTGGGAGGCAGAGGAAGAGCCTGCAGCACCTTTGCAACTCTGGTGTTATGGCTGCTTAACCTCAAAGACAGAGTAAAACACAGCCCTGCAGTGTTAGCTTGCGTGCTGGATTTAGAGCCACAACACTTCACATATTCACCCTCTACTCCAGGCCAGCTGCCAACTGCAGAATAAAACCTAGACAGTAGTTGTCATTCTCATTTTATTTCTCATCTTGGAAGGCTGTACCCTTGGTGTGCTCAAGGAGTTGCAAGCAGAGAAGAACATGGAGGTGATGCCCCTCATTTGCCCTGCAGTGGGAAGCAGCCGATGACCCTTGTTGTCTTGGGCTGGGTATCATCCATCCCTAGGACAGGGTGGCTGCCAGCTGCAGAGAGGCACTGAAGTGAAGTTGCAGTATCAGGAGCTTGTGGTCCTCACATTTCACTGAACGTAATTCATTCTCTCAGGATTTTATCCTGAGAAGTTGAAAAGGCAGAGAGAAGCCCCAGAGGTGGAAAAATAATCCTTATCTCATTAGCTTCTCCTGTGTTTTGCTCATGTGGAATGTGTTAGGAATTTGTTTACCTGAATTGATGAGCTTTGATTGGACTCTGGTCAGTTGTTTTCAATCACTGACCAGTGGTCACAGGAATTGTGTCGGGGACTCTGGAAAGAGTCATGAGTTTCATTATTTCTAGCCTTCTTTAAGAATCTGTCTCTATTCTTTAGTATAGTTTAGTATACTTTAATATAATATAGTATCATAAAATAATAAAATAGCCTTCTGATCACATGGAGTCAAAGCATCATTCTTCCCTGCCATGAAGGGTCAAGGTTTCTTACAACAGGAGTTGCCTCTTAGACATGCTGCAGCACCATTTCAGAGCAGGATCTCTGAGCTTGTGCTGGACCCATTGCAGTCTACAACTTGTCTATGCTGGGGAGCCCAGGACTGGACTTGGCACTCCTCACATGGCCTCACCAGCACTGAGGGTACAGGAAAGACAAACTCCCCTGAGCCGCTCTTAAAGCACTTCTAAATACAGCTGAGGATAGTGTTGGTCATTTTTGCTGGAAGCCAGTGTTGCTGGCTCAAACTCAGCTTACTGTCCAGCAGGACCTCCCAGAACTTCTCTGCACAGCTGTCTGTCAGCTTCACAAGTCCCCAGCATGTGCCACTGCGTGGAGCTTCTCCTCCTTACTTGCGGGATGGTACAATTACCCTTGCTGTGCTTTATCACATTCCTCCCTGCCCAGCTCGGCATTTCTCCTGTTCAGGTTCCCCCAAAGTGCAGCGCAACTGTCTGCTACACCTTTCACTCCTCCCACTTTTATATGGTCTCTACATTTGCTTGAGGCTGTGCTGTCCCATCATGCAGGTCACTAAGGGAGAGGTTCAACAGCTTTGGATTTGTTTTGTAAACAGTTTTTGGTTTTCTGCTCAGAAATCCAGGCGACTGCTCCTGAGCGCTTTTATGCCTTTGGAAATGCTCTTCCGGAGGATTTTCTCCAACATCTTCCAAAGGATTGAGACTGTAGTTCATTCCTCTTCTTACTTACAATTAGAAGGCAGGGCTGAGAGTCAGCCATTTGCAACTTTTCCCACTCACCTCCACCTTTCAAATACTGCGAGTGGCCTTACAATGCCACAGGCCTTCACCTGCCTCAGCACGCTTGGGTCAAACCCATCTGACTCCACAAAACTGTGGACATACAGGATGTTGAAGCATACCTTAACCTGTCCCTCCCTATTTTGATCCTCCTTAATCTGGTATACAGCAGGTACCTACTTATCTACCTCAACAATATCCGTTTTCCTCTGCCAGCTTTTCTTCTCCTTAGAACCTGGTTATGTTCTTCAGATTCTCACCATGGATGCTGTGCTTGGGGGAATCAGAAGTCTGCTATGAACAGCAGCTGTGCAACCAGTGGTTCATGCACAGTTTCTGCTAAGTCCTCTTTGGGCACAATGGAGAAAACCACTTGGGTGTCTGTGCTCTTCAGCAGTGCCTCTCAAGCCTGCTAGTTACAGTTGATAATTCTCAGGTCAGCCCTGGTGATGTCTTTGGTACACACGTGAAAAGGCACCATTGTATGATAGAAAGGCAGATAAGCCTTGGTAGCCTCTGTACAACATTCTCAATGAAAGCCCCACACAAGCAGCCAACCTCTCTAAAGGATAAATCTGATCAGCATATAGGGGGCTTCTGACCCCTGAAGTGGACAGCAGTCTCCTCTTTTTATCACTTGCCACTTCCTTCCAGTTGTTTTAAGTGGCTCACATGCACCCAGGAAACCCCTTTCTGTTGGTCCTAACAAGGCTGGGACCAAGACTACATGCTTAGAGGTACCACGCTTGAAATTATGCACCTTTGAGCTACTGGCACTTGCTGCTTCTGTCAGCAAAGTACTCTCTCCTGAGTAAGATCTTTGTGGAGAACTACAGGAAAAAAAATTATGAATTTAATTTTATGTGTTGCAACATGACAAACATTATGCCCAGTTCTCTCCAAATCCTTATTTGTGGAAAAAATGATGCACAATAATCTGTTTAAGCAAGTTCTTAAAATGAATGCATACATAAAGATTGCTTCCTCTTCTGATTTTCTCTCTTCTTGTTTTAGCATGTTTTATCTTCAGTATAAATTTGCACATCCAATAACTCTAATCCCACCATAAACACCCCTTGAGGATTCTCAGAAGAAGGGGCTTAATAGCAGAAAGAGTTATCTGTGTTTTTTGTCTTTCTCAGTTTCTCAGTGCTTCTCAGTCATGAGATATGGATAGCATATGTGATGGGCATTAGAAGTGAATAGAGGCAACATAATTTTATTTCCTTTAACAGTACAGAGTTCGGGCCTTCATCTGCTTTGAATGTTGCCTCATATTCTTCCCTCTGTATTAGAGTGAGTGACTGGGCTTCTGCTTTGTGTTGGATTTGATGCTTTATATTTTCACCGTCTTAACTCATGTGGGTATATTTGATCAGATCTTGTGAGGTCTATGGGAAAATACCATCAGTACCTTACCTCAGCTTCAGGTCTATGTGCTTTACATGCCAAAGTTAAATCTTTGCACTGATTGCATATCTCTGCAGGACTTGATGTGAGTAAATTTGAGCAAGGAACAAAAAATTCTGGTGAGTTAACCTGAGGGGTAGTCTATAGGGTAGAATCACCTGAAAGTGAAGGTAATGTGTTTTGAATCAAACTTTACTTCCCACTGATAGCCTTTACAGAACACATCAGCTTTTTTGACTTATTGCAATCTGGAAAGCTTAATTTCTAGGTCAGTTACAGTGTATCTAATTGTGATGTAAAATGTTTAGGTACATTTTTTCCCAAGGCCAGGGACTATGGATTCTTCAGTTTTCACAAAGATGTTCCTACAGAATTTTTTCATGTGAGTTTACCTGAGCCTTATACAAAAAGTATGTTTAATGCATCCATTGTGATTTGTGAGGCAGCTTCTTTGGGAAGATTTAAATGAAATTCTGTTCAAGTGCTATTTTCATGATCAAGAGCCCAAGATGCTTTGTCCCAGCTGGAAAAGTAGAAGTATCAGCATTTACAGCAAGGTGCAAAATAAGGAACTGATTTTACTTCCTATTGCTGCTGAAAGTGGTTGAAAATAGATTCAAGGGAGGGAGTGTAAGTGTTTTCCTAAGGCTCAGTTACTCTGATTTGGAGTGTGTCACACATTTTTCTACACCCTTAAATTTTGTCTGCTCATAAACCCACAATTGCTTTTGCTGGTGGTAAAGTTAAAAGTGCACTCCTTCTCAAGCCAAATACATGTTTAGGGAAGGGAAGCACACTGAAAAAGTGAGGGGCAGATGAGAATGCTTGCCTTTTGTCTGAGAGGAGTGGTGAAAAGGAATATAATTGCCATATCACAGAATATTTTGAGTTGAAAAGGACCCACAAGGACCTCTGAGTCCAGCTCTTAAGTGTATGGCCCATCTGGGAACCTTGTTTTGGGGCCACAGAAGTGGATCCTAGCAATTCATACTCAGGTTCTTACAGTGCTTTTGTCCCTGACCCTTATGCTAGAGGGCTGTAACCATTCTTTAGGAAGCTTTGAAAGCCTCTGGAAGTGGGAAAAAAAAAGGCTCGAAAAAAAGATTTTTTTTCCGTCATCATAAAGACACATTGAAAATCAGATGCAGTCAGTGGAAGTGTCAATCATACAGAAAGAAGAAACCTTAGTTTTACTTCAAATGATCACTGGAAGGAAGCAAATTACTGTGTTCATGGTTCATGAAAACATGGTTCATCTTACAGTGATGGAAGAGGCATCTGAGATCCTTTCATGAAAAGAACATACAAAAAAAACACCTGGCTCAAAACATGCTTGTCTCCCTGTTGGAAGTCAATGTAGCAGAATTGTTTGGCTATGCATTTGAATTCAATACCAGAAAGGAGCAGGTAAGCATACCAAATATTAAGCCCTTTCAGCTACCTAAAGATGACCATGTTGCTATAGGAGATGTTCCTCTCACAGGACCATTTTAGCCGCAGGCTCCTTTATATGTGTGGAGAGGAGTTTTTATTACTTATTGCAATAGCAAGCATTGGATTACTAATTTTGGGAATATGTGGCTCTTGGAACAATATCTTTTAGACATCATAGAAGAAAAGCGACCACCCAGTTCCCTGGTAAAGTTCACTGTGGTTTTTTTGCAGTAAATTTTTAACCCAATTGAGCACTGAAGAAATGGAAATTAAACCTATCAGTCTTTTCTGCCTATCTTACTGGAATATGCCCAGGCTCTGGGCAAGTTTTCTAATCCAGTGGGACCACTCTAAGTTCACAGAGCCCTCAATAAAATTTCCTGATGGTTAAGAAAGACTGATTTGTATTATACCTCTAGAGCTGGACTTGGGAATGACAGTTTTCACTCTCCCACCTTCATGAGAACCACTGTAGAGTCTCATACCTTTCAGGGGGGCTCTTGTTTCAAAGAGAGGGTGTTTTGAGCAACTTTTGTTCAGGGATATTTTGATCAAGAGTAACAGTTGCTGTGGTTCAAATACAGGCCCTGTCCTGCAGAGACCATCAGTTTTTTCCCAGACTCTCCTTGCCAGACAAGGCAAGAGTCATGGAGGAATGTGAAGCAAGGCTTGTAGCGTGAACTTCCTTGAAAGCATTGTTCCAGAGGAGAATTTGGTACTCTTTGTTCACAAGATTGACTTGCCATTTGTCTCCAGCTGCAGGTAACCCAGAGTGTTTCTGCTCTTCCATATTGGTACTTTGCTGTACTGGACTGCTTTTCACAGAACAACCCTTGTGAGAGAACAAAAGTTAGTTTTAGGTGCTTGTGCCCTTTCACAAATTTGCTTCCTGATGCTTTGTTCAAGGTGGGAATAACAATTGGTGTCTTTGAGGGCATGTTTTGTTCTGTGAATTTGGGACCTTGAGGTTTTTTTTTCCTTGCTTCCTATCTGTGGTCTCTCTTCTTTCAATGGGTGGTTAGTTTTTAAAATTTAGTATGTAGTAGCTGATCTTTTGTTATCTAATTGATGCTCTGGTCCAAAAGCACAAGACCTTGAATTAAACACTTGTTTAAAATAAATTCCTCCTTCCAGATCAGTGATTTGTACCACTTTTTTAAAAACCCTGAGAGTTTGGGAATCAATGCATTCCAGAGAGTTTATGTTTCACTATCAAAATGGTGACAGATCCTTACTTACATCTGTTGCAGCTATCAGTGCCTTCAGCTGAAATTGAATGCAAAGCCCCACAATCCAATACTTAATTGATTTCTACAGCTCTCCTTCTTTATGTGCTTGACTTCTTTGTGTATAAACTTCAGGGCTTTTCGTTTTATTGTAAGGTTGTTCAATTAGGGAAGAAAACCCACACCTTCAGTGAACATTAATCAGAACTCCATTCTGCAGAGATTTCTCTGCCCTAAATGTAGCATTACCTCAGTCCAGAAGAGGGAACTATTGTTTCACGTATTGTAAGTCCAAGAAAATAGTTTAGAGCATATTCTAATGTGAAGATGAAAAGATGAAAATGGTCTTCTCTAGCGACAATAAACAATGAGGTGTGAAAATTGAGATATTTAGAGACTTTAACAAAACAACAAAATATCAGAGCATACAAATGCCATCTCTCTTTGCTTTTAGAATATTCTTACAATGGTGATTTATATAAAAATGTGTAAGCATAATTGAACTGTTTACCATAGAATAGGAGCACTTGAGATCACACTCGTTTTCTAACATGTGAAATAAATTATATTAATTGAGTTATTTTGGTAATGTACTTGGGTTTAATTTGATTTTATGTTAAGTGCATGAGCCTTTTTGGGGAACAATAAATGCTGTATTAAAAAAGTGGATTTCTTAATTTGCAGCTTTCTTCTATAAGCCATTGCCAAAAACCAGAAAGGAGGAGTGTTTTCCTTCCCACAAGAATTCACTTAAGTGAACGCTCTGGCACTTCAAACTTAGATGTTGTAAATGCCTCAACTTCTTTAAGGATCACTTATTGCGAGTAATCCTATAGTCATAGTTGTATTCAGTTCTTGTACATGCTGAGATAATTTAACAGCCGGTGCCCCTGTAGCTAATGTTTGTCTTTGGAGAAGGGGCTTCTTTCTTACATCTGCTCAGCGATGATGGTATGTTTCAGTTGTTAACTATATTGTTTTTAGCCTATATGCTCAACATTAAATAAATCATTTATATCTCAACATATTGTACATGTTCTTCTTATCGTGCATAAAATCATGCAAATGTGTGTCAAGTAACAAGTGAAGGCACAACACGAAGCCATTGCACTACTATCAACTTATGTGGACCCAAGACTGGGTATATAATTTAGGACTGAGAATGCGAGAGAATTGTACCTTAAGTGTTGTCAGGACAATGTGTGGACAACGTGTAGGTGTGGTCTCCCTAGTACTAGTACCTAGTACATGGAGGCAAGTCTGCAGAACTGTTACACTGATGCTAGCTAGCATCTGTGGTTGGCTGTGAACAGAAAGTGCAGGGCTACCATGAGCTGCCAATTAATGGTTTGTCTGCCAAACCACAGCACTGCTACTACTAAACAACAAGAGAATGCATGCAGACCGATAAAATCAGCCCTGTGGCTTTGTGTTAGTCCTGCTGATGTGTTGCCTAATGACTTTCTCTTCTCTCTTACATAGCCATCACTGGTTCATCTTGCTGACAAAGGGCAAAACTAATGAAATATATTTAAGTATAGCTAGCAGGGAGATAACACTGTAGAATGATTTGTGGTTACCACCAATAGGCTAAATGCATTTCTTAAGTGAATCCACATAAAATCAGCAGAGTTTTATATGTTGTGTGTCAACACTGCACTTTGCAGTATAGCTAAAGCACTTTTTAGTCTGAATTTGGGAGGAAATGTTTTGCCAATTACAATGAGTTTGTTCTCATTTTCTTCATTTCCTAAGTGATGGAATCTATTTTGCATGGTTCTGTGTTGAGTTCATCTCCTTCTTCATCATTCCTTGTATCTTCCCACTGATTTTTAAATTTTTCTTAGGAATAGTGAGACAGTGGCAGAATGACTGTGGTGGTTTGCTCTATGAGCCGTCAAAAAAAAAAAAATCCCACATTAAATTTCAGCTCTTGAACCTTAATGATTGAAAATGATATTCCAAATTGTAAGAACACAGTTTAATTTGCAGTTAAGGTCACAAGACATTTCAATGACAATTTAGAGTAGCTCAACTTTTGTCAATAAACTACATAGATGGGACTCCAGATGATACCTTGGGGCTATATTATAATCTTTCTCCACACATTACTTGTATTTGCATTTACAGCTGTATTTTGCCACCATATGAAATGCTTTATGAGTTTTCTGTACTAAAGGTTTTTGCTATACAAGCATACAAATGTATTCAAGTAGATATGATCTGGAACTCACTGGGCAGAGTAAGTGTAGTTGACTCCAGTGTCTCTTCCTTCTTAGCTGATTTTTGATTCCAATTATGTACAGAACAGAGCTGAAAGGACTAAAGGGGTCATCAGTCCATGTCTCTGCCTGAGGCAGGATTAAGTGCATCCACACCATTCTGGCAGGTGTTTGTATGGCCTATTAAAACCTCCAGTGATGGAGATCTTCAGGTAATGAAGATCAGGTGTGTCATCTTCAGGTAATCTGTCAATTACCTGCCAATTCTTTTCCATCTTTACCCTTAACAAGATTTACACTAATGTCTTGTCTGGATTTTCCTTTCTGTACATTAAGGTTGTTACTTTTTGTCCTATTTTGTGGAACTGTAGAGTACACTATTCCTTTTTATTCTGCAATAGCACTTTGCCTTGCTGGAGACTAAGTCCCTCAGTGAAAGTACCCTCAGTTCATTCTCTTCTGATTCATCTCACTGATTCTCTGGGTTATTTTAATTCTGTGGGTTATTTTAAGCAGTTCTATTCAAATCTTGTGATGCAACACTGTACCCAGGCTCCCAGAGGACAAGGGTGCATTCAAAGGTTATCTTGGCTGTAGCCATGATTCTGAATGCCTGTATGATTCTTTTTTACCTATAGAAATGAATGGAATCATGCTCAATATATCCATTCTAAGCCTGGCTTCCTTTTCTGCAGAGCTGCTATGTTCTTTTCTTCTCATATTTTTCAGATCATGTTTTCTGTTTATGTGTAGTATTTCATGTGTCTGCGTAAAAGTATTTTATGAACACCTTGAAATAAAAATGTGCCTGAGAAGGAATGAGAGGTCAAACTTCAAAACTGTGCCATTAAGAGCTAGCAGGTGATTTTTTTTTTTCCTGGAGGTTACAGTGCTATGTTAAATTACAACAACTGGAAATTCAGCTGTCTTAATTACTGGAAATCAATGAAGAGTTTTCCAGCTATTTTTGCTCAACCATTCATGAAGTTGGGTGAGTGCCTACCTGGCTCAAACTTTACTTTAATTTGCTCCTCTTATGCTGTTTATAAAATGACTAGATGCCTTGATATCTTGTTCCCTGGAAAAGAGTATGAGAATGATCTAAGTAGAGAGTACCATAGGGTGCGTTTTCTTCCTCATAATGAGGCCTCTTTCTTAATTTTCAGTATTGACAGAAAGCCTTCTATTTCCCTGCTACACAAAGATTTACTGAAATACACATAGTTGCACATAACAAAAAAATATTAAGTACATGCTACAAATATTAAAAATGTTGGAGAAAAATTATTAAGTGTTGACAGAAATTAAATGTAGGAAGGAGCAGGATGGAATTAGGTCTTCCCTTTCAGTTCTAAAATACACCTGAAGGACACTGTCACAGAAAGGCTGTGGTGAATTCTTTAACCTGTGACATTCTTGGACTATGAAAGACTGCTTATTGGATAAAATTTTAGTCAAATGTGGGTCACAGTGTCCCTTGTAAAAATACTTGGGTGAGGTTTTTCTGGGTTGGGTAATGTGGAAGATCAGAAATAACAGTTTAAAAGTCCCTTCAGCCTTAAAATCATTGAGTGAGCAAAAGATCAGTGAGAATACTGTTAACAATACCAAGGGCAAGTAATGTGGAAGGGAAGCTAAAAAGGAACATAGAAGATGAGGGAAATTCAGCACTAATAGGCAATATGGCTTCTAAAGAGGGGAGAATGAATAACAAAGCAGAGGTTCAACTCCATCTGCTCAAGTCCAATGGAAGATTGAGCTCTTAAAGTGTCCATAACTCATATGTAAACATAAGTATATACACCAAGATGTGTATGCACACACAGGCATACTTTAGTATTTTGGAGTGTTTGTTTTGTGACAAATAATTTTGAAGGTTTATTTGGGAGAACCTGAAAATGAAATTGTCTTCACCCATGAGAGAAAGACACGACTATGACTAACACAGTGTGAAGCGTCAATAATGGTTGGCTATTTTCTGTGCAATTGTGGCTTTCTTAAAGATTAAATTAAGAAGCATCTCCTAAAAAATTGAACACTATGTCATAATTTTTCAAAGAATAGACAGATTTTAGTTTTGGGACAGAGAAATCAGGAGATGTGTACTCCATCACAAAGAGAGCTTATATACTTTCTGGGAAGAATATGTGAATCATTTCACTTGTGTACTTCCTGTTAATGGGCAGAATCATCCTTTCTATTGGCATAGAACAGAATATTTCAACTGAGCTGTCAGATGAAAGCACAAATATCTCTTCCTAAAATGAGTAAAACACATTTCATAGAGCTTGATTTTATCCTGACCTTTAAATTGGGGATGTGGAGAAAAAGAAGGGAAGGGAATGATTTTGGTGGCAATACTCCCCTATTCATGTTCAGTTTTCTGGGTCAAAAGGGGAATCCATCAATATCCAAAATACTCAGTGGAGCAGCTGTGGTGGTCCAGCGTAGGCAGGTTACAAACCATTGCTACGTATTAGCCATCTGGGAACAATTGGAAAAGCCTGCTGTTATCTGCCAGAGGCAGCAATTTGCAGGAGCTATGGTGCATTATGATGGATTAGCTCTGCAGCTGACGGTGTCACGACCCATTTCTCTGCATCTTCTTTGGGATAACATTGCAAAGCAAAGGCTTTTATCCTTGCAGTTTCAGGGTAAGGAATCTAATTTGTAATGATGCTGTAGGGCAGAAGGGAAGAAAGGCTTAAATAGCCACTGTGCCTGTGAACAAAGCATACACTTCAGTTCAGCACTTGTCTGCCTTCATGGTTACCTACTTCAGGGAATTCCTTATTAAGGAATTATTTACATACTTTCATGGATGTTGGAGCTGAGCCATTAACACCTGTCTGGGACTTGTTTTTCAGGATGCTTCTTGAAGGACTGGTGATCTGCCCTCTGACTCCTATCCCTCCATCTCCAACTCACTATGCTCTGGCTGACCTCTGCCACTCCCATCAGCCTTAGGCTACTCTGATAGCCCTTGGCAGCCCAGCTCCTTGCAGTTCCTGCCTCAGGGAAGGCACTGAGTCTGTGGTACTCCTCTATGTAACACTGGCTTGGACACTTGTAGGGAGTATGAAGCCTCCATTGTCTTCACCCTCGTCATGAGAACCTTTCTGAACAATCTCTTTGTCCCTCTTAGATGCAGCTAATGAGGTAGTTCACTTCATCTCATCTCATCTCAATCTCATCTCAGTTTCCCTTTATCCTCATTCTGCTTCAGTACAGCAGATTGTGCAGTGGGTAACTAATCTACACAAATATAGACATACTGACATATTTTACTCTCATGATACTCACATGCACATGCACTAACACACAACGCTTCTGATGTGTATGTAGGTATTTTGGTTGTAGACTTCTTTCAGTGTGCAGCTGATCATATTTACATTGTTTCTGAAGCAGGAAGTTTTGTATTTTCATTTGTTTATTTGCTTGTTTTTATATTTTTGCTTTGTTTTGTTCTGTTATATCAAAAGAGACTGGAAGCAATGCATTTATTTTACTTTTCTTTAAAGCAGAATGGCATCCCAACTATCCTTTACTTCTAACCACTGCTCTGATTACTGTCCAGGCCTGTTTCCCTAGAGCTTAAAGGGAAAATAAAATACCATATTTGTTGGGCTAACTACTTAGGCTGTTGCTGGCTGTTGGCTGATCTCCCATCTCAAGAAAATAACTTCAGCTGACCCTTTGATTAAAGATCTTTCAAGAAGGCTTAATTATGTTTAATTAGGAACAAAATAGTCTAAAACATCAAGCAGGAGATTCTTACACTTCTTTCCTTCTTTTGGCCAGGTGAGTGGGGCTTCATATAGAAATGCAGGAAAATGCATTTGTGAGGGAAAGGTGAATACTTCCTTAATTTCAGAAAGTTCTACATCTTCTGGTAGCTTTTCTCTTTGTCCCAACAAGCAGATAAAATATGATTTCTACTTTCTGGGATCAGACAACCCTATAAGTCCTTTAACTGGGATTTGAATCCTGAACCTGAGCAGCAGTTAGTGTGCATTACCTTGCACTAGAGCAAAACAAATTCTTGGCTGAATTAAGGTCATAGCACCTATACTCTCTCATGTTGATATTAGCATCAGTAACTGCACGTCCTCAGCCCTCACCGATTTCCTCTGTAGTGATATCTAGTACTGTGCAAGAATGATAACAGTAGCAACAAAAGTCATTTTGATGGGGACAGGGCTGACATGAGTACCTTCTGTCCAAATGATTCTGTAATATTCCATATGACATTCTTTCCTCTGTAAGAAACAACAAACAGTGTTAAACTGCAGATTCCTTGTGATAAGAAGATAGATGTTATGTGGACTTTTTCTTTGAAATGTGAAGCATAATCTACTCTTGCAACAGTATTTGTCCATTCCCATTCAGTTATTAACCTTACAGTACTCTTTCACAAGCCCATTGAGAGACTGACCATCAAAAGAAAAATAGGAAATGCAGTATAGATACCAACCAAAACATTTATTTGTTACTCCTTACTGCTTCATAAGTAAGTAAGAAGTTGTAAGGTTGGGATGTGTGGCAAAGTGGGATATAAAAGATATATATCTTATAAGTCATATTATTCAGGGGCTGGGAAATGAATATTGTGCTGGTGACATGAAGGGATGAGTTATAGAGCAAGTGCAAGTACACAGGATATAGGACAGACATGCAGTGAAAAGACACAGATCTGGCTATAAACCTGCCTTACTGCATACTGCCCTGTGGAAGCATGCTGTTTGTGTATGCCAGGGACAAGTAGGCACAGACAGATGGAGTTAGTGCAGTGCTGGGGAAAGGCAACTGTTCTGTGGCTTTTTCTTCATGCTAAAAGGGTTTGTGCCTGTAGCCGGATTGTTTGACAAACTTCTGGTGTTCCCTCTACCACAGTTTTGGTTATGTATAGTGAGGAAAAGTGTGATTTAAAGAAGCACATCAACTAGATTTAAATTTCAGTGAAAGTGCATGTACAGAACACTAAAGGGAATGTCAGCTCTCCTTGTTTTAAGCCAAGAAACTTTTTGTTGCTAACCTTTTGGTGAGAAATGAGAGAAGAAAACCATCATAAACAATGAAAATAATCATTGTGTGTTATATATAGGTTGCAATTACTTTTCTGTCTTGTATACAATACAATAGCCACTGTGCTCAGAGAAAACAATTGGACACTTTTATGGAGAGCTCCTAATGGACAAGCACAGCAAGTTCCATAAGGAAAATGCAGAAGAGGTTACTTGTTGGGGTATTAATTTAAGTCTTGCCACACAAGATAATGGTGAATTGCATATTAACTCTTGAAGCGGTGCCTCATATGTCACAATTATCAATGCAAGCTTGGAAACTGGAAGTGTAAGGCAGATAAAATAATGAAAGAAAAGGAAGGAGTAATCTTAAGTGTGAAAAGCAAAAAATGTGCTAAGAATGTTTCTTTGGATAGCACAGAAGTCCTAACAGGTCTATACACAAAGTGTCGAGGGATGAGGCAGAAGAGGATGCAGTCGGCTCCTGTTTCTGCTGTGAAGGAGCACAGGGCCAGGGACTGAATGCCAACATTCACACTGCAACCAGGGCAGAAGTGAGTGGTCTCAGGGAGGGGCTGTGAGCATTCTTTCCTTGGCGTCTGTAAAATAGACAGCACCTAAACAAGCTTGGGCTTATTTAGGAGTGGTAGTGGTGCTGGTACTTTCCAAAGTGCAATGGAGATCATGACACCATAGACTTGAAGAGGATAACCCAAGCTGTGTGCCAGAGCAGAAAATAGTGCTTGTGACTGCCAAAAGGTGGATGAGGTATACATGGTAACTGTCAGGCTCAGAATATTTAAAAAGGCACAGGGGCATTTAATATATCAGTGCCTGGAAAATTAGCTAAACATTTCTTCGAAAAATGTTAATCTTCCACCTGTGGGGAGAGACCTTACATGCCTCTCCTGCAGGTTTTATTCTGGAGAATTGGCAGTGTTTGCTGAGGAGAAATGACAATAAATAAACAAGTTGGATCATGCCATATCACTGCTCTCTACACTGTCGTCCCAATGAATGTGTGCTTTTGGGCCAGCATCTGGTATGGGGTTTCATCCTGTTTAGCTGGAGGCACTTGGTATGCATACATTTGGCTCCAGACCAGACACACCAACTATGCAGTCAGTGGAGGACCAGCCTGCTTCTAAGGAAGGAGAATTTTGTCTTGGGTAGGAAAAGTTGGTTTTTCAAAATGGTGAAATCTGTGCACAGGGTAAGGACCCTGACCAGGTTGTCCCAGTGATCCTAAGGGATTCATCAAAGGCATCACTTAGAGAGATCATTCTCAGCCTTAATCTGTCTGGAGTCTTAAAACTGGAGAGGTTTTCTTTCTGTATCTCAAAGGAAGTTATTGAGGACAAAGACACTGTTGATGTTCAACTGTCAGAGTAAGGCACTGTATGTACTTCAGGTTTGCAAAACTCTGTGAAAAGACATGTGCAGCACTAATTGTCTTTTGTTATTTTCTTAGAGCACCTTCTGGGGCATTCATTCCCGTGGCCTCATTTCAACTGCATGGCAGGTATTCATCATTAGTGCTTCTTTGCCTGCTATATAAGTTTTTTTTTTTTTCTCAGCATTATGAAAAGGCCTAATTTATTGTCATAGGGATGCCTTTGGAGAAGGTCTGGCAATTCCTGCAAGAGCTGTTTAAGATATAGTGACCCTTGGCTATCAGCAGCAGTTGCAGCAGTAGGAGAATAGCAGGTGTGCTTTCCACCTGCTTGCCTAGGGTCAGGGACAGGTAGGCTAGAGCAAATTGAAACAAAGTGACAATGATCCCAGCCTGAACACAGCAAATCTCGTATACAGGTCAATCAGGGTTTTGGGTTTCTGGGTTGTCTGGGTTTGGGTGTCTGGGTCATATCCTTCTGAAGATCAAAAAAAGTAGCAACATTTTTCTTTTCCTTTCTCCACAGAGAATGGCCCCATACATCTTCCTGCTTCCAGCTACAAAGTTTGATTCTGCTTGAGGACATAAATGTAGTCTGAAGCAGGGCAGGAGCAAGTGACTTAGAGATATACCTCAGCAGGGGTAACTGTCACCTTCATGTCTCATCTCCAGAAACAGAGACATTTTCCAACAAAGTGTTCAGTACTGTGATACAGGGGAGCAGAAGTTCAACATCTCTCTCTTAAATGAGAGATGAGTAATGAAGGCTAGTTACTACTATTTCTGTAATTTGATTATCTTCAGTACTAGAAAATTAAGCCTTCTGTTGATCAGTTTCCTCTTTTTCTGTCTTACATAGAACCACAGCAAAGACAAAACACATCACATTCTGTAGTTGTGGATAATGGCTGCATCTGAAAGCAGCTGTGGGAGATCATTACAGCAGAGTTAAGGGACCTGAGATCTGCTATAGAGCTTCTAGGATTATGCAACAGAATATTACTCTGTAGTTGGAATTATATCACTAAATTATTTCAGTTTTGTTTCTGAAGCTATTATTTATAAACAGAAGTAATAAATATGTGCTTACTGTGCTTACCTGAACAAAATGTTGTAGGATCATAGAATCATTAAGGATGTAAAACTTCCAAGACAGTCAAGTCTAACTTTTCACCAAAAATCATCATTTAAAAAAAACCCATAGCGTTAAGTGCCATATCCAGTCCTTTCTTGAACATTTTAAGGGATGGTAATTCCACTGCCTCTCTGGGCAGCCTTTTCCAAGGCTGTGAAAAGTTCAGGCATAACCTGAACCTTTTCTAGTATGGCTTGGTGTGGTGTCCTTTTGTCCTATCACTGGCTGTCTGGGAGAAGAGACCAACTTTCACCTGGCTACAGCCTCCTCTTGGGTAACTGCAGAGAGAAAAAAGGTCTTCTGTGAACCTACTTTACTTCAGGCTGAGCAAATCCCACTGTCTCAGCTTCTTCTGTTAGCTTTTACTTTCTGGACCCTTCTCCAGCTCCACTGCCCATATTTGAACATGCTCCAGCATCTCCAGGCCTTTTCTGAATTGAGGGATCTGGAATTGGACACAGAATTTGAGATGCATCCTTCGTGGATAGTGTTGAGTGCAGGCGGACAAGCAGTGCCCTGGCCCCACTGGCCACACTATTGCTGATACAGGCCAGGATGCCACCGGTCTTCTTGGCCACTAGGACACATTTCTGGCTTCTAGACAGGTATTGTTGACCAGCACTTCCAAGTCCTTTTTTCTGGGGCAGATTTTCAGCCACTCTGCCCCAGCCTGCGGCACTGCATGGAGTTGTTGTGACCCCAGGGCAGGACCTGACACTTGGCCTTATTGAACCTCACACCTTTGGCCTTGGCCCATTGATCCAGCCTGTCCAGATCCCTCTGCAGAGCCTTCCTGCCCTCCAGCAGGTCAACACTCCCACCCAACTTAGTGTCACCTGTGAGCTTAGTGAGATACACTCAGCTGCCTTGCCCAGATCATAAAGAAATATATTCAGCAGGACTGGCCCCAGCACTAGAACATCTGGAGTAACAAGTTTTATAACGAAAAATCCCTGAGGGATCCCTGATCCCTGAGGAGCACCACTGGTGACCAGCCCCCAGCTGGATGCAGCACCATTCACCTCCACTGTCTGGGCCTGGCTGTGCAGCCAGTTCCTAACCCAGCAAAGAGTGCTCCTGTCCAAGCCATGGGCTGCCAGCTTTTCCAGGAAAATGCTGTGGGAGATGGTGTGGAAGGCTTTGCTGAACTCCAGGCGGACAACATCCACAGCCTTTCCCTCATCCTCTAGGCAAGTCACCTGGTCATAAAAGGAGATCAGGTTGGTCAGGCAGGACCTGCCTTTCCTAAACGCATGCTGGCTGGGTTTGATCCTCTGGTTTCCTGTATTTGTCTTGCAACAAACTTTCAGGGACAAGCATATTCAAAAAGTAATTTTATAGGACTTTTATTGTAAAAAGACATTCTCTTCACATAAACTTGAAAGACTTCAATATTTCAGCCATGCCGAGGAGTTTATTAGGGCATCATTGTGTCACTTGATAATACCATAAAACTGTAAAAGGATACACATATACCTCACAAGCTAGTATGTGAGTGGGCAGAGATACAGATAATTTTCTTTACTGAAAAAGCTATAAAAATGGTTATGGTGAGTTAGACCAAAGATCGAAGGCAGGATTCCTTTTTCAGTCATAATCAAAACCAGGTGTGTAGAGGAAATTAGGACCAGGGAAAACATATGTGTAATTTCCCCCAGGGTCCAATTATTTTCAGCTTGGAAACTCCCTTGTTTAGAACTGGGATCAGTGTATTTGAGCTTGCTAAATATTCCATAACTGGACACAGGAGAGTAGTGGATGATAAGCTAGTGGAAAAGCTTTAAGCCTGTCCTACTATGAAAACAATACTTTAAGAAATCATTGAAACAGATACCACAATGATGAGGGAGTTTAGAGAACCAATTATGTATATAATATAGTTAACATGTTTTGCAATGGAAGGTGTGATTACTGGGTAAAATAGAATATAGTTTGCAATGGCTAAAATGGCTAGGAATGTGATCTCTAAGCATCTTTCTCTGTAGCTCACTGACTGTCAAAAAGGCTTACGTCTACTTTCTTATCTACAAGCCACTCCCTGTACTTCTAATCATAAACTCTTTACTCCAAGAACCTCTCCAGCAAGTTCAAATAAACAAAGCAACTGGTAAAGTGGTAGCTGCATGTGAGTGCCTGGGGAAAGGGATGTTATAAATGCTGACAATAGATGGGCTCAATATATTGTTTGAGAAAGTTGTAGCTGGTTGCCTCATTCATCATAGTGACAGCAATACTGACAGCTCTCTGCAGTGCTTCATCTGTGAAATGATGGATCAGCAATGAGGGCTGGCTGTCAGTAGGCACTTGAAACACCCAGGGCTTTAAAAGTCTACTTTCTCTGTAATGCTTTATTCGTGCTGCATAATGGACAAGCACAGGCACTGTGCTGAATTATAGGCTTGAGCCTTGAGATCTAGTCCAGGGATAATTTTCCTAAATCTGCACAATTCTCTCCTTTTCAGATGCACGCAATAGTAAAGCCTATGGCAGAAGTGAGGAAGGTGAGACCTCTTCAGGGCCTGGCCACTCAGAGCTGTTTGAATTCAGTGCAGAGATGCAGAGCAGTTACTTAGGACAGCAGGAGAGGCCAGACTTATCTGTGATTTGCATGTGGAATAGAATTGGCCTGGATGTAGATGCTGATGACCAGAGATTATTTAAAGCTATAAATCTGTCTATGAGCCGTATGCAGAGAGGCAAATTAATGATGACATAAATCTAATGGCTGGTGTAGCTCAAGGAGTAAGTGAAGTTACAGTGCCATGACAACAGCAGCAGTATTCATAGAGAATGTGAAACAGAGTTTAAAATCTGGCAAAAATAGGTTGAATAAAAGTAGTATGTGCAGGACATGAGTGAAATGCTCCCTGACAGCACCATGATACTTGACTTTTTCTTCTTTATTGCTGTGAAGCTGGTAGGAGACTTGTTAGGGCAGAGCAGCAGCAGTATCTAAAACTGTATTTTAGTTAAGGGTTACTGTCAGTGCTTTCATTATAAAACTTGTTCCTCCAGATAATATAGTATTGCAATAAAAACATTCACTCTGGCCTGAAGAGTGCTGTATGACAGTTTAGACCAGGAGCATAAACAGAGCAGTGAAACAGCCCAACTGGAAATCTGCTGAAGTGAAGGGCAAGGCTTTTGTTTGCTTTCTGATCAGGCTCCATGTAAGCTGAGTGGCTGTGAGATGAATTTGCAATGCTGAATATCCAGTGTCAGCAGAGCATGAACAGTGAAAGTGCATGTTTCCTTACAGAGACTATTGTCTGAGCACACTAGTTTTATAAGATGCACACTAAGAGAGCACATTGTCAAAACATGACACAGATCTTGGTCAGTTAATAATTTCACCTTCCCCTTCCCTTCAAACACATACCTGTGGCGTGAGTACATGCTAGACAGCACAGCTTACAGAGATGGCACAGATCAGACCATTGTTTGGATGATTCATAACTCCTGACACTGGGAAAGAAGTCAAAATATCCAAATTAGGTCTGAAGTATTTGTTTGTCCTGAAGTCAGTCCAAAGAGGAAGACAATTTCAAAGATGAGCTCTGATATGGAAGCGTATGGTTCCAAATTTATTATCTCAGTCCAGTGGATAATTCCTCTGTAATTGCTAATAAGAGGAATTGCTAATAAGGCTCTAAACAGGCATTGTCCTGCTGAGGGCCTTCCCATGACCTGATCCACCATAGTTTCTTACAAGGGAGTCCAGCTGAAACAGGTCCCGGTACTCTGTGGAGGAAGCTTTCCTCATGTTTTTTGAGGATTCAGTGGCTTGAGCTGTGCTTCAGTGTGTGGTTGGCAAAAGAGGTACTTACAACTTCATGAGTGTGAAAGATCCTCCAGCTGAAAGGGAGATTCCTGTTTATAAGACATGGTATGTGACATGGAAAATGGGGATTCTTCAGCCAGTCAAGTCTTCCTCATGAAGTACAATCAGGGCAGTAAAAGCACTGTTTTTCAACCTCCTTCAGTTTTCAGACCCCTAAACATGAAGATGCAGGCAACATCTGAATTTATATACTGAATTTAAAATAACAAATATAGGCTTGTTTCTCTTAATTACCTTCTTTTCCCAATCTTTTTTAGTCTTCAGGCCTTATAGAGTGTGCAGACCACAGTGAGAAAATAAACTCCTTGAAATGGGTATTCTAAAAGTAATGAAATTTTCTTAAGTGTCATAATTTCTGATTTACTTTGAAGTATAATCAGACTGAAGTAAATGTCAGAATTTAAACTGGATCTGACCCGGGAAGGTGTACTCTCAGCCCAGAATACCAGCCACATCCTGGGCTGCAACAAAAAAAAGGATGGCCAGGAGGTCAAGAGGGGATTCTCCCTCTCTGCTCTGCCCTTGTGAGACCCCTAATCTTGAAGTGCTGTGTCCAGCTCGGGGCCCTCAGCACAAGAAAGATGTGGATCCTTTCTAGTGTGTCCCAAGGAGTGACAAAAATGATGAGAGGGATGGAACACCTCTCCTGTGTGGACAGGCTGAGAGAGTTGTGCTTGTTCAGCCTGGGAAAGAGAAGGTCTCTCTTCTCTCTCTGGAGAGAGTTTATTATGGCCTTTCAGTAAAGTTAAAGCAGGTTTATTGCAAAGATAGACACATACTTTTTAACAGGGCCTGTAGTGGTAAGACAAGGGGTAATGGTTCTAAAATAAAAGAGGATGGATCCAGCCTAGATTTAAGGAAGAAATGTTTTATGATGAGGGTGGTGAAACATTGGCACAGGTTGCCCAGAGAGGTGGTCAATGCTGTATCCTTGGAATTGTTCAAGGCCAAGTGGAATGGAGCTCTGAACACTCTGATCTAGCTGAAAATGCCCCTCCTCCTTGCAGGGACTTTGTATTAGATGACCTTTAAAGGTCCCTTCCAACTGAAACCATTCTGTGATTCTGTGATCAGCTCTCTCCCAAATAAGCACACAAAGAGTTATCTGCCTGCGAAGATCTGCATCGTCTTTGGGTTGGAGTCTAGTTTTGCTATTTTTTGAGAGCAGCAATTTAGATGTGAGTGGTCCTGAGCAGTGTGGTGTGTACCCTGTCCTGGCACTTGCACAGAAGAGCTCTTCCATGACCTCTTATGTGGTTTGTACTGCTGAGCTAGAGACCTCAGCCAGAGCTTTGCTGCTGGAGAAGGACTCCTCTCTTTGTGGTCTGATTTTAAGTCAGTACTTCATCTGAAGTAAGTCAAACTAATAGAGCTTTGAAAAAGAAAAAAAAAAACAAAACAAACTACAGTGGCTGCCTTTGCTCACTGAAACTCCATAAGCTGAATTGACATGGAGCTTAAATTGTGATTTGCCTGTCAGAAGAGGTCAGTTGTGCCCAAGGGTGGGGCATGTTTGTAATGTGGGACATGTGAAGCTTTTTCAGGCTTTAACATGTGTGAAGACTAGTTCTCTTTGTAGTTTTATCATTTCTTTTCATGACAGTGAGTTTGGCAGCAGGGGTATATTTTCATTAATCTGTATTTTTTGTGGTTGTTTTTAAAAATTTGATTTATGAGACATAAAGAAGAAAAAAGTTAACTGTGAGACATAATTTATGATAGTCAGGTTTCCAACTTGAAAAGTTTTGCAACACTAGTTATTTGATCTACAATCCCATTTTCAACTTTGTGTCCTGGTGTTTCAAAGCTACTGATAATTTGTGCATTCTAAAACAACTGATGCATTTTGGGGCACTGGATTTGTATATTTCTGCTACCTCTTTATTTTTATAAAAGAACAATTAATGCTATTTTGATCTTGCATTTTAATTTTTAGAGGACATGCATTTACCCAGACATTATTTAAGTATAGGGCTTGCTTACTGATTCATCATTCAAACAGGAATGAGAAAGAACAGAAGCAAAAATTAAACCAGCTTATCATTTGTCCAATCTGGTCACACACCAAGCTGATGAAGCCCTATGACATTTTCTTAAATGTGTTGTTTGTTTTAAGTATGTTCAGGATTGCTCCAATGTGTAGAACTGCTGGGAGGGGGGACAGAGTGTCCCACTGGGAAATGTTAATACCATGCTTTATATTCCAGATACACTGCTACCATTATTCTGTGTTGGCATTATGCAGACCTACTTGCTGGGATCACAGTCCTGTGTCAACTGAACAGAAATAAGAAACTGATTGAGGAGAGGGACCTGACATAGGGCTGTGGGCCTGCACACCTTCCACTAATCACTCTGGAGCTGAAATATGTCTTTTTTATCTCTACATGAAATTTGTGAACCAAGGAGAGACAAAGCATACTATCTTTAAAAAGTACAGGTCTGGCACTCCCTAAGAACTAGTGTATTTTTACATTTGGTTCCAATAAAATCAAAAGTTCAAACATCATTCAAAAAATAGCTTTTTTGCTTTTTGCTTTTTTCTCCTTTAAATCAAGATCTTAAAATGTATGAAGGCTTGCAATGCAATTAATAGAGACTTGGGCAATATTATTTATTGCACAGTTACTTTAACTGTGGCCTTATAGCCATTCAGTTAATTTTTTTCTACTACATCCTTATGAAATAGTAAACAGCAGAGCATACATCAAAAACATGCTTATCATTGATATAGCTACTTACCTCTTACCTTCTATTCATCATGTGTGAAGTCATATAAGCTGTAAATGTGACAGCAGTATGTGATAATGCCGAAAGTTTTGTGCTGAAAGCGTCAGAGTTTCGGGAATAAAGAATTCAGAGAGATGAAAGAAGCCAGAAGCATCAGGACTTGTTGAATTTAAATCCATCATTTGTAAGTGTGCTTTTATCTTTAATCAGAGACCCCACTAAACACTCCTAACACTTCTTGGAGTCATTGAAGTATGAGAATAGTGAGCATCTCTGGAAACAGTGCCTATCATTGACCACGAGCTCTTCCTCATAACAGAACCTTAAGGCACTGGATTTAACACTACAATAAATGGATGCAGGCTCTTTGGCAGAATCCTTGAAAAGGAAATCCCTTGTAAAGATGTACTTTGGTGTCAGAAACCTGCTGTGTGGGGCATGGGTGGGCCCAGCTCTCTGGAAGCAGGATGGTGGAGATGTACCATGTGAGATGCACAACCAGCACCACAGGATAGCAGATGGTGAACACAGATGTGGGCCAGCCCTGCACAGCTTGCAGATTCTTTCCCATGCACTGTATTATTATTGTATTAGGCTGAGTGGTCAGCAGGACTCATAGTGCAGTACTGGCTAGTCACAAACTCCCAGTTTCTTGGGAAACAGTGAACACTGGGTTTAACTGCAGGAGCTGAAGCCCTGGAAGACCTTTTGGTGAAACCATATCACTTCTAGGGAGTACCAGTGCCAGGACACTTCTTTCACGATGTCCTGTGGAGATTCCTATCATGCTTGCTGGAGGGGTGAGAGGTGGGTGTCAACACTCTTGTTCACACCACACCTTTGAAGACACCTTAGATAACCCCAGCACTGTAGTAACTGGCACACACCCCCAATATGGCTTTTGGAAATGTGCCACTCATGAGGAATGTTTTAGATTATATGCCTGTGCCTTTGCCATTACATCATTTGCAAAACTCACATAAAGTTACTTGGTTCCTACACACATATATTTTACATGTTACAATACACAGGGAATATAGAATCAGGTAGTAAGTTTATGACCAAATGATATTTCTTTGATGCATATTATTTCATGTTAATGCAGGGAAGGAGAAAAGACCAAGAGCAGTGCAGTAAGACTGAAAATATGAAATACAGACAATGTATTTACATCTCTCATCTATCTCATTCAGAGCTATATGACATGAATAATTCAGACAGAGTCCTTCATTTGGGACTTTTCCAAGCTTGGCCCGTGTCCCAGTCAAAGGCATGCATACTTGAATCGGAAAACCTGAAAATACAATTTAAAATAATGCATTTTAGTGCATTTCTGTGTTTATAAGAAGATTCTGAGTAGTTGTTATTCAGCAGGGGACCAAAATCCCTTTTCAAAACTGTGTATGCCACAGAATGGAATTGTAATCCAGAGGTCAGTTGTCCTCTATGCTTTTAATTACTTTTGGGATGATTTTCAGTTACTGTAGGCTCAAGCCCTTGGGATGTGAAACTTATAATTAAAAGAGTAAATTTTTATGAGGAATGACGGACAGTAACTTGTACATCACAAACTGTCTGCACAAGGCAATGGCATCTAAGCATGGCTACTCTAAGTATGATTCAAATTTTCTTTCCATTAAATAGGTCAAGCTATGAACTGAGACTTTAGAAGGCTTGCTAAGTTTTCAAGAGGTTTGGGCTCAGTATACTAGATGTCTGTGCCAGTTCCATCTCCATGAGTTTGGATTACAAACATCATTGATAGCATCATATGGATACCACTGATGCTTGAACAGGAGGAATGGCAGCAATAAGGAACTGAGTGCTGCAGTGTCCTCGGTCACAGTATGGTTTTTATGCATATGTCTCCATTTCTGCCTTTTAGAGTGGCTCCTTTTGGCACAAAGTTTTACCATGTGGACTTACCTTGGCTCATGACTGCAAGCAGCAGAGTTTCATTTATAACTTTTCCTAAAATAGCTGCTGTACTTTCAACTCATTTAAATCAAGGCTTCTGCAGCTGCATATTTCAGGGATGCAGAAGGCTGGTTGTGTTCTCAATATTTCTTTTGATGTTAGGCAGCTCAGGATAAGATAAAATTGTGAACACTCCTTGGATTATAACTTGAATTTACAATCTTGACAGCTCTGTTCCGGCACAGTGCCAAAAAGCTCTTGGTACATTTAAACAACAATAGGACAAAGTGATATTGTCTCCTAAGGGACAACAGGAAACAACTTGGCCTTTCAGAAATGTTACATTGATGTGCTTTCCTAGGAACATCAAGTCTAAGTACGGTAATCTCCTGGTAAAACATCTCCAGGGATCTCAATTGAAAGAAAGGTATGATATGATACGACTGCTGTATGGAATGAAAACAAGGAAAAACAATGAAAATGGGAAAGCAGTTTCTCTTGAAATAAACTGTAAATCTGCAGGAATAATTTCTCTATAGGAAAAGGGATTCTTTGTTCATTAAAGAGCAGCTTGAAGGGACACTTCCAGAGTAATTGTTGTGTAATGTAAGTGCGTGATAGACTCTCAGCATAATCTAGAACTTGTCATTTAAAGATAATACCAATGAATTTGTCGTTCTTTATTTTTAATGAGTAGCAATCATTTCTGTTTCATCTTTGGCAAAATGAATATCAAAATCCAGTCTTGTAAGTCATGCCTCTGCATCAACAGTGAAAGGCTGAACAAGGAAAATGTGGGCTAAATGAGGCAGTTTTTATGGAAAGAGGCATAGATAAAGACAGAGGTGCTCAATACTGTCTTTTCCTCACTCTCTCACTCTCTGCTGGTGGGCTTCCCAGAGACAGAACTTAAGGAGGGTGAGAACAACCAGAAAGTGGATGATGGTTGAGTCAGAGATTACTTGCACAGACTCATCACCTACAATACTGTGGAATTCCAAAGGCTGCACCTAAGGCTGCTGAGAGAGCTGGCCTATGGCTGT
This sequence comes from Peucedramus taeniatus, assembly GCA_013400575.1. Lineage (NCBI taxonomy): Eukaryota > Metazoa > Chordata > Aves > Passeriformes > Fringillidae > Peucedramus > Peucedramus taeniatus. Next base: position 7,910 of record WBNO01017839.1, on the reverse strand, counting down.
GTAAGGTCACCTTCAAGTATTATTGTAAGGCTATGGAGAGTTTGGGGAGAATCCCAGCAACTGAAGAAAGGCAAATATCAGACCTGTCTTCAAATAGGGAGAGGAAAGATGATCTGGGGAACCTCAGGGCAGTTAAGTCTCACTTTGCTTCCTGAGACAATCACGGCATGTATGTTGGAGCACATGCCTTGCTGCATGAAAAAGAAGGTGACTGGGACCAAGGGTGAATCAGGTCTGAGACGGCTGTTTACTTTGTGTGATAAAGTGTTTGTGGACAAGGGAAGAACATGGAGTATAACTTCAGCAAGGTTTTCAACAGTATCCCACAAGGTCCTTGAAGCCACACTAGGGATTAGAGTCTGGGTGGATAAACACCTGCTTGACTGGCCAAGATGAGAGGTGGTGGTCACTGGGCCAAATCTGCCTAGAGGCTCATGCACCATGGAGTCTTTCAGGATCTTCTCCGGCGCCTTTTCTGGTTGCTATTTCCAGTGGTGAACAGGGGAAGTCACAAGAGCACTCTGTCAGGTTCATAGGTGATACCAAGGCTGTGGGTCTGGGCTTAGTTCATCTGGAGCCTCAGGACACCCAGCAGAACCTCAGTGCCGATGGAGAGGGGATCAACGAGACAGGGATAAGCTCCTTATAGCAGTTCTTGGCTGCAGGCAATAAACTACTTTTACTTTCCAAAGATAACAGCCAAGCCCTGGAGGAGCTGCCCTTCATGCCATGTGGTTTCCACTCTTGGAGGCTGCAAACCTAGAGCTGAGCTACTGCTCTGTGCAGGTGATGAATAAGGGACCCTCTGGGGGCCCCATTTCCCACTACTACTCTGGGAAATGCTCTATGGCTTTATGAAGCAGAGAAGAATAGAGCTTTTTTTTTTAAAGTGCAATCGAAGGTATCACATCAACACAGCTCTTATTATGCAGTAGATGGAATTTTCAGTCTTTGCTTTACTAAAACATTTTATCATTTTAGGCAGTAAATGGGATGAATCAAATCCATGATCAAAATGCTGTGACTTTGCAGTAGGGAAGACAAGGGCAACCTGCTCCCTTCAGTCTGCATGTCAGGTGACATGGTCTTTGCTTAAAGTCATTTACGCTTTGAGGGAGTGAAAATCAATACGTAAAACTGGAGTGCCACACTTTTTCTCTGGCAACTGTGAAATTTTAGCAATTTCTTGGAAAAATATACCATGTTGGCTTTTTCTTTTCTTGCCCAAATCTGAAAGAAGTATGGGTGAATAAACTTTTGAATATCTTTCTGAAACTAGCCACTCCTCTCCTTTGAGACATTGCCAAAGATACAAGGGCTGTTATCCTGATTTCTAAGTAATTTCCATGGTAATATTTTTTCATTCGTATTTTGGTTTTGAACTATCAGTCTTGCTGCATGTCTTATTATTCAGCCTTATCTAGACAGAGACTTCTTCATAGTGCAAAGTCTGTCTCTTTTGGTATATCCAGATTTTACAGGGGTAGCTATCATACTAAGAAGCAAGCAGAGGCCAGCAGATTGATTTGCTGTGGCAATAGAGATGAGTCTGATATTGATAGGCCTAACTGAGGGCTCATGCTTCACCCAGCAGGCTTCAAAAGGCTGCTTGTTATTTCATTTTTTGGCTTAAAAGAATGTGATAAATGACTTCTTGTCTTGCTTTGTGGCTATCTTTGCTCCATTTATTTGTTGTCATCATGCTCCCATAAATATTTCATCATTATTTCTACAACACATTGCCCAGCAGGTTACATGAACATTAGTGTTTGAGAAAACAGAATTTTTCAGTATGAAGCTTTTGAAGAGGTTTGCCATTTATTCATAGCAGAAGGGTGGAGAGGGTCATAAGAAGCTCACTGACTTAATGAAGAGATGAAGGAGGAGGTAGTGAAAGAAAATTGAGAGAACTGATAATTCTGCAAGCTGTTGTAGGCAATATAATATGTGCATTCACACAATTTTTTCCCCTTGCTTACTGTAATTGTGACACTGTGTCATATCTTTATAAAACACTTAGGGAAGACACTGCAGGTTCATTGACTTCATTGCCCATGACAAGAAGAAAAAGATTATGGAAAGTAATAAGCAGCAGGCACTGTGCATACAGCTTATTCAAGGCAGCTGGAAGAACTGCGCATTGTGTGGCAGAGCAGTTCTGGAGAGAATGAAATACTGCAACAATAAAGGTCTTGATGGGATTGTGGCTGTGTTAGTCTAGGAGAGGTCATCTGCACATATCTTTTATGTTGTAATGGCTCACTGCAGTTTGGCCCCTAACAATTCTCAGACATGCCATTTCCCAGCATTCATATACCTAAGGTGGTTTAGAGGCTGAATATTAAAGTACATGACTAAGAGAAAATGTCTTGTGAGCTCAGTTCTATGCTTTGCAAAATATTAATTTTCTCTGTATGGCATGAACTGTGGAAATTCATATATTCTGTGGTTACAAACTGGTCAGGTCATGGAGAGATATTCTCATATAAGGTGGGACAAAAATAGGTGAGACTTTTATAAGTAGGAAAAAGGAAGAATTTGAGCTTTAATTAGGTGAAGGTGTTGAGAGGCAGCTGCAGGTCAGTGTAGTGCTTTCAAACAGTTACTGGTTTTGAAATGGGTATTACTTTTGGTGTTGCAAAGGTCAAAAAAATTGTTCTTCAACAGCAGAAGTTCCAGTCCTGCTTAAGTGCAGGAGTTTTTTATGCGCTAAGTTGGAATGAGCCATAATTCTTCCCAAGCCTGCTGTCAACATCCCACTGCTCTTTCCTAACTCACCAGCTGGATTCTCCACATGTCTACTGGATTAGCAACATCCCTGGTGCCTAGACCTCAGCCTCCCACTGTCTCTGTTAAATATGTGGAGTATGCATCTACTCATGTCGCAAAGCATCTGTGGGGACATCTCTATAAGCATTGCTGTACTGAAGTACATACAGGTTTCAACGCTATGGGTCAGTAAAGAATCCAAACCATGCACACAGTTGTATCTAGATAATGAGAACAAAAAATTATTTGGCCAATTCAAGAAGAAGGTGAGTTCATAGGACAGCTAGTGCCACTTGTAGAAAAGCTTTGCTCTGCCGGTTCTCGTCCTTCAAATATCAGAATCCAATATGTGGCTCCTGATATTTTAGATGGGCTTTAAGGCAGAGATCCTGAATACAATTTGCCTGTAACTGAGAGATGAAGACTTTCCCTGCCAGATTTGCTCTACATATTGACAAGAAATACTTGTCCCTTCTTCACACTGCGGTGCAGCTGACTCCAACTCAAGGCTGATGACACTGAACCTGTAAACAGCTCTATCTTTCTGTGGCAATTTGCAAGTCAGGACCAAATATATAAAGAAGAATAAACCTCAACAAAGCACAGTGGAAATACATAGATGTTCTAAAATAATTGTAGGGAAGATGGAATACCTGTGAATGGATGGAATGGACAGAATACCCGTGCAGGTGGGAGATGCTGAATAACATATTAAAAAAAAAAAAAAGAAAAGAAAAAGAAGAAAAAAAAGGGAAATGAGTATAAAAACAGAAAAAAAGAGAAAAAAAAAAGAGAAAAAAAGAAAAAAGTGTAAAAAGGGTGGGATAAATCCTCCACTGATACAAAATGTTGTAATAGCATTTGAATGTAACTGACTTTCATCAAAAGCATGCTCTTACAAAACAGATGACTCTGTTTCTCAAAATGCCTCTGTTCTGTATCCTTCATGATTAATGAGTAATTCCTCACAGTGAGTCCACAAGAACAGAAGAAAGCCATTTTTGGTTCCTGTTTTCACAGAGCATTGTCTTCCACCAAGAATATAGTAGCAAAATACAATCCTGATGCACTTTTTATGTTCTCCAATTTTACCAGTTTAGAGACAATGCCAGTGTTTGTCCCTTCAGCTGTGATAAACAGAGTGCTTTACCAATGCTGTAGAATGCTGCTATATTTATTTCTGTCTTCTGTCCAGCACCTTATTTGTTCTCTCTTGGAGACACAAGCAGAATATTAATGAAAAAGTTTAGCTAATTTACTTCTTTATTCCTTTTCCACGGAAGAAGCATTAATTCACTAGCAGCATATCAGTAGAAAGCAGAGTCTGAAGCTTCTGAGAAATGCAGCAAAGCACCAGGGATCTGTAACTTCTGCTGGAGAAAAAGCTGAAATTTGTTGCCACATCCCCAACAGATCCATTTATGGATTAGGTAGAGATAATAAGAAAAGAGCAGATTCATTCTTTAAGATCAAACCTATGACCAGGAAGTAATTTTGATTTATCGCAGAACAGTGGAAACCAGTTTCTGCAACCAGTACACCAGACCCTCAAAGGGATTAGGTCAGTATGTCCCACTAAAATGTGTAAATGTATGTTTTAGTTCGACTTTTATGCAGTATTAATAACTGGTAGTCTTAAATGGGCATTACAGAGTATGTATTATCACTGCTTTATCACTTTTGTTAGAACCCACATTGCAAAAACCAAAATATTGCTGACTCACATGTTGCCCAATTAGCCTCTTGAATTATTATCATTTTTATATTTCACATTTCTTGGGAATCTATCTATGCTAATCTGTCTCTGACCAGTTGCAGATCTAGGGTTAAAATTGGGCTGGTTTTTAATTGACTTACAAAATACTCAAGTTTAAATAGGTAGATCAGTGTAAATACATTTTATTTTTATAATTTTATATGAGTTATTCTGAAATTCAGTGGGGGGTGAAGATGTAGTATTTTGTGTCTCTAGCAACTTCAGGACTTTTGAAGAAGATGTAAAAGACCACATGAGACTACTCCTTACCTGCATCTTCTGGAGCAGCATAGCTTAAAGTATTGTGGGTACTGTCCAGCCACACCATCGCCAGCCTATAACATTGCAGGGGGTTATTGTGGCCAAAATGCAGGACTTAGCACTTGGACTTATTAAACTTCATCCTGTTCAACTCTGCCCATCCATCCAACCATTCCAGGTCTCTCTGCAGAGCCCTACTACTTTCCAACAGATAAATACACGCTCCCAGCTTAGTGTCGTCCACAAACTTACTAAGGAAAGACTCAATCTCCTCATCCATGCCATCAGTAAATATATTGAACAGAACTGGCCCCAGCACAGACCCCTGAAGGACACCACTGGTGACCAGCCCCCAGCTGGATGCAGCACCATTCACCACCACCCCCTGGGCCTGGCCATCCAGCCAGCAGTTCCTAACTCAGCTAAGAGTGCTCCATACCATGGACTGCCAGCGGTCCAGGAGTGTGCTGTGGGAGATGTTCTCTCTGCTCATGTTTCCCCTTCTTATCTCAAAGGGAATCTGGACATATGGGATGTTCCATGGTATTGAACACCGTATATTTAAAACTGAACAGAAAAATAGTTTCTTTTTGAAAGATAACTAACAAATGAAAGCTTCTGAGCTTTACATGTTCATAAACACATAAGTTCTTAAAAAAATTAGACTTTTTTTGGTTGTTATATTGATGATCTTTGGCAGCTTCTCTCTAGAAATTTCTGAAGTGTAAGAAGTGAGTTAAATTTAACTGGATGGGGTTAAAAGGCCTTTCCTTGGTGTAAAATTATTTTATCACAGTGTATGTTAGAAGTTTGTTTCTTAGCGTTCATGTGTATTGAGCAAGATATTGGTCTAAATATGCCTGAGGCCAAAGGCAGGATAACAGCTTCTATAAAATTGTTCTTTTGCTAAGTTGTCCTGAGACTGTAAGATGAGCATTTTCTCTTTTTAACTGTTTGTTTCTCATTTCTGGATAAAAGAATCAGTTTAGAAATTCACTTGCACAGCAAAATTAAATGCATTTTTCTTGTGGCTGTTCCCTCCACTGCTGTTATGAAGGAAGAGGACCACGTGATCTTGGTGGGGAGCAGTTAACACTGAAAATTTTGTTTTCAGACAGAGTCATTGCACTTCTCAAATTATCATAAAAATACATCACAATAGCATGGTGTCAAGAGTGCTTGCATGTTTGATATTTTTGTAAGGCTAATGATGATACTGCTTAGACAGTATTATTATCTATCTTTCTCAGGAAAAGAAAAAAGCCAGAGACACAGGTTACAGATGCACTAAGATTAAAAAGAAAAATGTAATAGAGGCATGCTGAGACTAACATGGTTTTTCTTGTTTCTCAGGTTCCCAGCAGAGTTAAACCTCCCAGATGGCAAAAGCTGGTTTGAGCTTTGGCCGTAAATTAGCCACTATTCAAGCAGCATCTGAAGAGCCACCCATGCCTCTGAACTAAAATATGTTTTAGAGTTGTAAGCTCATATTTTTGCTCCACTTTCTATCAACCCTCTAGTTTTGAGATCTGTCTTTCATAAATGTGTGTTATTGAGCTCTGAACTTACAGGAGTGAGATAATTTTACAAATTAGAGGACATGATTATGGTTGTGTCCCTTTTATGGCCACTTTGTTGATCTTTGGCCTTGTTTCCTCTAAACTTAGTGTTTGAGTCCTGTTTGTCTCCTGGACAGTCTGTATGAACCTCAACACGCAATCCAGTAGCTCCTTCTTACAGCTTTGCTAATGGACTCATTTATAGAAAAGCAACACACAAACCCAAGCCCCAAAGGCTGATAACAGACCAGTCAGAGTGTCCTGTCTGAAAAAGCACATGAGCACAGTAGGAAGGAGAGATTTATGCAGCTTGATTGATCTCTTCTTCTCTGAATTGCAGCATGATTGAATGTCTTTCATTACAGAGATATTTTGCAGAACACTAACAGGTTCAGACAAGACTTCATGGCTTCTCTGCATGCCTCTCTGTACTATTTGTCTATTTATTTTGGGGAGATAATTACACTGGCACTAAAGTGAGCAGTTGGAGACGGATGGGAAGGATAAGGTCAGTGAAAGAGATGAATTTGTTTATATGACTGTAAATCCTGAGGGAAGGCTACTAAAATGGAGGAATAAAAAATAAAAAAATAAAAAAACAAAAAACAAAAAAGTAATTATAATAATAATAATCTACTGGCAATTCTTACATACAATTTCAGCAAAGTGCTGGTTCCTCATGGATTTCAGCTGATTCTTTTGACCTATGAAATTTGTTCCTGAACCATGTCCTCAGCAGGAGTCTGCAGGATGTTTTGGGTAGTGCCTGGGGCATGAAGTGTTCTTGTTTCTCCCAATATACATGTTCACTAATCATTTGCAAAGCCTACTCAAGGTGATGGAAAAATATCTGTCCACTAATGTGAGGGACTGTTGACCCAGTTTTCACTGCATAAATTACTGATTTCATCCTAGAGCTTGGCAAAGATACTCTGTATTTTCCATGCACAGCATATATGCCACTTATTTCTTCTGAATTGTTTTTGTGCTTTAAATGGGAAAGTGGTAGGGATAAAGAGAAAGTAAATGAAAAGGACCAAACTCAGAATTCCTGCCAGCCAATACAGGATGGGCACCTTTCCAGAGCAATACGTTATCTGAAAAAGCCATTGTCCCCACTGGTTCTGAAGAGACAGAGGGATTCAGGATCCAGAAAATGAAATTGTTATAGCTTCATAATTGCATCTTTCACAACTTTGGTATCATACTGAGTCTTGTGGACTTGGCATCAAGCCCAGCAGCAGATGCCTTGCACTGCATTGACATACAGTGTGATGAGACCCAGGACAGAAGCATACTTTTGCAGCAGGCATGTGAAATAATTTTTTTGGTGTCATTTTATATAATCCTGAAGACTACATTTTGGAAGAACGAACAAGGCTGCTTTGATGATACCTGTGAGCCTAAATGACTTAAGATGAAACCAGGGCTGGGTTGTAGCATCCTTTTGTTGTGCCCAAGACTCACAGAGAGGACCTTGGATGGAGTGATGGCTGATAGCAGGCAACAATTTTGAAACAATTGTTTCAAAAAACTCTTCTCTGTCCCTTCCCTTCCCTTCCCTT
>WBNO01017832.1:2113-29490 GCA_013400575.1 Peucedramus taeniatus | reverse complement strand
TTTACATTCTCTATTCAAAGGGGGAATTCAGCTTTTGCCGGAATCCTGTCTTTCAAAACCAAGACAGATACCTATTGAAATTACCTTCACCTTCACCACAATTAGGAGAATGGGTAGGCAAAAGAAATACTCAGCCACATCTCTATGTGCTCAGGAAGAAAATCAAACTCTAACGTGGTTCTCACATCAAACCATTACAGTTTTCACAGGTTTTTTTTATACCTCATAGAAGAGTAAGTTTTCCTGATGTCACTGCACTTTCTCATAACTCTGATTGGCTGGTGTTTCTGATGTGAATCAGCATGACTAGGAGTTCTAAATTATTATTTTTTGTGAGTATGGCATATTCTTCCATTTGAATATATGCCAGAACTATATGCCAGAATGAATATATGCCAGAGCTAAAATATAAACCAAAATTTTAAGAAGGTAGAATTTCAAGAAAAGAATACTGAAGTAACCTGAATTTATTTTCCCTGTTAGCCAGCTTCATTGTGCATTACCATTTCAGTGGTCCTGGTTTCCTCAGATGAGTCAAGTTGTCCTCAGGTTTGAAGAACAAAAGAGTAATTAGATTAGTCAGGTCTAAAAGATCAGTTGAGAAGAAAAGGTAGATAAATTGTCAATATAATAAAAGATTAAATGAATTGCTGACAAATCCGAAAAAATGCATCTTAGATAATATTTGTAGTCACTGTTGAATTCTAAATGATGATATACTGAAGTATAGAGATAGAAATGATTGCTTCCAAACCAAGGAAGGCCTCTAGCGACATGCAACAGCCCTTACTAAGGCAAAGATAAATACTAAGAATGAAAGGGAAACAATCCTGAAATTAATTAATTAATTAATAACTGTGTTTAATAAATTGTACATGCTTTTATTGGACTATTATATTAAATTTTCATAAATAGACAAAATATAATAGAATTTTCCTTTCTGTACTTGAACATATAAGGAGCTCCTTAGAGTGGAGAAATTGCTAACAAATTAAATACATTTTAGGAACTTAAAATAGCCAACATTATAAAATAGTATTTTGTAGATGGGAAATGAAATTTTTTTTTCATTTTAATGAACTTGAACAGTAATGAAAATTAAACTTACAGAAGGAAATAAGATTAATTATGAGAAATGCATGATACTGCATACCATGCAGAAGTGAAAAGTGAGTAAATGGATATGGAAAAGAGCTGTGGCTTGGATTCCTTTTCAAGCTGCTGTCAGTTAACATCACAGAACACTGTTTTGGCACTAGTATTTTATGTTTTATTTGATAATTTTTGAAGAAATCTGAGACCAAGCTAGTTTCTGACTTCATAGATAAATCTAACAAGGAAGAGATGTCCTCAACTGGGCAGGAACACAAACTCTGGGGCAATCACCAAGAATCCTGACACAGGTATGTCAGTTCTGCAACAGTCAGGGGTGAGTCAGGGGTGCAGGTTGTAGAGGAGAGAGGGATGGAAGGAGAGGCAGATCATCAAAGGGGAAAACTAGAAAAATCAGCCACAAATTTTTGTACAAAATACAGCAAGTGTCATCTTTTTCTGGATGTGAGAAAGAGCCAATTTAGTGGTGCATGAACATATCTGCTTTGTTATAATGCCTTTGATCTACACAGTATCATCAAGCAGATAAATTGTTTCTGCTGTCCTTCACAAGTGCTCAAATCACCCCATAAGAGTATAAAAATATGCACGAATTTTCCCCTCCCAGTCTATTTTTGAGTAGTTCTCAGAAAGAAAACAATTTTTAGTAGTGTATAGTCATTTGTCAAAGAAGGAATCAAATATTAATTGTTGTACTATTACTAAGTACGTGTTCCCCACTTTGCCCTTTCCTGAGTCACAACCCACCTTATGTGTTCCCTCATTTTTCAATCCATTTGTGCTTCTTGCCTGTCACTGAGAGCTGCCCCTCAATATCTTCTGCTTTTAATCTTTTCCATCCTTCCCTGTGTACTGTAGTCACTTCACCTCAGTTGTACATCTGCAAATCAAAGCAATTTGGTATGCCACCAAAACAAAAGACCTGTTTTCATACATGCACACAGCATTGTAAAAGCCACAGAGAACTTGTCATCCTCCCTCACCCTACCAGCACAGTCCTTAGGACTGCATTAGATTACAGTTGATATAAAGAGATTAAATTCATGCTCAATATCACTCAATGGCCTTTCAAGAGCATCACACACATCAGCTGACTGAACCTTACTGCCCTACCAAAGTAGTCTATTTTAACTCTTCTGCTATAATAGAGGAACAAAACAGACTTGCTGCCAGTCATAGTACATCAGTAGCAGAGCTTAGCTCAGAACTGCGATGTTTTAGCAACAGCTGACTGCAACCACCAAGTTCTCTCCGATATGCAAACCTAGACTCCAGGCAGGGCCTCAGCTGTGACTACACTCCCCCTGCCTAAGCACAGATCCTGCATTACAGAAAAAGCTCCCTCCCTTTCCACATATTCACCACACTTTGCAAACATTAACTAATTAGTTAATCTGAGGTCCTACTTAGAACTGAAATACTTTTTTTAGCATCTGATTTAACGCTAATTAATTAAGTTTTTTGCTAATTAAGCTCATCATAATAAGGACGTTATTTTGATTAGTCTAACACTGTGCTCTCTCAATTTTTTACTCTAAATTTGTATCATGCTTGATGAAAGAGTAAAAATTGCTTATTGACAATTTCAGAGTGAGTAAGAACAGCAGGGGACAAGTTTGCACTTATAAAAGCAATTGTGTTTTCCCATACTCAGTGATATCCAGAATGCTTTTGCTTGGTTGTAACTACAAAGGCCCACTTGTCCTCTTGTTTACATCCGACACTGCATCCAGTTCAGGGGAATTTCAAAGCCCTCAGGAACATTCTTTCTAAGCAGAAAATGTTTGTCTGTATTTCTCTCCTCAAAAGCACAGAATTATGTCATAAACAATATTTGAAGGGAAACCCACAACAAATGTATCAATCTTCAGTTCTGGTGAGGAAAGAGCAGAGAGGAAGGACCTGCTTATCCATGTTCCCAGAAAGCTTAAATCTTTGATGCCACTGAAAACCAAGCCCACTAAATGCCTATCCTATTTTTTTTTTTTTTTTGGTCCACTTAAATTCACTGTCCATCAGGTTTTTACATTCCTGTACTACCTACTCGATAAGGTGTTCACTCTGACCTGCCTTAGAATAAAGGATTAAAAAAGCAATTAAACAAGTAATGACCTCCAGAAAGCAATAGAGTGCTTAAAGCAGATTTTTCTATGTTATCTTATTGACTACTAAGGAAGAAAAAGATTTTTTGGCAGCATATTTCTACTAGTCTGCAAATACATTTAAATGGACAACTTTTAAGTAAACTTTGACAAAACTTCCAGTCTCAATAAATTAATGAACTTGCTCCTTTTTTTTCATCGCCTCATGGAACACTGTGGTGCATTTTTTAAGTCACATGCTGCTTCACATTCCTCTGCTTCTTGTTAGAAGAAAGTAATTAATGAGTGCCTGTGAGAATTTATTTTCTTAAATGTAGCTTTTGACTCTTCAAAGTCCCAGACTTACCATTAGAGTATCTTTATTATTAGTCAAGATTCATTTATAGAGCTAGAGTTTGGCTATCTCATCTTCTCCCTTCTAACTTCCTTTTTATTTTGTTCCTTCTGTGAAGACACAGAGCAGGAGCTAAGGTTTCCTTCCCTTTCCTACTGGTCTCCAGAAATAGGCTCCCCTCTTTCTTCACCGTCCTTCATATTTCTTTATTTCTTTACATATTATTTGTCACCCTTTGAATGTGCAATAAGCTTCATCTATCACTTATCCAGGAGAATATTCAACATACGGACATCTTAGATGCATAACTTGCACATATTCAAGCAAGACATGCAAATACAGCTGCTGGAAGAGCTGTTACCATGAGCAGAACATTCACAAAACAATCATTACATCTTGGACTTCAAGGAAAATATTCAAAGTATCATTAAAAGACAAGCCTAAGAATTGAAGCTCATAACTTTAATCCACAAAAAAATCATATAATGAGATCAAGACTTTAGAATTTCCCTTGTGCCAAACATCACTCCTACCTCATTGCTGCACAGAAGATAATTACTTCTTTTTCTGTATTCTCAAAGGAGCTACTAAACTTCTCTCCTTCTCCCTTTGCTAACATATCACCCTATCTTACGACTACTAACTCCTACCTCTTTTTTTCAGACTGATGACTGATGATAATTGAACTGAGACAAATTTTCATAAGCTCTTTGAAGTGTTTTGTTTCTGTTTCTGTTTTCTTACCTGAAAAAAGTTTGTGCAAAAACGCTTGCCTATTTTTTCCATCTGTATCAACTGCTCTAAAAAAAATACACTTTTCCATTCAAATTATCACCACATGTTCTCTACTAATGGAGAGGCTTTCACTGATTTTGGTAGAAATGAGATGACATTTTTTGCCTTCATGTAGTTATGACCATATAAACCTGGACTGTTCAGTAGGATGCCAGCAACATAATTCCACTTGGTCTCTCTTTTTCCATTAATACTTGACATAACCTCTAAAGATTTATTTGCCATCTGGTCAATAATTAAGTTGTCAGAAAACAACCTGGCATCCAGTTTGTAATAAACTGGGCAGTCCTACAAAACTCAGTCGATCTTAGAGCAAGACCATGACCTAAAAAAAGGAGAGAGGTATATTGGCCCAGGTATAAAGCAGCAGCATCCAGTCATTACTGCTTTCAGTTGCAGAAGTTCCTCAATGGAAATTGGGCTCCTGGAAAATTCAGCACTTCTTTCACCCATAGGCTATGCATGTATGTTTAAGCATGAACATTGCGTGGACTAACTTGACAAAAGAAGTGTTGAATGAAAGAATGAAATGCCTGTCTTGACATCAGTTGTAGCTTTGAGGAGCCATGAGAGTGAGAAAGTATCATCATGGTGGATTAGATTCTGTCTGTAAAGCACTGTGTCATATGAGCTGAGCTCACTCCATAGGTGAACAAATAATAAAAACAATAATAAAAATATCTATACAATGAAATTCAAAAAAATCTCAATGATATCCTTGTCCCTAAAGTTAATTTGTGTGCATGTGCCTATGCCAACATTGCTTCTGGCTGGTTCCTTCTACAGCAAGGCAGCTATTTACCACATGGCTTACACGGTATCCTGTATCCATAAAACATAATTACTTTTATGTTCAAAGTGCTTGAAATATTGTGAGGAATGTCCTACATTCCACCAAAATGTTTTTATCACCTGGCACTGACATTGTTTATGACAGACCCTAGGGTTCTTTGGTTGTTATGGATGGGGTGGTGAAGAATTGTACAGGATGAAGAAAGCTGACAGTGTTGCAGTCTTATGTTCACTCTTTTCAATGTAATCCCTGATGTGAATCATCCCGAAATGAAGTGAGGGTGCTTTGGAGAAAACTGGTGTGAACCATCCAAGCAAAGCCTGGGGGAGAAGGAACAACTGAACATTGCACTCAGCCAGGGGTCAAGCACTCAGGTTTGATTCTTTTCATCTTCCCATTGCATACATCCTTGAGGTTTCACTGCTAAGCAATTTTTCAGACTAACACTTTTGAAAACAAAAGGTCACTGTGAGAAAAATCTACTATAGTAAGGCTTTGCAAAAGAGGACAGGAAAAGGGCGGAATTAGAAGGAAAAAAGAAGAATATTTGGAGCATAGGAAAGAGAGCCCTATTCCTTTTGAAAGTGTAAATAGAAGGCAAGAGGAAGAAAGCTGAAGAGAGAGACAAAGGTCAAGAGAGGACAAGGCCAAATAGATTGTATAAGAGAGATGTGCAAATAAGAGCACAGAAGGAAGAAAACCAGGCAAAATTAATCAAGCTGGGAGCAAAGTTGAAGCTAGATGTAAAAGGTCAGAACAAGGTGTGCTCATGGGATTGAATCAGGTTTTAAAGGAGGCAGGTGAGTCAATCTGCAAAAGAAGTTGCAGATGGCTGCAAGAAGATGAGAATTTAATCCGCAGGAGAATGGGGATAGAGGGAAAGCAGCATGTTTAGGAGCAATAAGATAGAGGTAGCTCCAGTGTTATTTTTTGAAATGACAATTAATAAAGGTATCTTTGGTTTAAAGTGGGCAAAGTGAAAATGTTGGTAAGCTGCAAGTAGCTATTGGCCTAATTTGGTCTCAGTACTAACCAGATGTACCTGATATATATTCTGATGGCTTTCTTCCTCTCTTACAAGGTTTCCTTTGTCTAAGGAATTCAAGCTATAGGCAATGTATGAGCTCAGGCACAGCTGCACATTGATGCTGATGGTCTCCCAGTGCAAGGGCCCACTCTCAGTATGATCTCTCTTCAGGGAGTGCCTGAAACCCAAGCTGAAGCCACTGAAAGAGCAAGGGTAGACATGAGTGTTTAATTTTAAGCGTCAAAGTTTCAAGTTGCAGATGAGCTCAAGTCAGAGTCCTCTGATTCTTGAAACTAGTCCAAAGCCTCCTCTAACTCTTCAAGCAAATGAAAAGAAAACAAAACTTCTACTAAAAAGAACTTCCAAGAAAGGTGAGGGCATCAGGATGGATGGATGGATGACTCAGTGTAAGCACACCACCCTCAGAAATAATGCAGAAATCCCAAGCTTATTGTAATCTTACAGAAACACTGTTCAGCAGAGGAATTAACAGTATAACAGAAGAGGTTTGGATTAGTCATTAACTGGCTAGACAATATATAACTTGATAACAATCTCTTCAGTCAGAATCACAAAACATATGGTCACTTCATTCTCTTTATTTCAACATGTCAATCACAATTGTGAAGAATCCCCATCTTCCACCCTTCTTCAAAATTACTATTGGGAATAAGCATAGACACTGCGCTTTGTTTGGTCATGTAGATCACCACCCTAATTCTATTACTACTAGTTCATTTTGAGGACTATTATTAAAATGTGAAAGGAAGGTTAACTAAACTATGTATAAGGGGAGAACAGACATATGGAAGTATTCCCAGGTAATAATAGGATTCACCCTACCCACCCTATGGCTGATACAATGCAGATATTGCATGTTTTGCTCCTCATACGTATTTGTCACACTAAATTGAATGACAGATCTGTTGCTATCTCACATTATACTCCAAACAGCCTTGTCTCCAGCTCCTGTGTCAAGAGGCTGCATTCTTCACCACATCCTTTTATTACAAAAATAATTCAGCTATGTGTCCAAAGACACATCAAAACTGAAGGAAATGGATTA
The DNA here is from genome assembly GCA_013400575.1 of Peucedramus taeniatus. Lineage (NCBI taxonomy): Eukaryota > Metazoa > Chordata > Aves > Passeriformes > Fringillidae > Peucedramus > Peucedramus taeniatus. Next base: position 22,260 of record WBNO01017832.1, on the reverse strand, counting down.
CTTTGGCAAGTAAGAGATAACATTTGGCTTGTTGCTGGTTGCATGCAACTGCAAATATTAGCAAGAAGTGCAATCCAACAAGAGCAGGTGTGTAGGGAGAAGCAGTTGATGTGGACGATGCAATGACCAGTGCTGGGGTGCATTGGAGGGCAACTTTCAGTTCAGTTTTACATAGGAAGTCTCTTGTACATAATACAGCTGCTCTGTGATGTGAACCAACCCACAATACACAGAGCATGAAGAGGGGATTTATTTCAAAAGCACACTCTTGAGCCAAACTCAGATGTGAACGTAAACAGGCCTAATTTGTGCTGAGTGACTTCACAGTGCCAATGAATCTACAGGACACAAGGAGAAATTGGAAAATGAGATATAGGTAATTGAAGACAGGCAGAAGAGAGCAAGCAGTTGTAATTGAGACAAAGAAGCATAAACATTCTTAAAGAGCAGCTGTCTGATATATGACAGAAAACTTTGCCAATGGCAATAGTTATTCCTGTCCTTACACTGCTGTTATTTTTTTTTTTTCTCTTCTGCATCTTTTTCTTCTGCATATTTTAAGCAGAGAGGAAGATCTCTGAATCTATAACATACATTGAGCCACTGCCCAGAATAAAAGAATCCATGCAATGCTGGGATAAAAATTGTCTCTGGTAAAATGCCAAAGAAGAAATGGTCTATATTCTCTTTTCAAACACTTCTGCACAACTGTGAATGCCTTGGCTCTGACAGAGTTTCTCCTGGCTTTCATTGTTTTATGAAACAGAATATCCAAAAGTGTCTTCATGTTAATGTCAACCAAATTAATACTTACCTTCCATCTGTGTTTTCTTAGTTATGAGACATTCTAAAGCAACATGTTATTCTGTTTATAGTATAAACAAACACTGCATGGAAGATAACTTTAATTTTTAAAATAATTTGAGTGTGCTTCTGGCTTTTAAAATCAACTTTCCAAATTTAATAATGCACAGATTTTGTGCACAAAAAAATTCTTCCACCTACTTAGAATCTGAGAATAAAATTCATGAAAGAAGGTGCCATATAGGCCAGAAGTAATTATTGGAAGTTAGTTAAAATATTATTTACCATTTATGACTGAAATCACAATCATTCACAGTTTTGTTTAACTTTTCTCTTGCTTAAAAATTTATTTAACTCCCTTTACCTTTTCATTTTGCATGTGTCAAAATACTAAACACTTAGAGTTCTACACATAGATGACAATACCAGCTAAATTCAAAATACTTATTTTGGTATATTCTCTTTCAGAGATGATAATCTTTCTTCTATATTTACATTAGATACACTGGGCACCCCAATCAATCATTGTGAAAATATATGGACTTCTATACAAATTTTATAGCCAGAAGAAACAATTACACTGTTTTTATGACCAGAAGAAACAGTTGCATCACTAGATTTTGGTAAGCTATTTAATACAAAGGATATTACTTAATCATTGTTTTTTTAAATACCAAAGCATAATTTTGTGTGCTGCTGAGTAACACCTAGTGGGAAAATGATGAGACAACTTTCCAGAGCTGTCATGAAACCTCTTTTATGTAACTGTAATATAATTTTGCATTTTTGATTTATTTTTTCTTTGAGGAGTAAGACTGTACTCCACCTGAAATCTTCAATACCTGCTTTTATGTAAAATAGCACATAGGAGAGGAAAAACTGTTCTTTCCAAGTACATTTTTTATTTGGTCATTCCTATTTCTCATCCTCATTAATCTGAGGTTGGAGTTTTTACCAAATATATTGGTTACTTTTTGATAATGAAAAACCGTGCTAACTAGTATAAATAATGATAAATAATATTTAATTCAAATTTATTGATAATTCTATTTTTAATAGTACATTTCAACATCATTGGTGATTTTCAGATTTCTTCTGAAAAAGATTTTTTTCTGGCTTGCTTTGGCAGGTCAAAAATTCTTTGTATGAGATCAGCTTTATGCTAGAAGAATTCTGACAGGACTGCATTGAATTGGCAGGAGACTGTAACAGCGTGCTGTAAGTTTTATTAATCTTCATTATCTTTTAAGAGTTTTCTAATACCACAAGGCCCATTCTATGTGATTGAAATGAAAAGTTAGCTAATGTTTGTTAGAGGTAAGTAATCCTTTTGCAAGCTTTACTCAATCTTCTTTTCTGAGCAAAACTATAATGCTGTCTTTGCAATGCTCAGATTGACTTTTCTAAGCCCTGAACTGCTGATGGTTATCAGTACATTTAGGGTACTAGCAACAGTACTAGTGAATGGATAAGTTATTTAATACCCAAGACAATTCTCACAGAGAGCTCAAAATCATCTTAATCAAGGTACTTTTTCCACGTATTAGAGACAGCAGTAAAATGAAGTGATAAGATCATTAAATCTTCCACATGTTTCAGGTAGCCTGATTATCTCCGAGTTAAAACCTAGCATTTTGTTGGTGTTGGCTTTTGAGCTGTTAGTTCATTTATTTCCCTTTATCTCCCTTAGTACTCAGCTCTGAGAAATAAATTAATGTTAGACATTCTCCATTCATAGGTGGTAATTCCTTCTAGTTAAGTCAGAATTCTTGCTTTTCTTTTTTGTTTATCTCACATATATGTAACTAAATACTCCAGTCCCCTGGCAGAAGTTTTCCCAGTTTTTCAGCAGACAGTTTGGAATCCAACCAAAAGAGTATTTTGTTTTATAGAGCAAAGCATAATTAATGCACTTTAAGTCCAAAAGGTGAGTTCGGTGCAGAGTGGCCACATAGTGCTCTATGACTGACTGAGAGCATGCCACTGGAGCACGATTAGGCTCATGGAACTCATTAACTGTAGTGGCAGAAATGTAATAAAACAAAAAATAATTTCCCCGACAATAACAAGGGCCTATTTGAATGATAAAAACCTCAAATAGTCAGTGATTTGTTTTGTTCTTTATGTTAACTACTTTGACAGGTTAGAAGACTTAAGACAGCAAATAAAACAATGCTTACTGTTTTCTAAAACTTGGGATCAACTGTTATTCTTAAATAAAACAAATTTCCAAATATTTTTCTGCATAATAAAATTATCATTTTCAACAGATAACATAGATCCATGGGTTCTGAGGGGCTTAGACTTGCTTATAATTGCCTGGAATCACACTAGTAATATTGACTTACCTATAAAATAGAATAAAATTTTATTCTGACATTATTTACACTAGTGACTGTGTTTTTTCACCATCAAATATATACTACCTGTATGAAGTAAAGGTCATATATAGCAAAAAATTCACCTTTTTTGACTACATATTCTGGTTTCTTCTAGTTCCATCCTTCTATTATTGAAAAGCAGGAGTCTCTTCTAATTTTAGAGATAAAAGTTGTATGCAAAGTGTCATCTGACACTCGCATTAGTTCTACTAGAAGTTTTTTCATCCGTTACTGTCGCTGTGCCTTTCCGAATGACCCTTCGGAGCGCCCCGGCTGGCTGTGGCACAGCTGACTGCAGGGGACACTCTCCCAATCCTCAGGGAGGGCAGGAGGGCGGCTATGGCTCTCACCTTGGCAGGTGAGGCAATGCCACAATGATGGCGGAAGAAGGGGTGGACTTCAGGCGGAGGTAGAATCTGGGTTTATTGCACAATGGAAACAGAGAGATCCATAGCCCAGGGGGACCTTCGACTGAAGACCCCGAGCTTAACAGTGCAACAGTTTATAAAGGGAGGACATAACAGGGGCGGGGTTTGACAGGGAGCCAATAGGGAAACACGGGGCTGTGGAAATTGGGAAAACAGGCATCTGGGGAAACCAACAGGGGTAACTTGGGGGAGGGACCCCCGTGCCTGAACCTATCACTTGATGCCCTTGGTAGAAGTTTCTAGGGGGAAGGGATGGGCTGCCCAGTGACAGACAGGACACTGAGGAGGGGTTGAGGGAATGACTCAGTGATTATAAATGAGTCAAGGGGTGGAGGCAAGGGATTGACGGGAAGGAGGAGGGAGGAGGCAACATGGGCAGAACCAGTGTAATAGGGGAGAACTGGGGCAAACCAAGGTACAGAACTATTACAGTAAAACATATAAGAACACAATACAACACGTTATGTTTTTTTTGCACCATGTAATGTAAAAATTCTGCTCTCTTTGTAGTTATCTGATGATATAAAATTTCTAGAATTTCATTATTGTGGATGAATTATTAAAGCAAATTTAGGTGTGTTGAGTTTTTTACTTTTTTCTCAAATATTTATAACCATATATTACAAATACAGGTATTTACATTATATATGTTCATGTTTGTGCAGTATTTAATTTTTAAAAACACAAACCTATCCAGACTATGCATTTTATCATGTATCAGGTGACACTGCTCCCAACGGCGCTCTCTTCACAGAAGACCATAAATTTGTGCAGTCATTGTGTTCCTCATCATTCTGTGGTGAAATAAATCCCTCTCTTGCATTGCCCAGCTTCTCTAAAAGTATGGAAAGATCCACTGGGGAGCCAGAGAACTGCTTAAAGTATGACTCACACATAAAGATGGGTCACTCTTTGGTCTGACTTTGGAGGAGAGTCAGAAAAGTGAAAGAGGTGGGAATTTCATTTACTTTCATTTGCCGACTTCTGCTTTTAAAAAAAAATAAGTGATGCGAAACAGACTATCACTGTTTCAAGTTATTCCAAGGATTTTCAAATGAAAATAATTTTAGGATTTACTTTTATAGTAAAAATAAAAGCAAAACCTTGAAACACAAAAGTAATGTACTCAGTCTTATAATTCATTAAATATGATTGGTTTATATGTGCTCACATATTATTATTTATATGTTTATATACATAACTGTGGAAAACAGCTTAGTAACTATGGAAAGGATATAATAAAGTCTTAATTTCTTAAAATCAATGTTGTTGTACTAGGGCTTGTGGAGCAAGGGAAAATCAAACACTGCCCAGATTAATTTTTTTACCTGGTAGAGTTTGACTCCTGCAGATATGGTTTTGGTTAGCTGTGGGCTTGTTTCTGGACAATGATATTATACTTTGACAGGCATCTTTGAAGACTGGACAGCACAAGTTAAATCCTTGGTGCAAAGTATCTAAAATTGATGTTGGTTTTTCTGAAAATATTCAATAAATAATTATCCTTTATTTTTGCTGAGTGCAAAGAGTGTAAGTCTAGGAAATCAGAAGTCTCAATCACATCTTTGTGTCTTCAAGTTGTATTATTAGGAATTAATCATTGATTTGCAATGAAATAGCACAGCTGTGAGCTTGGAATTTTTCCACGTTCTTTTTTTGCTTTTTCTTGGTTCTTCCCTTTATCTCCCACACACAGAATTGTATTCTGCTCTGACGACAATGAAGAAATTCCTTAAGTGTTTCTTTTCCTACCCATATTTTCTAAGTTCTGTGGAAAACTCATGGGGTAAATATTCTGAATTCTCTCTCAGCCTTCTGATTCAACAACACTTTGCAGGCCTTCACAATTGTTTGTCCTCTCTCTTCTGTATTTCAATGGCTCCACATTTATTATGCACATAATATGCATTTCTACGTAATGCATATTAATTTCTACATAATATATCTTGAATGTGAACCCTAAACCACGACTTCTGAAGGAGCTCCAACCATTGCTTATTTTGACTATTGAAAAGAAGTAATATTGCGCTTAATGTTATCCAGCTTTAAGTTCTAGTCTTTGAATATTCTTATTCTTTCATCTACTAGGGTAATGATGTTGTCTTCAAAAATACGTCTCAGAAATAGAGTTATGCATTGTATAATCATGTCATATTTTGATTAAAAATGTCAAATGCTTACAATCCCTCAGTGTCTCTGGTGCCTGCTGACTTCTGTATCCAAGTTTGCACTGCATTTCAAAACCTACTACTGAGTTGCAATTTACTTAGCATATCTTTATGTCTTACTTTACCTGCTTTACATCTTACTTTTTTGTGAGACCAGGAAATGAAGATGACTCTTTTTTTTTCCTTTTGTACTTTAAAGCTTAAACTAAAACACAAACAAGCTCTAGTTCTGTCTGAGATAATTACTGGAGCACTGAATAACCAATTAAAACACATTCTCTATGAATACTGGTAAATATAAAGGAGACTGAGACATTACATTATCATATAATCCATGTCTTCTAAGAGATTTATTTACGAGATTTTTATTTCCATTAAAAAATGAAAATAAATTATTAAAAAAATATGCTCTCAGATATGTGTGCAAGTTTCTCACATTTTACATGGTCTGAAACAACAAATTTTTCAGTGTTCTCCTTACATACACAAAGAAGCATGTTATTTGAGTAAAATGATTATGGGTGATACAAAATAAACATGAAAGCAACCAAGATCATATATACATAAACTCTGGAGAGCATCATCTCTCAGTGTTATGACATTTTAATGAATTACTTCAGGTAATTGATGCAATTAAAGCATTTCAGCTTGATCGTTTCTGCTTGGGTAGTCTTCAGTTTAAAAATACCTGATGCAATTGGCTCATTTTTGATGAAGGGCAAGTGTCGGATTCTGCCAGCACTTTGAGGTTAATCAGACAACCAAGCTTTCCTCAAAAGAGAAACACAAGTCTTGATAATTTTTTAAAACAGAAAGATTCTAGGCATATTTTTCTACAGATCATAGGATCATAAAATCACAGAACGGCTTGTTTTGGAAGGAATCTCAAATCCAGCCATGGGCAGGGATACCTCCCACTAGTGCAGGCTGCTCAGATGCTGCAAAGGAATCACAATTTAGATTATACCTGTCCTAGGGTGATGTTATGANTTCCTGCTCTGGACTGGGACCTGCTCTGGACTGGGACCTAGGAAACACCGAGTCTGCACTTTGTGGCCTGCAGCAGCCATTCCCAGTGCCGGAGAGGCCGATAACAGAGTGACCACTCCCAGGAGAGACTTTCTGAATTTGAGATCTCTTCAGAACGGTAAATGAGTTTTATCATCCAGTATTGTTCATTTTGTGTGTGTGGGGGGTGCGTTGCCTGTTAAATAAACAGGTTCTTTCCACTTCTCTCTGAGGAATCCTTCCTGAACCAGTTGGGGAGAGGGGCCATGTGGGTTGGCTTTTCTGAAGGGGCCCCTTTGGGAGTTTTCTCCCAAATTTGCCCTAAACTAGGACAATACCCTGCTTCTACATTTTGGAAGCTGGGTGCAGATAAAATGTCTCTTCTCATGCTTCTGTGAAATATGCTCAACTCTTTATATTATCAGGTCCTTTCCTGCAATTAATTAGTCTTGAAGTCCTGTCTAATTTTTTTATTTCAGGATATAAATACAGCCTGATTTACATAAAATACTGCAACTTGTAAAGATGTTGATGTGAATGATAGAGATTAGTTTTATCCAAACTCCAAGGCTCTGTGGTTTTAGGTATTTTTTAATGTACATCTCATGTTTTAATTGACAGTATTGAACAACAAAACTGTTAATTGAAATCTTCTGGGAATTCCCATTGGTCCCAGAAAAGATGCTGTAGTCCAGTGGATTACATTGCTGTGTTGTATTTAAAAACCAAAACATTAATATTCTGGTAAGTTTATTATTTTCTTCATCATTCTAATAGTTATTTTTCATTGTGCAATTATGGTTTAATTATTTTCTAACACTTTAATCTATCAGTGCTTTGTAACAGTTTGAATTTAGTGAGGAGGAGGTACAGCTGTTAATCCATTCATGGCCAGTTTCAGGGAGATCATTACATTACAAGAATAGCCTCTAATCATTTCTAAGCACTAAATTCTCCTGGGCATGCATGGACTGCAACCGCATTTTAAAATCCCTTGCTACACTTCTCAAGGAATTTGCAAGCAGCATTGCATTAGATTTTGCAAAAAAATATTCTCGTCCCTCAAATAGTATAGTTACAGAATATTTGGGAATTTTTACTCTAAAATTGTAGTTCTTCAATATAGATCAACAAGCATTTCATGAAGAATAAGACTTTCAAACACTAAACCAGAACTGCAAGTGCTGAATAGCTTCTAACAGGTTTGCTACCAAAATCCCCTTTGTTTCTACAAGAACAATGGGACAAACTTAGCCAGAGTATAGTCTAAACTTCACAAACTTCAGAATTCAGACATTTTAAAGTAGGGATGAATGTTGGTCAAAGTGGTATTTTCAGTATCTTTTCTAAAATGTTAGTTTTGAAAATGTAAAGAGAAAGTTGTGGTGAAGCTATGCAAACCCTACAGGAATTTAAGCAGGATGAAATCACAGGTTAGCAAGGTTCAAAATATAAGCCACATCCTGGCTTCAGAAGTAAGCAGAACACACTTCATTGTGGCACCTGAAGTTATGAAATTTGTAAAATATACGTGAACGTTTTTCAGCAAAAAATCAAAATAAAAACCTCAAAACCTAGAAAGAGCTAGCTTTCTTGTCAGACATATTTTGTTTAAAGTTTAGGTTTATTTTGTCCGTGTTTAGAATTTTTAACCTATTGTCAAGATTTTTGTTTTAGCAAATTGTGCCAATATTTTGGTATTAAAATACATTGATAGACTAAAGACTGCATAAAATAAAAGTTCCATGCTTACAGTCAGCAAAAATCAAAGTCATTGCCTTTCGCCATCTTTCTGTGCTCATTGATATTGCAAAGCTCAAGGAAAAGTAGGTGACAAAAAACCCAACAAACTCTCAAAGTATTCCACACTGCAGTATGTACTTTTCATTATGAATGTTTTATACAGGAAATGTTCAGCACTGTGTATGCTTCATTAGCCCTGGGTTGTGCAATTCCCAAGTATAAAGTTGGCCTCATTTTCATAGGTGCTTACAGCTCATTATCAAGTCTGTGTAATCTTACATTTGCTGTACTGCTCTGTAAATCAGGCCTGCATCTTTCAGTAGGGGTAGTAATTAAAAAGGAGACGTGATGTTCAACTTGTGTGATAAATAAGACTGAATATAAGTGCAGCTTATTTATCACACCCATTAGGGTATATTCATGTTGTTGAATGGTTCTAACAATTGTTGATAAACCTAGTAAAAGAAAATTATATTCTGTAGAAAACTTAAGAAAAAATATATTCATGTATGTACACAAATATACATACATATCCTCTAGCCCCAGTGCAGACTCTGCCTGTTAATCCACCATGCCAGCATATTATCTTCTCTCTCTTTAACCATTTTCCCCCAAGTTTCCACTCCATAGTCCATGGTCACTGATAATGCCCTGTATTTCTATTGTACATCTCTGCTTTCCTTCCCCAAAATAAGACCTGCGCCTCAAGTCCTTCTGCTACTTAAGGCACATGGTATCTCTACAGTCCTGTGGTGTGTACATCACCATTACCCTCTTTCTAGGTCTTGAGGTAAAGCATTTTCTGAGATGCTAATATTCCTGCAGAAGCAACACTACTAGCTCTTTAAAAGATGTGATCCAAAGCAACAGCTTCAATTTATCACTGCATTCACAAACAGTTTTAGAATTTCCCCCCCTTACAATAACTCCAGTTCTCACATCATCCTGGAAGAATATTTCTTGATCAGCGAATGAAGCAAACAGTTTGATTTGCCCGCTTGTCTGTGAGATGAGGGTTATTACTGGGTGGGAGCTTGGTATGCAAAGTAGCTTCAGTTTTGCAGCCCTTCCTGCTCCTCAGACAGTGCTTTGCTGCCACTGCTCCATGGGGTTGTCATTGCCAGTACCACTAGAAGACACAGCCCCAAAAGGTACTGTGATGCCCGCATGGATTGTGCTCCCCCGGCTTGGAGAGCTCTGATATGATGGCAGTGAAGTAGCAGTAGTAGAAGTCACACTTTCATTTTCCACTTTCACAGACACAAAGAGTGTGTCTTGCTTCAAAGTGTGCTGCCAGGTGCTTTAGGAAACATTCCCCTCAGACAGATGAAGAGTTTGTTTGTAATTGCCATTATTTTAATTGTGTGTTATTTGCTTAGGTAAAATCCTCATCAGGAAAAGCTCAAAAGCTCACATTATTTTAGACGCATTGGCGATTTAACAGTCATTTGTATATATTTTGAGTACAGTCTTGTTTTTGAAGAGGCAGTTCTCTTAAGAAGAAAATATTATCATGATTTGTAGAGCATTATAAATAGTTGAAAAAAAGAAAAACAAATCAGTGAATAGTTTGATAATAATTATTGCCAAACAGGAGCCACCATAAGTTGTATTGATAAACAGTGACCTGTAATTTGTAAAAATTATTTGAAAATGTTAGAAGTATATCATTATAAATGTATAAGAAAAATATGTAGTTTGCATTTATTCAAACTTTGATTTAATTTTGTTCCGTTTGCTGATGTCCCAGCTATGCACTGGAAGGAGGTTCAAGCCAAAATTTAGAGATTCTGAGCTGAGACAGAACTCTACAAGGAAAGGATGACACATTCTCTCCTAATGTCTAGGTCAGACACCTCTCTGCTTCTGGTCCTATTTTGTTCAACACCATCAGTGTCTGGGAGATCATCCAATGTCATAAATTACAATGAAAAACTCTCTGGCAGCCATCTCAACCAGGCTCAAGGATCTCCCTTGTTTCCAGGCAAAGCAATGTATAATCACAATAGTTACACACCTTTTATGAACTAGAATTTTCTTGTTGCATCCAAAAATTTGTCCTGTATTCCAGAGCCAACTGTTCAGAGGAAGCAAATGATCCTGGTGAGGGCTGGGATCATAGGGACCTCACAAGAGGAGGTGGTTCTGCCCACATGACGTTACAAATTAAAGACTTACTACATGAATCTGTATGTCTGTCAGAAGTGGAAATGGAGTGGGAGCTACAGGCCTGGAAGGAGAAGGTGGGGAGAGTTTAGGGGTGAAATTTATCTGCTAAACTCTTTTTTCTGCCTGAAAACTAAACATGAGCTGGGAGGTAACAAAATAATACACTTTTCAATACTTGAAAGTTTAATCACTGGATGCATAGCCTGGAGCTATGCATGAAGTTGCTACCTAAATTTAATAATCTAAATTAGAAGGTTAGTGTGGAATTCATCTCACCAACTTCTGGCATTTACAACATAAGCTGAAGGCATATGCACTTAAGAAAGTAATTTGAGTCTTCTTTTTAAGGTCAACAGGAGAAGCAGAAAGTGATTCATTAGATCTATTATAGACATGCAGTTTAAAGATTTACTCCCTATTTTTCCCACTGACCTTGAAAAGAAGCCTCAAGTGACCAGCACAGCTCTTCATATCTGTATTTGCTCAGACAAATCTCATTTTTAGGCTCTCTACATAGACAACTTTCAATAAAAAAAATCGAAGGAGAAGCTGCCTTTAGGTACTTTGAACTGTCATCTTGCTACTGACCACAAAAGAAAACCAAAGACAAGTAGATTTAGCATTTCAATTACATATTTACAAATCACACATCAATAATTCCTCTGCCCTCATTTTTCACTGTTTTTTTTTTTTTTTGCCATTGGTGACAATCTGAGAAGTCAGAATGTATTGCATATTAATTAAGTTGGTTGAAGATGTAGATGCTGTTTACATTACTTACAGCTAGAAAGGACAAGATTCAAAAAGATTTAAAGAAAATATACACATTGGTAGTGTGACAAGCAGAGTACAAGAAACAGGAACTCCGGAGAGTTTAAACATTAACATAATAAAATATAGATTTTATTACAGATATTAATAATTTTGAAAAGAGCAAGATGTACAGAATGGCACAAACTCCCTGGGTAACCAGTGCCATCTTCCTCTCTTTAAAGTCAGCTGAGGTTGAGCACAGCTGCTTTAGTAAGAAAAACACAGGTTTGGGTTTTTGTGGGTTTGTTTTTTTTTTTTTTTGTAAGGATGCAAAGATTTAGGTAGAAAAGTACTCATTAGAATGTAATCTTGATATTTAAGGATAGGTGAACTTTTAAAAGAAAATTCTTAAGACGAGAGAAGTGGGAAATGCCCAGCTTCTCCTTATGTGAAAAGGAATTTTATAAGGAGTAGAAAAGTGAAATCTAAACCTATGGTGAATACAGTAGAAAATTCCTGTAAGCTGCTCTGCTTATATACATGAATAGGTGCCTATGCCAAAGACACCAATTTCTGTGAATTTAGAGGTGCTCTGAAAAGGTCAAAGTCATCCTCCTGAACTTGAACCTGTCAAAGGAGATAAAAGCTCTCCAATCCATAATGAAATTGAAACTTTGATGGATGCCTGTCCTTTGGGAACAGCTCACAGGAATCATGATTTTACAATGCTGTAGAATAATCTTTGTTGCTGTCAGACAAAGAGGTGATAAAACAGAGTTATGCTCATATTTATTCCCTTGATGCATTGAATTGTCTTTGTGTGCTACGGGCTGTAGAGTCTTCCAGACTAAACAAGTTGCATAAATTAGAATATAAGGAAGGACAGGGTTTTCTCCCTACAAAAAGGCCTTTGAACTGAATCAGGCTAAATCTGCCTGAAAAGAATCTGTGAGCACTCCACATACTTCTAATAGTTATCAGCAAAAAGTGTAAAAGCTTGGCCTACAAAACCACAGCCCAGCTTCCAGCTGTGACCACAGTGAAAGCACATAGAGGTTGAAGCTTTTTTTTTTTATAGACCCTTTTTGATCACATCCTCCAGATGGAGAATGTAATGTATGTGCTGCTTTTTCCTTGAAGCTTGATCCAAAGTGTTTTTTAAGGATCCTTACACTTCAGCAAGTGGCTTTTGTGACTTGCATCATCTGAACAGTTCACGTGTCCCTCAGCATTTTCAAGTGAGAAGATAGCTTGAACTGATTTGAAAAATTAATTTTCAATTACCTCTGCTGTTCTCTATATATATTCTAAAACAGGTGATTCAACAAGCTTATCAAACACTTTCTTTTATAACCACTAAACTGTGTTTACTGCAATTCTGATTTGTATAGAAATTTTTAGCCTAAATATACCTATTTTGCAACATTAATTACAATTATCCAATATAATTATCTAATTTGTTTTGTTTTCTTTTTAGGGGCAGGTATAAAACAAAAATCTTTAGAGCAGAAGTTGATTTCATCTCTTACTCATTCATAAATATCCTATGACATTATTTAGATTTTTCTGCTATATATATTAATAATATTCATAGAATTCAAAGTCAGATAAATATTTAAATTTTCTCTTTGAACCCTTAGATAATATTAATATTGAATTGCTGAAAGTCATTGCTACATCTGACTTGCAAAATCCTCATTTGAGTGAATCTTTTAGAAGGACATCAGTCCTAACTGAAGGTGATGAAGAATTCATCATGTTCCATGATATACACCCTCACTGTCTCACTAAATATGACATATTTTTTCCAGTTTGAAGTCTGCTAACTTCTTTCAGGTGTTGATTCAAATTCTGATTATCTTTTCTTGACATCATGACCTTGTCACTTTTTAGATGAGCGAGCAGTTGAGGGAAGCAAAAGACCACTGAAATCTATTTGTATCTAACTAGTGATTTGATCTTAAGCATCCCTCTTTTGACTCTTGGTCTTAGTCTAAAATAAAGCCTTTTCCTTCCCCTCATCTTGAAATAGCAACAACAGTGTTTTTAAGTCACTATTTTGGCAAATCCAACTTTCTGTTTCCTCCAGGTATTTATTTGTTCAGTTTTTTGATGCCATGGAAAATAATTTATCCCATTGCCATTTAATTGTTCTTCTCCTGGGACTAGATACAATATAGACTGAAATTCATTCTCTGCCATGACAATATTATTTAATAGAATAAGACTAACAAAAATAGTGACAAATTCTCATTTTTTTGGGTGTACAACTGTTCAAAATCAGATCCTAAAGTACACACTACAAATGACTAATAATTTTTTACATCTAAACTCCATTTGAAAATAGTATCAAAGAATTTTCCATTTATGCTCACATACTCAATGTGTGGGAGATGAAACTTTATTTCAGAATTTTAAAGTATTTGAAGCCAGTCCGTTAAAAAAACGCCAACCACACAAAATCAAAACAAAACCTAAAAGGACAGCAATAATGTTCTACTATTCAAAAAGGTGCCAGTTACACCACATGCACATTTCATCATTTGCTACAGGACATATGATAGCAATGTTCTGTTTACTGTAATAACACAAAAGGCTGATAATTTGCTGATGAGTGTTTGTCCAACTCCTTAATTCTTTGGGAAAAAAACCATGAATATAGAAAGAAACTGCCTCACTTAAATTCTACTATTGTTGTATGTCTATGGTTTTTTTCTTATTTCTCATTTAGAAGACCTTATGTACCATTTACATACACATACACACACATACAAATTACACACATTCTTATTTTTTTAACCTAAAAGATAAATTCAAAGAAACAAATTATCAATGAAAATGGTACACCAATATGTGATTTTCAGAACTGCCTTCCAGTGTGTAACAAGAGCAAGTTCATACATATGTTATCTTTTATAACTTCCTTCTAGTTTTCTCTTCATAAATTTGGTAAAAGTAAAATGCAACAGGGCTGCTACAGGATGGAAATAAAAGAAATTGTAGACAACAACCTGAAAAACATGAGAGCCTCAAACCTCAAGTGAGGAAGTGGTCTCATGATACAGTATGTCAGATATTACTCTGATTCTGTACCTGAACATAACCAAAAAACAATAAGCCAATATGCGTAATATATTTTGAGCATGCCCTAATGTAGTAGTAAGAGAATCTTAATTCTCAGCTTTCTACTTGCTGTGTCTGTTTTTCAACACTTCCTTCAAATTTACATCTGCTTTTACACTCTCTGCAGCGCCCTTTTACACTTTGATTTTCCTTGTACTCTCTAAGAGCAATGAGGAGAAGGCACTCTTTCAATTACTTTTTTTGAAAAAAGTTGCAGAAATATACTTCTTTTCTTCTTTTTGGCCTTCTGGCCATGCTCAAATTTGCAGCTACAATATTGAATAATCTCTTTTGAGGATTAGATACTACTGCTGAGGTGACTTCTCAGATTAAATTGCCTCCCCCTTCCCTGACAACTTTGGTCTTTGAAATAAATTGTTATATTTGGGTTTGCTCCAGTTGACATTTCATTTGTGTTATCACATCCCAGATTAAGACATATTCAGAAGTTATTCCTAGGAAGGGACTTGTTACTGATAAGAAATGAAACATGCTGATTGTAAATACAATTAATGCCAATAGAACATTAAGGAGCAAAAGGTTTTTTAAGTCAAGTTCTGCACAGTACCACTGATGGTCATCTCAGAAGGGTATACAAAGCAAATTCAGATTGCTACCCACATAAAAGAGAGGGAAATACATTGATAAAATATATCTTTTGTCAGAGTGGACCAGATTATGTTGAGTCAGGATACTTCTACTTATTCTTATGTATGCTTAGAAGATACTGGGTAAACAATCAAAGTCTATTACATATGGAGCCTTTTTAATCAGGTTAGAGAATATTTAATCAGTTTTAGGCAAGGAAAAATATATTAAGAATACTCTGTAAGAGATTTATTTATGATAGCAGCATAGTATTTGCAGCTTAAATAATGGTGCATATATTTTTGCATGCATGTCAAAGTACTGGCATTATACTATGGATAAAAGCTGATGTAATATGTTTTGGCCTTTATTTCTGAGAGTAATTTTAGTATTAACTTTAAATAGCATAAATCTGTAGGAACTCACATTGGTTGTTTTGATTAGTATCAATTCTTTCAAGCTATTTCTCCTGACCATAGGATCATAGAGCAGTTCAGATTAGCAATAAGAAATATTTTTACTGGATTTGTGTTGTTTTACATGTTTCCTGAGTGAATTTTTACAGGAGTCTAATGTTTTTATTTATTTTACTGATAATAGTGGCAATCTCAAAGTCTGTATTATAACAAATGTGGTAAAATTTTGTTTGGCTACACAAGGGCAAAGACCTACCCAGGAAGCTTGCACAGCTTTTTGCAAGTGCCCAAATGCCTCTATCAGCTATGAAGCCTGAAGGTTTTCCTGACTTTCTTTGACAAAATAGATTGCAGGAAGGCAGAGAATAATCTTGAATGGTTTCTGCGTCTATGCACTGATGGTATCTGCAGTCCGGAATAAGGAATTAAAAGACTTAAGATCTACTAAGCTCCTTATTTCCCTTGTGTAGAGGGAAGATGTAGAGATTGTCTTGCATGAATGCAAAATCCAGCCAATTACAGAATTTAACAAATTAGCAATGTCCATAGAAACAGCAAGAAACTTCCCACGTAATCCCTAATCAGATTCTATTATCTACCTTTTTGCTCTGTATGGTGTTACTAGATTGATGTGGCTGCTGGCATTAGTATAAACAGAAGCTTGGAATTTTTTTCTGAATTTACTCCGTTATGACTTAATCCAGTATGATAAAGAATTTGTATCTCTGTGGACTTTGGAAAGAATACTAAGTTACTAAACAGAAATGAAATAGCAGCATAGGGAGATGAACTGAAGGACCAGAACCTTGGTGTTCATTAATTTCTATTGTTTAAATGTAGGTTTGAGGTGCTGAAAGAGAGCCTTCTGTCCTAACTGATGTCATAAATAAGACTGCCAATGTTGTGGTTACCACTCATTACCAAGGAGGAAACCCAGCACTATCAGATAATAATTATATATTCTACCTTCTCTGGATAAAATTTTGAAATGCTTTTGAAAATGTATTTCACACTATTGTGGAAACGTAGGTGTCAGTCTCTTGCTGATGCTTTTGTATTCTAAAAGCTTGCATGCTTTTCCTGACAAAAGGCACAGTTTTTCTCATTGTAGTGGCCTTAGCCTTCCATTGTGTTGTCTGGTTTTGCAGGCAGCAGCTGGAAAAGTTGGGCTATTCTTAGTAAAGAGTACAATTTAGGGAATTCATTTAGTACTGTCTTGTACAACTACAGTTCTTACAGCCTCATTTCTAGCTTGTGATAATGCCCTAAGGCTTGACTAGTGATGAAAATACCATAAGGCATTGGAAAAATGAAGGTAACATTACAATATGTACTGAGATGTTTTATAAACAAGGATGAGCCTTGGAGCAGGAGCACTGCTGTAATTGACCATACAGGACAGAAGTAGTGAGGAAATTGGCATGTTGCCTTGATGTTCTGGGAGTGGTTTGTTTATTTGTTTTGCATTCACTTTTGTTGCTCAAAATAATAATCAGAGCTGCAATGTCAGAAAAAAATCAATGCCCTGCAATTTTTATTCAGTTGTAAACAAATTTGCTCTCCTGTAGCAAAAAATATAGAAGCACTTGCATACATAACCATCAGAAATAAGAAGTGAAAAAATTTTTCACTGAAAAAACTCTCTTCAGCTCATCGTTGTTGGTTTTACTTTCAGAAAATCTTTTGAAACATGCTCTTTCCTCTTGATCAAGAGAAACAAGGAGTTGATTTTACTGTGAAAGATATTTATGTGTTGATTATGTCTAGCAGGCAAAGGACTTTAAGAAAGCAGGCTATCACAAAATGCATAGTTAAATGGCTCAGTTCAGCATTTCGTGTAATTCTGTCCAAGTAAAAATGTGATATAGCTTTAGAGTTTCCTTTTTTCCCTGTGAATCTAAGAATGAGCTTCAGTACTTGTGGTTTTTCTGAGTGTCAGAGAAACCCATAGACAGTAAAACTCAGAATAAGTTTTCTGAAGCATTTACAATGGCTGCTTTTCAGCTTGTTATGTAGATACTATGCTCTCAGGTATGCAAAGCCAGTCAGGGAGAAATTAGCAAAATACCATAGAATTATCCATGACCTTTCTAATGCAGCACTTCTATGGGCTTAGAGAAACCAACATGCTTTTTGAGCAAGTTTTTATAAAAATTCATAATAATCATTCATGAGAAAGGATAAAATATCTAGTATCTAGCTCCAGAGGTACATGGAAAATACTCTGTACATAATTTCTAGTATACAAACATTTATAAAGTAACAGTTCACTTAAGTGGAGCAATAATAATATGTGTAAGTAATTATATCATGTCATAAGAATTCCATTTTCTTCTCCTTTTATGGTGTTAATTTCTCATAAATCTCACAAGTCAGCAATGAAATCATGTTTATTACAAACTGGTGGTAATGTGCAAGCCAGTAAATAAATTGTTAAAGAATCTCAGTGTTGTCAGCATCCTAAATTGACTAATATACCTCTTTAGTGAATATTTTGCTACCTTTTTTTTATCCATCAGGGAAAAATGCCTAAAACCCTATTGAGATATGGTATACTATGCATGAAAGAAATATCAACAACACATTCATTGGCCTTTTAATTCAGCCTTGTTTATGAGGCTAGTATTACTCAATGTTGCACTTGAATGTAGCTCATTATTATTTTTTCAGCTAGTTGGATATTGAGCTTTACCCAGTCTCGTATAGGACTGGAAAAACTAGAACCACCTTTGCAATTTACTTTTAGACAATCACTTCAGTTATGGGTTGGGTTGTTTGGGTTTTTGTTTTTTTTTTTTTTTTCTGACTGGGGAACTAAAACTGTTGCCCATGCAATATTAACTACCATTACAAAATGCATGCTGGGATGGTGATGGAGGAGGGAACATAAGGGACATGAACTTTTCAGTGACACATGATCAGAAACATATGGGACAATGATAATATGGAGGCTGTGGACATGTCAGCAATCCCTGGTTCCATCACTTCTTCAGCACAACTTGTGTTAAGTGGGAGAAATATTTTAAATTTTTTTGTGGACTTAGAAAAATCATTGTGAGTTCAAATTATAATTTGCCCATCATACGAGGTGATGGAACAATTGCAGTTTTGATAGTTCCCTGAAAACCACTATTCTTTGGAAAATTCAGAAACAAAAAATAGGGGAGAGTTAACTTTTTATATTCCCTGTTGATTAATAGGTAGACAATCTTGGGGGAGACAGATTTTAAATATTTTTTGTATCAGTCTTTGGAACTGTATGGATTAAATCAGGATGCTGCCCAGTGGTTCAAAGAGAATATAGGCATATTCTTTCAGGAAATTACAAAATGTGGTTAGGGAATGCAAAATAATTCATAAAATGTTCAACTATCTTCAGTTTAAACAATGAATATTTATTTTGATTTTTAGTGCATACGATACTTTTTGATGACAAAAAATATTTGACATTCAAAAATCGCGTATTCAAAGACTTTGAAGATAATACAGAAAGGCAGTAAATACCTGTTTGTCCTGATCTCCATAAAAATAGGATCGTGTTTCATTCTGTATAGGAAGTCTTTCCCTTGTGAACTGGGAGAGAATACTGTTAATCAAATATGAAAAAAAGAAGTCTGGTGTTTGATGCAAAATAAGACTGCATGATTTTCTCCCATTTTTTTCCACCCAGCATAATTTATAGTCCTGTGCAATCTCACTGAAAGAAGGTAAAAAAAATTTGGAGTTGAAATCTCAACTGTTCTGAGTTGCGGAAAATGTATTTTTCATTTTTATATCATGAACCAAGAGTAGACTCCAAAAAATAGATTGCTTAGAATTTAGTAATTCCATGCTGGCATGCAATTGCCTGTTTGCATTTTAAAACTACCTAGGCATTTCTTGAAATATAGTGTAGTGTGATTATTAGTCATTGATCATCAATACTAGTAAATACTACTTTAAAGCACCTGCTTTAAAGTAATGTTTGTGAAATTTATTAAGCATGAAAAGAATAAGATTTCTAACACAAAATCACTGAAGAATACTGCAAGGACACATCTCCACCGTCTTTATTTCATTTTGCTTACAAATGAAATTTTAAATGTGTTTATAGAGATTTCATTTACTTTAGTACAGCAATGATCACTTAGAGCACTACAAGCTCTGACTTTTTAAGAAGTGGACAGAAGCTCAACTTCTGCAGAAAAACCTTTCTCCTTTCTGATTGTAAACTGAATGAAAATTAATGAAGAGAGGAAGGGGAAAGTGTTGCCTTACTTTGCAAGATTTTCAACGATCTATTGTTTCTGTAGAAAATTCTCACTTAGAGCTTTTGCCTTCTTTTGTCCTGTGAAGCTATGTCCTACTTCCTCTTATGAGTCTACAGGTCACCAAAAGGCACCAAAAATGAGACAGGAACTTGGATGTATACAGTAAGACCAGTGTGTTAAAATTAATGGGATTCACAGAAAGGAAAAGTGCCACAGGCAGCACTCAGAATAAAAGGCCATTTGCTTTCCTTTTGCAGGAAGAAAAGCCCAGCAGCCCTGCTGCTGCTGCTTTTCTGTATATCTCCTTTTTTTTTTT
>WBNO01017786.1:0-17382 GCA_013400575.1 Peucedramus taeniatus | reverse complement strand
AAAAATCATAATATTTCCCTTCCTATTTTCCTTATTATAGGATAAGGATTTTGTGTCAGCAAAATTGTGAAACTGCAAGCATACATGCATGAGGACCTATTGATTTTCTTTTAAATTAGTTGGGCAAAATAACATCCTAGAGGCTTCAAAGAGGGAGGGAAGGTGTGGTGATGCATCACCCCCACAATTGGGCCACATTATGACCTCAGATGAGGAGCTAAAAATCCGGGACTTCATGAAGGAAATCAGAGTGATAATTTTAGTAGTGAACTGAGGATAATTTTTTAAACATCATTGAGAAGTGTGATTAAAGACAGGGATGAAAATGTTCTTGTTTTACATCTAATCACAGTTTAAAGATGAAGCTTGTCCGAGTTCATGCCTGACTAGTCTGCTCATCTGCATGTTTTTCCTTTTGGAACTTAAATTTGCAGTGAATGGTGTGACCTCAGGAAGTTATTTCGAATTATTGGCTAATCTTAATAGCAGGTTCAAAGCATAACATGGGATTCAGCAGCACAAAAATTTATTCATCTGTCTTGTGTAGTACCATGTAGCACAATGTTTAGTGATTATAAAATGAAATCTGACTTCCTAGCAATCTCAGCTTCCCTCTGACTGTGTTCATGATACTACTCTAAAATTCTGGTGCTCAATTTTTCATTTGTGGAGTCTCTCTTTCTTTGGCTACAAGCCAGGTTGTAGGTCTCAGTGAGATCAAAGTAAAACTTCAAAGCAGCTGACTCCTGATTTTTTTCAAGAATTGGTAAATGAGACTGTATGATATTGTTCACTATGCAGCCTGTTTGCCGCAGGTCTAACTATAATTCTCTGTGATCATATATAAATCAGTGTGATAGCACTTAAAATGTGACAATACACTACTATAGGCATGTTGTATCCTTTCCATTCACAGATATACTTGAGGTTTTGGTCTTAAAAAGCAAAGACAAAATTAACAGTTAGTGGGAAAATTTTTTGCCATTTTATATATAGAATGTTGCAAAAGGTGAGGGCCAGAATATTTTAAACTCTCCATTGTAAAATGTTCAATTCAATACTGAGTCCATTGCTCCTGGAGGGAATGTTCCCATAGCTGCACTGCATGTTTTCTTCTACAACGCTGGTGATACCTACAGAGACCAAAGCAGAGCTTGCTCTGGAATCAGCTCCAGCAGTCAGGTGTCAAACTGAATGTGATCTGCCTCGGCCTGATTGCACAGATTGCCACTTTCTATATCCTTGGACAACATTTAATCTCTTTGTCACTGATGAGCTACGAACAAGCCATGATAGCCACTGTCAATGGGAGGGGAAAACAGAGAGATGTTAATTGAAAGGTGTAGGGAAATGTGATTAAACATTAACCTTAGGTTCTTTTAATCTCCCATAGCTGGGACTCAGTCATTTGTGTAAACTTAAACAGGCATACAAGGTTACGAATGCAGCAGAACCACATCTGTTCACATCTCAAAAATTGATCTAGAAGTGAAGTTTTCTTACTTGTTCCAATTTAAAGGAACATTTTTGCCTTTCAGGGACAGCAAAAAAGTCGCACTTTCTAATTTTTAAAGATATAAGAATTAATTTTACTTTATTTCTGATAAAGTTCCCGTATTTGCATTGCTGATATACTTTTAAATTAAGTAATTCCTGTGCTTGCCACATTTCCTGAATCTGTTGCTTCTTTTAGACTGTTATAAAGTGTATCTACTTGTAGCTGGTTTTAGTCTCAGAAATTGAACAGGTAAAAATGTGACTTGCTAGAACTGAAGTTAAAAAATCAGATATGGATGAAAGGAAATGTAAAGGGCAAGAAGAAATGAAGTACACTCAAAGTGCCATCTAGTATTTAGTTACAATATGTATTTGATGCTTAGGCTTCATCAGAATTTCATCAGGTCTTTCATTTTTGAGTCACTTCTGGATAAATTACAAAAGCTATGTCTTGCATTTATATCAGAAAAATGGTAACATTCAATATATATTGCATACATGCCTGATGATCTGAAGATTTTTGCATTTCAAAACTGAGTGTTTCCATAGAATGTTTTACCAAACATATTTTGCAGGAGAAAATACCAAATGCTTACTAAAAATCAAACCCCTTGAAAGAATTTCAGATGCACCCCAAGGCTGGAAGCAGTGCTAAGTACCTACCTCCTTTGCAAATGAAGGACAATGTGCATATCTTTCCAATGGAGGCATGAAGTGATTAATGTTTGTGAAATGCTCAGAGAGCATATTTTCCTGTACTCTTATAGACAAAGCTGATTTCCATCCAAGGCTGAAAAAAAGTACATCATTGCACTTCAGTGTACACTGAGTGTACTCCCAAGGCACGAATACATCATTTCAGCAGCATTCCATTTTCATTCAAAAAAATGGAAAGAGATTGAATTATGCAGTCAGATCCCAGAGTTCTTGGTAACTTTTCTGTTAGAAATGCTTTCTCTTATTCAAATTCTTGTCTTTTCATGATTAAATAATACAGTCATTTGTAGCCGTAGGATGCCTGGCTTCAGGGACACAGCAGAATAGCTACAATAGTTTCACCAGCTAGCAAACCTAAATACATCTGTGCCAGGGAAAAATTGCTGCACACTTGAGCTGTTACAGACAGAACAAATGCTCTCTAATTTTCTGTTGGAGGCTTTGCAGTTTTTCCACTTGAGATGATGATGCTGAAATGAGGATTTTTCCTTTTTGAATATGACATAATTTATGAGGAAGACATGCAGTAAATATTTCAGCTGGAGTAGGTTTAAAATTAGCCCAAGATCAAAAGGTTTAAAAAGTAGCTTCTGTCTTTTTGGAAATTGTTTAAACTGTGTGGGCTTGGATGTGTCAATGAAGAATGAGTGACCACTTTGAAAAACAGCTTTGGGAAAGGGCCAGTATGGAAAGAGCTTGCTGTTTCCTCTGATCAGAAAGGATCTGATTTTTTTTTTTGTTTACAGTGTGACCACCAAAGGGCAGATTTTGTCAGTAACATGCAGGTTTAACAATCTAGGATCAGCTCTTAGCAACCAAGTGTGTACGTCCTCTGCAATGTCGTTAAAGGGTTGGTGGGAATTTTCATAGCAGAAAGTTTTACCAGAAAGAACAGTGACAAGGAACTCCCAGTCCCTGAAGCTGTTTACCTAAATTCAGTTTCATGACCTCCAAAATTGTACCCATGTTACTGAGGACAAGTTTCTAGGGAAAAAATCATATCTTTTACAGACAGTAGGTAAAAAGGTGAGCTGTTATGGGGCTTTTGTTTTCCCTTTGGAGATACTCATTGACATTGTGTTATCTCCATCAGATGATCAGCAGTCAGGCAGGGGTGACCTTAGCAGAGGAGTAGACAACAGATCAGAAGTGACTCATTGATTTTATGAACCATTTCCTTTCCCAGCTGTGACCCATCAGCATAGAAGCTTAAAAAAAAAAAAAAAAGATTAGAATTAAGTTTTCAAGACAGAATCAGATGACAGGAAGCTCCCTGCCTCTCTTGCTTAAAATGTGATGAATTCTACAACCCATTTAGAATATCACACAGAATTCAAGAAGAGATTTGCAATTTTTTAATTTTATATGAAACAAAAAAAGTTAAAAGCTAGGTTAAATGAAATGCAGAGTAGTCAGATACCATGACAGTGACTGAAAAACAGAGAAAGGGAATAGAAGCTTCCCAGAAGATTGGGTAGAATCAGTCTCTAAGGAAAATGTTTAATAAAGCTATTGGATCATCTTCATCAGTGTATGGAGGCTCTGAAGAGCCTCTTAGTAGTTATGGCTGTCATAAGGATACTACATCTAACAACCAACATGTGTGATAATACAGCTTTTCTGGACCTGTAAGCACTCCAGATGAGTCAAAAAACATGGTTTTGTTTTGTTGTGTTTTTTTTTTCCTTAAGTATTTAAATATTGAACAATTAAAAGTTTTAAAACTGTGACTTATTCTCATTAGTGCTAAATCTTCCTGTGATCTTCATTACCCAACTAGTATATTGTTAGCATGAATATTGGAGTAAACTGGATAATACTATGTCTCTAAATGTTTAATGTTTGTTAGTGGCAGATATTTTATGGAAACTTGTAAATTAACAGTTATTGAGGTAGACTTTAGGTATAAACAGTGAGTATGTTCTGTGCATGAAAATATACTCTTCGCCTCAGAACAAAGGACCATCCCAACGGGACAGAAACTAGAACTGAGAGGATATAGTACATCCTGGGTGACTGTAAACTCTATGAAGGGTGCTCTGTGAGCATTTTCCCCTTTAGGCAAGTGATTGTCCCAGTCCCAGAGAAGGCCCTACTCACAGTTTCCTATGATCAAGTATTTCAAGATCTCTCACTTCAGTTTGGAGAAAGCAATTCTCCTTTCATGAAGCAAAGTGATGGCAGTAAAAACCCATCAAAAGCTGTGGGTTATTCACTTCTAAGAGTTCTGTGAAAACTTGCCTTTAAAATGCTAAAGCAACCTGAAGGTTTGCATATCTGCCCTAGAATTTATCATCTCCTAAATCTGAAAAAGTCTTTGTGGGTGAGCCCTATTTCTCCCTGACAGGATGTGCCAAATAACTCTTCAGATTCTTCCAATAAAGAATTTCAATTGCATTCCTACATAACAGCTTCATAAGCAAAAGTATGGTAACTTTGGCATATTGGCTGCATCTTTTCTATCATTCAGAATATCATTATATCCTGGTGTTCTTAAATGAAGAGTTCCTTTCTGACACTGCTTATTTTTGTGCTGTCATAGGCAAGTCACACAGTGGCTTTAGAAAGCTGTGACAGATTTGAAAGTACTGGTGGAATTCTGCTGTAACACCATTTTTGAAAGGTCTCTGTTCCAAGTCAGTGCTTTCTTCCTCCAGAGTTGCCTAGCATCAGTGCATGAATTCTTCTGCCTCCCTGCTAGGTAGTAGGCAGATTTTTTATGATTCTTTTTATTATTCTCTTGTATCTGAAACAAATAATAGATGTGTTTTTTTTCATTCTGTGAATTAGAGCATGGTTAACTGGTTTATAAACTTCCAGTATATGTTTAAAGACTATTTGGATATAATATTCATCCTTGAAGGCAGTGGGCCAACACTCTAAATTTCACTTGTTGTTGTGTATTTTGTTAGGGAGGAGAGTTCCTTTTTTCTTACGCTAAATATAAAGATACTATAGTTACTACACAGTTAAATCTTCATTATATATAGTATTAATAAATGTGCCACTAGGACAGTCTGTTAAGTAGCTTTGCTAATCTTAACACATTATACTGGATTTATAGAGGAAAATTTTCTGGAGAAAGCAGTGAAACAATCTAATGCAGAGAATGCAGATTTATTGTCTCTGATTTTGCGGCACAGAGAGAGGGGCAAAAATTTTTTTGCAAAGGAGAAGAATTTGCATCAGAATAACTGTAGTGAGTTCTGTCATTGGTAATGTAGATGATCCTTTCTGGATTCTTCCACTATTTCCTGTTTCTAAATAATCTTTATTTTATTGTCATTTAAAAATGAACCCCTCATTATAAAAAAGGCTCATTTTTAAATGTCAGCAGATATGCATTGACACTTGAGAAGCCTAAGGAGTGTTTCGGTGCTGCAGGTCACATGTTGTCCTTATCACCCCTTAAAGACCCTTGTCTAGCCCCTGAACTCCTCCGGGTGTGTCCCAGGACACAGTGAAAGGACTGTTCAAGGTCTTTGCAGGGAGGTACTGCAAAATGCAAGGTGGTTCCCACAGGTGGAGGAGAGATAATGTACATGTTGAAATTCCTGGGTATACTGAGACTTCAATTGAGGATCTTGGTATTGAAAGGTGAATATCTATTGCTTTGAACTGCTGGAAGGGTTTGTGTTTGTTAAGGTTTGTCTTTTCCAGACATTCATGTGCAACAAAGAGACAAATTTCTTTGTGTACTATCAGCTCTGTACATCCATGTTCTCCCAGATCTGATCTGCTCAGGTTGCATTACAGCTGCAGGTTACATTCAGTAGGCACCAGTGCAAAACATTATTAGTCAGCCACTTTAGCACAATATCTATCACCAGATCACAAAGCAGGTTTCTACCACTTCAGCCAGGACAAAAATTTATTTTACAGTAGTTGTTTCCTGTAGTTAAATCTTCTTTACATATTTCTGGATATCAGTAAATTCCACTAATGCCAGGACCTGTCAGACAGGCATTAATGCAGCAAAGAACTCATGGCTTCAAATTGCTATATTTCAGTAACCCTTAGAACCCAACGGCAAACATTTATTCATATTCTAAAAGAAGAAAGTGGCTTTTATCTTGCCACTGCTTCTTTTTTCACTCCATTTCTCCTCTATCCCTCCATTTCATATTTCCAGCTTTGCATTAAACACTGAAGCCTGTTGTCCCACAGATGAAGATGTCTCCATAATCTATAACTCACAGTTCTGTCACCAAGCAGTCTTTTCTCTGCAACCAGCTTGACAGTGCTGAAGTTCTCTAGTAACCTCTGCATGCCTGTGCACACCTAGGGACTTAAAGACTGAGCACATCACCCATGAAACTTGAAACATTCAGCAAACTAGTAAAATTGAAAAGAAAGGGCAAATAAACAAAGAAGAAAAAGAACAATTAAATATGTTAGAACCTCAAGACACATAGATTTGAAAGGGTGGACTGATTTTTTGCTACATTAGTATCAATAAGTTTAATTTGACAGATATTTGAATTAGAATGATCTGTTATTTTTCAGAATCAGATTTCAGTACCATGTGGAAATTTAAACCAAATGTACTTGCTTTGACTTTAGCCAAAATCCCTTTGCAGCAATGAGATAGAATCTTTGGTGCAAGGCTATTGTTGTCACCTCCATATAGCAAGGAAATACCAGTATATTTGTGTCTCTGCTGCCTCCTTCAGAACAAAAAATAATGCAATTTAAAGAATTGTATCTGTCATCCTCCACTGACTCACAAACCTCTAAAGTGTTTTGTTTTCTTAACAGGAAAAAAGGTGGAGCTCTCCTGTATGTTTTGACTTCCAGAAACTTGCTTTTGCTCAAAAACATTACTTCTCCTCTTAAACCTAACCTAGTGTTGCTACAGGCAGTAGCTGAGCGCACAGTAGTGAACTTTGTTGATCCCATTCTTGAGTCTCTTCTTTTGCTATTACCTGCCTACTGAAGTGCAGGCTAAGAACACTTAGAAATGTCCCATGGGGACAGATTGGGAAGATTACATGGAGACAGCTAGGGAGACTGCATTAACCACAAAATTAGAGTTGTGCATGAATGGCATAATCTGTTTTATTAAAGTGATTTTCCTGTTGAGGTTTTAACGTATTTCATACATTTCAAAAGGAAATTACAATATTTGAACTGAATTTTACAATTAATTAGAAACAAAACTAGCATAGCCATTTACGTTACTCCTAGCCATTTACAACTCTAGATCTCAGAATTTTCCTAGTGTACATGAACTATCCTGGAGTCATATGTTGGGCAAAAAGGGAGGATTAAGCATCCAAGGCTTTAATCCTTTGAGATTTTCTTCCTCATACTTCTTGCCTGCTTAATGGATAAGCTCTCTAGGATACCAGTTCTGTCTTTCTATTTGTAAACACAGCTAGAAGCATGCAGCTCACCCTTCACTCTATCCAGTAAATGCTGTTATGATACAAACAGTCATAAGAAGAAAAAAATAGAGAAACGTCATGTACTTGAAAAGGACTATCCTTGACAATCTTATGGAGAGGCTTTATAGTTTTAATCTGATATCAACTCTGCTCCTGTTCCTAGTCTTCTCATTTATGATTACCAGCACTTTCAGACAGTATGAGGAAATATAGTAACAAATTTAATGATCTTAACAAGAGACCTTAGGAGTCATGTTTAACCTGGTTTAATAGAAACTGAGATTTTATTTTGGTTTGTTTTTTTATTTAAAATTTTATCAAAGTAGAGCAAGATTTCACCAGTTATGTTAGCCAGTCTCATAGCTTCTTTATTAGAAGCACAGACCCCTAAGAGCTGATCGTTTTTCTCATCTCCAGATTAGCCACAGAGTAAAGGCAGTTGCTCTTCTTTTAAAAAAGGACCTCATTCTTCACCCTTCCCATTACTCCTCTGTGTTGCAATTGCTTCTACTTTTCTAGCTTCTGATACTTTAAAATTTGCAGCCATTTTCAGATAACTTCACCATTGCTCCTTCTTTTCCATCACTCTTCAACATCTTAGAAATTTAAAAATCCATCTTTTTCATTTGTAAGGCTTTAGCAAGTTGTCTATGACCACAACTCAAGAATTTTCTGTTGACTGTGTAATAAAAACATGTTTTACTGAATCAAGTCACAGATCGCCTGTGACTATATAATTTATAATTGTTTTATAAAGAACCTGATCCTGATATCCTCTTATACCACAGAAATCTGAAGTACTTAGACTAGCCACAACTTTTCCTTGGGGAAAGCCCTATGGGCTTTGAGAAAGGATAGAATTAGATACTCAAACTTAACACGAGCATCTCTCCTTACAGTTTTTAAAGTTTTCTCTTTCGTTGTTGTCATGCAAGCCTAGCTATCTCACTTATTACTGAAACTCTGTGGCACCAAAAAACATTTAAAATATCCTTTGGTGCATTCCTTGCTTTCATCCATTTGCTATTAATCTTTTAGACTCTGAAGTAGACTCTTGAAAAAGAACAATGTGTCCTCTGCTCTTTTCACACATTTAGGTCATCCAGAATCTTAGTTTTGCCCTTGTTAAACTCTTCTATCAATCAGCAATATGTTCTTTTTAAAAGTGAGTTTAATGCCAGCTTGAGTGGTAGGCTGACAGCCCTGGAGACTGATGTCCATTGTTTATGTTCAGAGAAGTCTGAGCAGTGGCACTACTGCACACCTTTCTCTCTGTTGACCTTCCTCACCTCTGATGCAGAGAGAACACCTCCGGGCAGAGAGATACTCTGGTCTCTATGGCCATTCACTGTCTGGCATTGAAGGCACACGTTGGCAGGATTGTGTGGATGAAGCTTTTTTGCAAAGGAATTCAGTGTTCAGAGCTGCCAGGCTGATTCCTTTTGCTTCCTGATAAATGCCCTTTTGAATTCAAAAGCCAAAAACCACTAATAGTATGACCTTGTTTTTAAAATGTGGTGAGTAGCAATGTACTCAAGAGCAACTTCTTCAGCCTTGTACCAGAACACCAAACTTACATTCTGTTGCTTTCTTGTTGAATTGCTAGCATTGCAAACACATTCAGGTCTTATAGAATATGCCCCTTCTTCATCTTTGGAAGTTATATAATTCCTTCATCTCAGGAGATCATAGCATGCACTTCAAATATCTGTTTGACTCAGCTAAAGTAACAGAGAACACATAAAATATACCGGTGTTTATTACTGACTTCAGACATCACTTACTACTGAAAGTGCCTATCATGTGTCAGGTTATGAAAACTCCCTTTTTAATGATTTTGGCAATTTCTAGAATAAACTAATGCTTTGTAAATTAATGATGGAACTGCAGTGGATGAAAAGATGCCCTGTCAGCTGGCGTCTTGATTAGCAAAGAGCAATCCATTACTCTTTATATGGCCTACCAAAGTATTTCCAACACTGTCTTCTCTGACAGTAAAGGGAACACAACCTAGCATATCTCCACTCACTTTGCATAAATCCCAAGCCTTACAGCCCATGTAAAGAAATACAGAGTGACAGCAAATGCATGGATAAGTCATAGGACAGGATTTATGAAGATCTGGATTCTTAGCTCGGCTCTTCTCAAGATTTCCTGTGTCATATTGGATAAATCAATTTTAGTTCTGCATAGCTCATTGCTACAGCCAAGTTAAATTTGTCAAGTACCTTAAGGTATGTAGGCTAACTCCAAGAGTGACTATAATAGTAAGATGGAAGGTTCTTTGCATTTGTAAAGTATTGATTTTCTTCTCTCCATTTATGTTGAGAAAGCATTATATATATACCTTTTACTATAACATGAAATAAAAGCTTTGAAATACCTGGGGTTTGGGGGGGGGGGGGGGGGGGTTTCATGACGGTCTAGAAAAAATTGCATGTATTGAGTTTCTTTGCTGTTAATAACATAATTTATGAGATTTGCAGAGATGTAGAATTCCACTTCACAGACAATACTTTGAAACATGATTTGGGTTGATCCAGAACAAAAATCCATTTTAATTCTCTGGTAAATGGGCTAGAGATCTGACCCCCATGGTCTTCATGACACAGATTCCCTGAGGTGTGCAACCTGTAGAAATGCTCTGTGCATTTGGCATCCCAGAAGTTGGGAGCCCAGACTGATAAGTAGCTGAAGGTTGGGTGCCAGGCTATTTGTACTCTCAACTCTGATCAGCCCAGCAGATGGGATGCTCAGGTGTTCAGGTCCCAGGGCACCAGACTGAAGATCTGACAGTAGCCTGGTCACATCACAACTCTGTAAAAACCAAATCACTTCTTTTGAATGTTTCATCTTCCAAAAACTGGTAGATTTTTACAGTTACTTCAAGTTTCTTTGAATGTAGTACGTATCACTCATGTCCTTGCTTGTTCTCTTGTGCGCAGATAAATATAAGTTACAATGATAAATAAGAGGGAATTGACAGAAGGATACAGTGGAAAGGAGTTTTACAAATACTAATTTATATGTTGCAACAACCTCCTACTAGTCATAAGGGTGTTACTCAGCAGGGACAGAACTGGACAGAAGATAGTTGTGATAGTGGTTAGTTTAGTAGAAAAAGTGATTTTTCTCTGCTCAAGCTGGCTAAGGCATTAGAAAAGCTTCTGACAAAATGATGTCTGTCATCGTTTGTTGACAGTTTTTTGTCTGGAAATGACAATTTGGGTCTGTCATCATTTCTGGACTGTTTTGGTCTGGAAAGTTTCTTTGTTTTGCTGATGAAGCTGTTCCCCCCTGGCTGTCTGGCAGAGGAGCTGTGGGGCTGTAGGCACCCAGTTTGTCTGCTGCAGGAATTGCAGGATGGCTACAAACATTACCTGGCCAGTCTAACAAACTAGCACAGGCACTAAAGAATGGAAATTATGAGTGTAAAAAAACATGGGGATGAACTTGATGCTAGATATATAGTGCGTTTGTTTTGTTTTGATTAGATTTTTCTTTAAAAAAAGCCTTAATCAGGCCTTATCAAAAGGTAAACGTTTGTATACTAGTCACAAATTTATGAGTGCTGGCTTCTTCCTGAGCTCCTGGTGCTGTTAAAATATCCAGTAACAGATGGAATTAATCTTGAAAAAAAATTCTAGTTTTTAAATATTGGTGACACTCATTAGATTTCACAGAAATAATATATAGTGTAAATTCAATTTTATAAATACAGGACCTCAGCTGGGTGACATTATTGGA
The DNA here is from genome assembly GCA_013400575.1 of Peucedramus taeniatus. NCBI lineage: Eukaryota > Metazoa > Chordata > Aves > Passeriformes > Fringillidae > Peucedramus > Peucedramus taeniatus. The sequence continues at coordinate 6,034 of WBNO01017786.1, read as the reverse complement.
ACTGCGCCAAAGTCTGGTTTACATAATTGGAGTTTCTAAAGCCTAACACTGCGTAAGATAGTGGTAGAGGGGCATTCCAGAAATTATTTGTGATGTTTTTTATTGATGTGTTTTGCCAGATCATGGGCTGAAATAACTCAATAAAAAGTCTGAAGTCTTCTGACTTCTAGCCTTGGTTTATTAACAGTGTAACTTTTTATACTGAAGACCTAGTTTAAAACATGTTTGCCTAACTTCTCCATGTAAAAAGAAACTATAATAAAACAATCACCATATCAGAAGGTTATGTGACTGTTTGAAATCAGGACATCTAAAACTGAAATTTCTAGAAACAGGAATTGCTATTGAAAAGCAAAATATTTTCAGACAGAAAATAAAATATTGACTTGATAAATACTGATTCTGTTGGCTGTTAAAAAATAAAAAAGTTCAGATATGCTAGAACAGCGGGTAGTAAGACTATAAAAAATAACTGGATGATGTGTATTTTGCTCTTGCAAGGTGAACCCTGCATTTTATATCATTATGAGGTCAGGACATGACAAATGTTGCTGCTGCTAAGCTCAACAGCATGTGCAGGACTAGACAGGCCAGTGGGTAAGCTGGCACAGGAGTAGCTCTGAGAGACAGGGCTGGGCCAGCTAAGAAAGGGAATTAAACTTCTGAGGGTTGGGAGTTTTTTTAGATATGTACACTCCAAGTCACACACTAAATATCTGTGCACGTTATTCAGAAAATTGCTTCTCATTTATTTGTTGTATTAAGAACAAGACTAGCTCATGTTTAAATTATAAGATTACTTCCCTACAATGTTTTTCAGGGTTTATGGATTTGTCATCAAGATTTCATGGCCGCTGTGATGAATTGCCATTAAGACATTATCCTCAAAAGAACAAAGAAGAGCTTTCATACCTGATTAATTTTGGAAATAATAGGAACATTTCACTAAAGTTAAATAACTGCTAGAGGGATATTTCTTATTGTGTCCAGACTTTTTTTGCTAAACATTTTAAATCTTTCCTTTCCCTTTGACACAGAAATGAAGATATTGCTCTGCATGTAGTGCACATGACACTGCAGCCTTTAGTCACAGAGATCTGTGCATTCCTATATATGCCCCAGGCCTGAGGCAATGTTATATTTAAAAATAAGCACAAGTCTGTAAGGATGGATCTCTCTCTTCCAATCTAGCTTCAGCTTGAACATTTATTCCTTTTTGTGGTTTTAGTCCGCTCACCACCATTTGTTATGGTGCTCTTTCCTCAGCAATAAGCTGAGAATTGTATGACTGATGGATAGCTAAACCACTTTTAGTTAATGTCTGAAAGACAATGCTGTTCACACCAGCATTACACGTTGTTCATACCAATATTGCAGCTTCATAGTAAAAAAAAAGCAGCTAGATCATAAAGGAGTAGCAGTTTTTTATGGAATTTAGTAAGTATGGTGTGAAATATTATTTTAGTCCTGTGAAGGATGAATGAGCTGGTGTTAAACAGTCAGGACTGTCCAGTACTGACCCTAACAAAGTAGTAATGGCAGCATTCTTTGAGAGATCAACTGGCTTTATAGCTCCCAGTTATTATTTTCAGCATTTCTTGTTTCATGCCTTTTATTGGAGAAGACAAAAAGACATTGTGAGAGATACAGAATTATAGAACAGGACAAAATGGGATTATACTGACATGCAAATAGGGGCTATTTCATTTTCTGTATTTACGGGATCACTTGGGTTGATAGCAGTAAATGGACAACATCGCCACTTTAGCTCTGTAGATGAAGTTATGCAGCAATTCTAGCTGAGCCCTAGTGAGATAGTCTTTCATTTTCTAAAAATAGTCAGTTTGTTGAACTGAATCACATTTATGATTGCCACCAAATCTCATAGAAAATCTTCTCACAGTCACAACAAAAATTGGGAATTGGTTATTTTGTGTGGCATCTATATTGACATCAAACTATCACTGGCCATTGCTTTTAACCTGATGTATGTGATTCTCACAACCATGCACCACAGTTAAGTAAAAAAAGCTTAGGTAGCAATAACATGTCTTGATTACTAACCAGAAGATAATGAACTCTGTGAACAGCTCATAAGTTCATTCCCACAGTTATTTACAAATAGTATACGTACACAGTAAAAAAAATAACAGTAGAGATAATCAGGAATGGTGTAAAACATAAAGTAGTTTGTTATTGAGATGCTGCTTTTAGGCATTTGCATGGAAGTGTGTATCTGGGATACTCAGAACTGCTGAGAAAGGGAGTGCATTGATAATATTATTATTACCGAATAATTCCTGCTGTAGTAATAAAAGATATAAATCTGGGTCAGGTTCCTCTGGGCTTGTTGCTATTCAGACATAGGTTTACAGTTCAGTAAGAGGTATAGTTGCTTGTCAGATACAGAATTAGATACATTTTGTGATTTAATGGGTTCATATTGCTTATTAATTCAGAGCTTCACACTGATTATTTGCTAGCTGAAAAGTTTGCTGTTGATGGCTCAAGTGTGGTCACTGGCTTTTTTATTTAGAAGGATGTTAAATAAAACTTTAAAAAGAGAACACAAAGAATGAAACTAATTCTACAGTTTTCCAGGGATCCAAGCTGAAAAATAACAAGAAAAATGTTATTCAAACAAGAAGACAAAACCAGTTGTGCTCACAATGTTTGATTACAATGTCCTACAGCTTGACACATTTAATTTAATACTCTTTAACTGGGGAAAAGGAAAGATATGCATAACAATATTATGCATGGAAATTGCCTTTGCACTACTTTCAAATAATCAATACTGAGAGGAGAAGGGAGAAAGGAGAGAAGACAGTCCAGACTGTTTATATAATTTGTTTTGTTAATGTGGTGCTTCTAAAACCGAAAGAGAAAAGAAGATAAAGAAAATGGACAAATTCTTTGGCTTTCAAGGAAGAAAATCCTGCAACTCTGTGCTCTGTCACAACAGCTGTTACACAGATAGGCTTACTGAATCAAAGTCTATGTCAAGGTGGAGAGATTACCTTGAATACCAGTGTCGGGAGATAACCATCACCGGGGTGACAGAAGCAAAGAGAGAGAGAGAGAGAAACTGCAGGGACAATAAGCTGTGTGCGTGTAGAGAAATTTCATCTTTCTATGCATAGGAAATGAGTTTGCTCTTTATCTCCCTGCGCATTTCTCACTCTCATCCAGAGGAGCAACCCTGCATTCCCAGGTGCCTGCAGCGTGTCTTACAGAAAGTGTTATGATCTCAAAGTATGGGAACAGCCCAGGGCATGGAAAGAGTCTGAGAGGCACACAGACATCAGGCCCCTCTGAATGCTCACTGGTACAGCAAATCTCCCCAACTTCTCACCATTATCCTTGGAAGCAGAAGGGCTGCGAAGATCAGTGTAATTATCTGTTCTGTTCCAGGAGACTGATAGTTTCCACTCATTCTCTATTGCATTTTTTTGTGGCAGAAATTTAATGTCAATTACAGGTTTTTAAAATTCATTTATGTGGTAGATAAATGAGAGAGAATGAGACAGAAGGGGAAATCAACATAGAAAACAGGTGGACAGCAGCAGCCTATTATCTGGGTATCTGTAGAGCCAGGAATACTGCACCAATCTACGCAGCTTTCCCTTATAAGGTTTCCCACCACCCCTAGTCCTTGGCAATGGCTGATGGAAAGGTAGACAGAGTGTACCTCCCAGCATTTTCTCAGTAGGTCTTAGAACTGGGTCTTCAGAACACCACCCCGTGGTCTATGCCAGGACTCGCCACCTGGCACTAAAGCAGATTTTTATGGTAGGAATTTTAAACTAAAACCAAAGTGTTAAAATAGGACATCTAAGAGCATCAGACCAAATCTGGCCTGCTCTTTGGCAGTAAAATTTCTGTTGAAAACTGACAATTTCACCTAGATAAAAGTCATATACATCAGGGAAGAGAATAATAAAGATGCAAAGACATACTGATGTGCACATATAGGTGAAAAGCTAGTATGCACATCTACTTTTCCAAGAAGAATGACAGGTTGTACAGGAAAAAAAATTCTGTGATGTAAATTTACATTTTTGTCCTGCTAATAAATGGGGCAGTGAAACAGCTGGCTGCTCCCCTAGTGTAGATGTGGGAGTTATTTACTTTCTAATCCTTTCCCTTTTAGCTCTGGTTGGACACAAATGAAAATTCCTGGCATTAGGTATTAGAAGAGATGGAAAAAACACAGGAACCATTTTACAGAGTTTCACTTGACTGGCTTTCTTCATTTGACTCCTATTAGCTCTGATAATGTATCCTCACCATTAATCTGTTAGGGAGAGAAGAGGTGATGCCTGTTTTTTCACATGCATAGGAGGATGTATGTGCACCACAGCAATCTCATTGGAAAAAGGTCCGTGCCTCAAAGTGTCTCCTTCAGGACTTACAAGGCACAAAGGTAGTGACCCTAAGCACTGGAACAGCCTTTAGCAGGCATAGAAGGTTTGGGAGGAATGTCTGAAATAAATATTTGAGTTAATGGTACCTTCAGCATAAACTCTATAGAGGAAATTTATGCCTGCCATAATCCCATTAAAAATAGAGGGACCAAAGGATTATAGAGGCAGTTGATATCATTAGACAGGAACTTCTTCCAAGGAGTGACATTCCCAGCACAGAACCACAGTGACAGCTGTCAGATAGCTGCTGAGGTGGTAACAAGAGCTTCTTCTGGAGAATTCATGTTCTACCTTTTCCTGGTGGCTCCTGAGGAGAGGAAACAGGCTCTGGGCTGAACAGCCCCGGAGTCTTCACCTCTTATGTCTTGCACTATAAAAACCAAATTGTTTGCCCTGAAGGCCGTATGCAGATATCAGAGCTTCATCAGTATGGAGCTTGTAAAATGTTTCTGCATTTATGCCAGTCACTAGTCAAGCCTGACAGCTCCTCATTGCTGGATCATTGCACAGAAGTATAAAAAAAAATACAAAAGGTGTTGGTCGATTTCTATGAGGTTTGATGCAAATGCATCAACACTAATGTATTTTTAAAGTGTAGACAGTAAATTGCAGTAGTTTGTTTCCATAGCAATAATGTCCACAGTAATGCTAGTGAAATATGATATTTTGTCACACAAAAATATGTATGTCCATAACGAGTGAGAACAATGGTCCAGCCAGATCAGTATCTCCAAGAGTGTCCTAGACAGATGCCTAGGGCAGAATATAAGAGTAGGTGAGCGCCAGGTAATGTATACCAGGTATAGGAGATCAATACCCATGGGTCTGCAGCTCAGAAACTCTCTGAATTAGGGGTGGTTTCTTTGTTTTCAATGGTCTTTGATGGATTTTTCTTGAGTTTATTCTATTGCTTTCTAAGTCTATTTAATCTTCTTCACGGTCTGTTTCTCTTTGTGCCACATCCCTTCACTTCAGGAATCATTACCAATATATACATATCAGGAAAGAGATAGGTAAGCCAAAACTCAAGGCTGTTTCAAGACTTCTAGGACCACACTTAGATTTGGTATCAGTTAAAACCTGACATAATAGACTTGCCAGAAATTAATCTCTCTGGTTATTAATTAAACTATGATCAATCAGACCTGAACTAGAGCAGACCAAATACTCCCCAAAAGCTAAGCTAACTCACAGGAATATTCTGTATTTGGATTATTTCCAGCAGCTCTAAGCCCCTTGAGGAGAAACAAATAAATGTTCATGTTAAGATGAACACTGACAATGAATAGAACTTCCACCTTGCCCATATCTATCTGATCTTAACAGGGCATTTACACCTTCTCTACTTCATTCATACCCTTTACAACTGAACCAATTTGAAAGGAGATTATAGAACCTGGAATCTGGCCTCTGGATTTAATTCAATGTTTGCTTTCTGTCACTTACTATACATGTTCAATTAAGACTCCACATTTGTTACTGCCTATTTAGAGAAAATATTGTTTTTTCAGTCACTGCATTTTAACCAGGGGAAGTACTTATGAATCATATGGAGCCTAAAAGATGGGATAGAAAGATCCTACATTTAAATACTTCATAATATGTTA
>WBNO01017784.1:36863-50328 GCA_013400575.1 Peucedramus taeniatus | reverse complement strand
AAATTATTGTCTGCATGCATGAAAATTGGATCTATACCATGTAAAGAAATCTGCAGTTTTACCAGAGGCAGATATACTACCTCAGATGTATTATTATTGAAATATTATGCCATCATTTCTTTCAAAATATATATTTTTAATATACTAACATGAGATTTTTTTCATTACCTCATTACTTCACATGGACAAACAATTCCTGTTGGGAGCTTCTAATAGCTTTTATATTTAGAAACCTACCTGAAAAAATGGTGACAAAACTGATGGGAGGTTTGTTGGTATCAATAGTTAGCTTGTGGTTTGCTGCTTTTGAAGGTTGAGCTGGAAAGCAAACTAACTTCAAAGGCAGACTGAAGCTACACTGTGAAACTCTTGGTATTCCTAAAATGAAAGAACACAGATTCATTCTACATTTCCACATTCTGAATACAGGATACTGCATACCACTGTCCTCAAAGAGGTATAACAAGATATTTAATGTGATTAAGGAATGCATTAAAACCAAAACTATATAAAGTTCTCTTTTTTAAATTTTCCACCTAAAATATCTTTAAATTTGAATACTTTTAACTACCTTCTCAAATGAACATTCTTATATGGACGGAAAAGCAAGAGTTATTAACAAAACTACTGCATAGTACACTAATTAACATGCAATGAAGATTAGTTTTATTTAATGCCCTAGACTAACAATACCACTTTAACATAGACAACAGCTGTGATAACTCCCAATGCTTCAAATACAGAATTAAAGCATCAACATTTTCATCAGAAACATCACAAACTAAATGCTTTTTATGAGTATATTTGCTCTTTTTTTATATACTCTTAAATAACATTTATGCAACCTTCATATTATCTATCAACAACATATGACATATATGATATTATCATATCATATATGTCATATGTTGTGGTTTAGAAAAAGAATGTATCCAATGGAGGTTATTACCCAAATGTATATTAAATTCTATCTTTCAACCTATTGCATCATAATAAAACAGAACTGTAGAACAAAGTGGCTACTGCCCTGAATATTGGGACCTTACCATTACAAGCAATTTCATCAGAATGGTTCAGGAGAAAAGAGGAAGTTTTAACACTAAAAAAACATATTTGAATGTGCCAAAAATTTTCTCAGACATAAATATTATTTCAAATTGCTGGCATGTCAGAGATTGCCTGGTATGTTCTATGCAAAAGGCAAAAGTGTTCATTGCTATGAAATACTTGCTTTGTTGAGAAGACAGATTGTGGGGTTTTTAAGGACAATTTTTTGATGAAGCACCTACAGGAAAACCTTGTTTAACAAAATAGATTTTTAGAGCCAATAAAGTAAGCTACTGTCAGAAAAGTCTTGAAACTGATAGCTACACAGAGGTATATACAGAGAGTATAAAAATTGAGCTCAAACATTCAATAGCCATCCAAGCAACCCATTTTGCTAGTGATTTTGTTTGTTTGCTGCTTCACAGATCTCTTCCAATGAAAAAATTACTTGTAAGACCCATCTCAGGGAAAAAATGCTACCATAAGGCTCAGATTATTCCCTGTCATTGTTAATTCACAAGCTGTTTTGGCTGGCTGATAATGTCTCCAAGTAACTATTCTGCATTAGCTTATAAATATAAAATCATAGAAAATTGAGCCGAAAACTCATTCAAATTGAAGACAGGTCTTCAAAATTAGAGTGTTTCCAGGTTCCAAGGAAAGTTCCTAAAGGAATACTTGAAAATAAATCCATGACCTGTCAGAATGATTCATTCAACTGTATATTCATCATCTGATGGGAAAAGTATAATTCTTCTTGATGATAGCATAACACAAACATCTTAGCATCTGACTTAGATAAGGAGACTTATCAACAAGAAAAAATTAGTAGCAAAAGTAGGCAAAAAGATCTTGATACATTTTTACATTTAAAACAAGACCAGCTTTATATTTATTCAGACCAGCTTTTTCTGCATAGTCTGCTGTCAGCCTGCCTCATCATAAACATAACCTTTCAATATTTCAGACAAAGGTCTAATCAAAACTAAATCAAGTATTATCTAGCTTTTGGAGGAGACTGGGAAGATTTTAGTCGATTAATCCAAAACAGCTTCATATAAGAAAAACAAACCAAAAAGCTGCAACAAAATTTATCACTACAGTGAAAACTTGCTGGGAAATGTTTCAGAGTTTCAGAATTTTAAATGACATTAAGGAAACAAAGTAGTAGCCATGTGTGGGAATCACAATTTCCTCAACCTGTTGATGTTCTGCCTAGTAACACATCTCACTTCATTTAGAGTTGTGATACTTTGCATGATACACAATTTTAGTACTATAATGAAGGAAAAAATGCAAATAAAAATGCAGATTCTCCTCTAATCTGAAACAAAACAGATGGTTTTTTTTAGATGTTAGACGATGTCTTATGTTATCTCATAAGGTACTAGTATTTAAAGGCATACTATGAACTTAAGTAATAAAAGTCATATACCCTGTAGATACTACTTCATTGCAAAATTCCTCATGCATTAATTTAGTTATATTTGAAACATAACATTAATGTGCATGATAAAAAGTATTAAAACTCAGATGTCCCAATTTAGGATGTTAAATATTCAGAGAATTAATATTTGCTCTGTTATTGATGACCCTGAGTTTATGCAGTCCAGTGTACCCCACAGTAATCAAAAAAAGATTTTGTCACAGATAATGCTACAAAGTTTACTGTGCTCTGCATTATTCTCTTCAGGATAAGGTTTTCATCTTGTTTTGATATTTCTTAAAACAAAAATCTAATCTTAATTTTTAGAATAGTATTCTTTCAAACTACATACACTTGATTTTATACAGTTTATTGATAGTTAATTTTTTTAATTACTTTGTCTAGCAGAAACATGCTACAGGGTAACTGTTATTCTTGTCAAGAGCAATATCTTATTGAGATGTTTTGAGCATCTATTTCCTGTACAACACCTCAAGGTCCACTGAAATATCCAGAAACCAGAAAAGGAGGGGAACCGTTACAGTTACCTTCTCGCTTCTTTTTACTGCACTTAGTAAGCTCAAAAGAGCATAAGTATTAAAAAAAAAGACTCAAATATACTCATCTATAACTTTTGTTTAGGAAAACTGCAAAACTGAAAACTCCCTTTCAGTTGATCTCTAAATCGATGACAATCAATTTTTTTACCTTCCCAAAACATGAAGGTTTGTGTATTTATTTATTTTTAAAGTTCATAAAATATCTTCTATAAGAACTGCATCTTTTCAACACATCTACAACTACACTGCAAAACCACCATTATCTGTTTTTAGTCTGCACACACGTAAGCTAATTTTCCAGTCTTTTTTGTTTCTTAATTGTACCTTTTCCAAGAATTGTATCTAACACAATCACAGCTAAGTTTTGCACTGCTGGTAGTCTCAGACAGAAAGCAGCCTTGCAACTTTGAATAAGATGTTTCCAATAGGAATTGGAATGAAGACATGTTGTGACATCATTCTCAGAGCTACTCAGTCCAAACAGCATAAATGCTTAATAGCTGTTTCAGTTGCACCAAAGACATAATTTAGCTGCCTAACTGCTAAACCTGGGGGAAAAACAGATATAAGAAAGAAAGTATAATTGTTTCCAATTTCCAATCTCAATGTAAAGAACTTAATACTTATGCAAAATTCCCATGTTACAAATGAGACAGTGCAATATGCTTCACCAAGAAACGTCCTTATGACCTTCTATTCTCTATATCCACAGTTTCATAGTATCAAACCAAGAATAATAAGAACTTATAGAAATAATAGGCAAAATAACAGCTCCCTTCAAAATCTGTTTAATTCAGCATACACCGCTACTTATAAAACTTTGCATTTTCTGCATTCACTCACCTTCAGGATTGAGCTCTGCCATATGGCCAGCAACAGGACAAAAGGGGGAAAAAAACACAAGATATTACTCAAATTATAAAAAAAAAAAAGAAAAAGGAAATAAAATGGGTTTAAGAACTTAAGCCACATTTGTTAAGTAGACAGTACATAAAGACATAATACTAGCCAAAAACCAGACATGCAACCACATTCATCAACAGTGCAACCCCATCCAAGTGACTGACTCATCAAGCTTCAGCTGTCTGAATCCCACAGAGATAGACTAAAGAGTGATTTGGCCACAGTTATGGATATCTTAAAAAAACTAAAGAAGAAACAGTCTCCGTTTAGATAAAATGAAGTCACAAAAGCACTTTAAGTTTGTGTATTAGTATACTACACCTAAGGATTTGCCTGCCAAGTAACACTAGTATTTGTATGTAATTCCACAAAATTACCTCAGATTAATAATTCAAATAAATATCAAAAAAATTAGCAGATCCAACCCTAACCCTAATTACTTTCCTTTACTTAGAAGTATTAGAAATTCAACCACCGAAGATAAGTTCTTAAAATTTATTCTTCAATTTCTATAATTCTGTTAGATGTCATGTTTGCTTGTTCTTTAACAGCATATAAACCGCCAAATACATTCAAGATGCAAGATTTTCTTACTTCCCTAACCAAAAGGGTTGCAAAATCCAACTTAATATCTAAAATAGGAATGTAAGCTTTCTTAGCATTACCTGAAAGAAATAATACATTTGTTTTCCAGTCTTAGGAAGCAAAATTACAGAAACAAGACCAGCAAAACAAAAAACAAGCTTTCAAAATCAGAGAACTCACTAGTGTGCTACCTATTCAGTCATTCCAAAAACCTGTCTAAGGCCACATCACTAATTTGGACAGCTATGAATGCACAGCATCTCATTCACAAGGAAATGTAGTCAGAATCACAGGACAGAGGAACTGAAGTTGTACAAGCTGTTCATGCAGGTTCCCAATTAAAAGGGAGGGGTTTCTTTTCTTTAGAAACACCCATTTAATTATTTTTCTACAAACACCCATTTTATTATTTTTTCTAGAAATAAACATTTAAGTCACCGCACAGTTGAGACTACCATCATAAACACAATGCTTCAAGTGTGAAACGATACAAAGAAAATATTTACATAAAAGTGTTGATATAGGATAAGGTACTCAAGACCACCACCCTTCACAGAAGCCCTTAGTACACATGCACCTCTTTTATGCCAACCTACTCCATTTGTGCTGGCACAGCTCTGTCTTTGCACAGTGAACCAAATCAACAAATCTGGCTGAGAAACAACTGGTGACTGTGTGACCACAACAGGGGAGGAGGTGCAGGAGCAAAGCCAAGCAGCAAGAAGTGAAGAACTGACAGCTTAAAGTGGTTTATGCAGCATTTAACATGGAAGCCCGGCCTAAATACAGCTTCTCAGTAGCCTGACATATTCACAAGGCCGTGTGTAGAACACAAAGCTAATAAACCTTCAGCTATGGATAGCAGAATAAGTTTACATATTCTATCATTAGGACACTGTAACATCATAAAATAATGAGTTGGTTTCTATTTCTTTGGGTTAGTTTATTATTTGGAATGAATATGTTCGTCTGTTAAAAAGGAAGGGAGGAATAATCACTCCTGATACTTATTCAGATCTCATTCTCTGTGGGAAGGCATTATCATCACATTTGTTGGCAGACCAGAAGGTTGAATAGTCATAAAGATATAATCAACTTCTCACTCCAAGAGGTGGAGCAGAACAGAAACAACTGATAGGGCGAGAAAGCTGGTACAGCTGTTTCCCAAGCAATAAGCTTCTGATTTTACCTGTGTAAGACCAATTACACAAATTGATGCAACATAAAATATTAACCAGAACTGAAGACTAGATAAACATTATTTCTTTAATGACTATTGCCTTTAGTATGTTTCAAAATAACTTTTATAAGAAATACATAGGGGGAAAGACCTCAAAAAAAAGGCACATCACTTTCAAGTCTCCAGTGGCTTACCTGTTGGTATATTATATGAAACCATACAAGTTCCTTCTAGTTCTGGTGGAGAACAATTCTCCTTCAAAAAGACAGACAGGACCACAGTTTCAGATGAATCTGGTTCTAAAAACAACACAAAATTAAATCAAGTCATAGAAGCATCCAAATGAAGGCAGCATATTTTCTAGCCCTTTGAGAATTATTCTACTAAATTATGATAGTTTCCCTATTAGATCACCTTTATCAAATCATTGTACTGCCTTTTTTTTTAATCCATAACTTGTAAAAGGCAAACTAGGGCCTCCAAGCATCTTGAAGCACAACCTATAAAACAATTCAGCACACTGAACATGGAGAATATCAAAAGAAATGAGATTTACATTGTAATTTTGGTATTTTACAAAGCCATTTGATCCTATCACATGTTGAGAAAATACAAGAACTGCCCCTTCAAATGACAGTAGCAGTCAGTAAAGCCTTGTTTCAACAAGGACTATTACTTTCCACTTCAGAGCAGAAATGGTCTGCAGTTCCAACTGAAGCAGCAGGCACACTTGCCTGACCTTCAGCTCCACGTAGTCTTCAAGACAACCCCCCCTGCAGTCTTACCAACAGATCTGGAAAAAGCTAGGATCCCCAAAGAGCTGATGCTACATTAGGAACAGATGGTAGACTGTTCCCTAGTCAAAGAACTTACTGTCCCTGTTTGTAGATCAAGACTGGCATTTCTACATAGACAGAAATGTCAGAAAAAACAAAATAACCCAGCAGAAGTGCTGCAGAATAAATGGGGATTTTTTGCCTCCATCATGAAGCTGCCACCCTGTCTCTCTTCACCTGTCACACATCATACCACAACCAAGGAAAAAACTCCACTCTTTTCTACTTCATCTTCCTCCACCAAGCAGTGTCTAGAAGCTGTGGAGTGCAGGCAAGGCAAACTTGTAATTGCTTTAACTGCTGTATATCTGCAACAATGCACTCACTGGAGGCTGGGCTATACCTTCTCAAATATCAGAAAAAGTACCAGAATAATACAAGAGCTGTGATGGTACTGCCATAATTTACCTAAATCATCGAAGACAAACTGGTCACAGGTCACTGCTAACGGAGCTTGCACACACACAGCCAAGCTTGGCTTCTGTGCAGTCACTCTGCTCTGGATTGTTATCTAGATCAAGGGACAAACAGAAATATTAAAAGGAAGCAACAAATTAATCTCTAAAGCAGAAAAAAAAAATCCATAACCAACAGAAAGTTATGAAAATCTGTAAAAAACTAATTCAGCAACAACACTTAAGGACTTAAAATTTCAACCTCAAAACAGGTATTTTCATTTTACAATTCTTATTTACTCACAGTCAATAATGATACACAGTAACTTTAAGATTACAAAAACCTGAGAGGATTTCTCATGTTCTTTGTAATTTTAACCCAAGACAAACTAAAGCTAAAGTATTATTAGAGGGCTTAATACCCTGCAAGTGTCATGAACATTCATTCTAATGCAAACAAATAGAAAACTTCACATTTTTTAGGTGAATATAGTGAAGAAAAAAAAAACCAAGAAGAATAAAAGCAAAGATAACCAAAGAAATTGCGCTACTGCATACAGTAATGCATAGTCTTCTGAATAACTTCAAGTTGTTTCTTTTTTTTTTTACTGAAAAAAAAAATAAGAAAATCGATATACAGGGTACTCAGCACAACAACTCCAGATAATGAAAGCTCAGCTAAACATAGAGTGGCCCTCATTCCTTCTATTGTGCACAGCTATTCCACTGCAAAACCAATGGATATCAAAACAGTGTCCCTAACTCATACTTAAAATGAAAGTATAGTGGTGACTGAGATCTGAATGTGGTCTGCATAGACGGAGACCATATTTCTAATATTACCTATTTTGCATTGCTGGTCTACCAAGGAGCTCACTACAGCCAGGTTAAATCAGTTTAGAATATTATTACTTATAAAATTACTCAAGTGTTAGGAAACTACTTTGACTACTTTAACATAATTAACATCAACATTGATTTAGGTTTACATCAGTTATTGCAATAAAAAGATTCTAGAAAAAATTGAATTCATGTTAACTCCTACATTTACTATTTTTGTTTCACTAAAAGGTACAAGATGCATAAACACGAAAAGAGAATGGGGAATTAACTGTGCCTTCCCATAAAAAAGTTTATTAAATATATAAATAAATAATTTAACTTCTTTGAGCAGACTTATCACTGAATTTATCCGAATAGTGTTTTTATCCTGTATCATTTTTAGCATTTAAAAATGCAGAGAAATATGTTGGACCAAGTAGAAGTAAACCACACTAGTCTGAGAGGATCTAGTTCAAAGAGTTCAGTTACCCTCTGAATTTTTTACTCTGGACAGAAAGAGAACTTGCAAGGTTCTCAAAAATTAAAATTCATTGATATTCTTAGAATATCATCCTAAAATCAGAAATAAAAATCATTATCCTTTTTAGGCAATACTGAGGAATAACTACACTTGTATGCACATGCATGTGCACACATACACACACTTTCTTTACAATCAGTTACAGGCATCAGCTCTCATGAAGAACTGCAGTTTTCTAATTAGATTTTCCTACATGTTTTTAATTGCTAAAGCTATGAAAGTCTTTTTACAAAAGAAAGCCTATTTCTGTTTATTGACAACTAAAAAGGCAGCTGAAGATTATAAACTTCCCATTCAAGTAACCAAACATTTATTGCCGTTGGAAAAAATACTCTCATGACTTCCAAAACTACTTCATTCCATCCTAATAATGTTTCTGTGATGGCTTATTGCTAAGCCTACCAAAAGTAAAACTGCAATCACTTTCTGACTGTAGCAGGAGGCTTGTTAGAATGAAACCTCATCATACTAAGGATAAAAAAATTAACTATGTATCGTATTTCAAACTTCACTCGTTTTCATGTTCTAAGTGAAATACACAGAAAGTGACGGGCTGATTACGATTTGCTATTGCTATTCAAATGCTACTGTTTGAGTTAGTTACAGTACCTTTACTGTGACTGACGGTACTGCCCCTGCTTTCACCTCACTGTCAATGGCTTGCTGTGAAGAAAACGATGAAAACAAGGTAAATTCAATGTTCCACATGAACAAGAAAACACAATAAAAGCAATATTACTTTCCTACCATCAACCTGGTAAACACAGAATTAACATTAAAGGACTTATCATTCCTATGACAGATTAAAATACACAAAACACATTTCTGAGTTCCCTCTGAAAATGTGAAGTCTCTGTTTGAAATTCCCTGCAAAAAGGATACCAAAAGGTCATGAATGTAATATATATAAGAAACTAATACACTCTGATGTATATACGAATATTTGAAACTGTTTTGATTGGCACACTACTTTTCACTGTGTATTTATTCAAATTCTGGAAATACCTTCTGCTATTCAGTAGGGAAAGGCAACTTCCAATCCAGCAATATATTAAATACACAACATAGCATCTACTATAAAATTATCACACACTATTTTATAATCAGAAATATACCTGAAACTTCAGCAGAAAATTCTAGCAGGCACTTCGATACTCCTGTTAATTTCTATTTCATTAGGCAATTCCATCTACTTCAAAATTTATCTTGACCTTGTGGTGTATTTTAATTTTATTTTATGCTTATATTTTATTTTTAAACAGGTCAGTCACTACACTTAAAGAAAATGTTCCTATTTAAACTATTATAAAGAAACACTTTCTCACTTCTGCACTAATACCAAATAAATGATTTGAACTTATACCTTCTCATTATAAAAGAGTAAATTAAAAAGGGCCACATCTGCAAACTTCTTAAGAAGTCGGGAAGCTGGTAGGCTCTCTGGGTTCTAGAAGTACGCCTTTCATTTGTACATTGTGCACCTTCCTCAGCTAAAAAAAGACAGATACTTTTATACTGGCTTGTCACGCTCTCTGGTGACCAGTGGTTGATTGTGAAACAATAGCAGGGCTATAAAGACATGGAACCTTACCATATCCAGCTTTCAGATATTACCTGGATTTCCTGGATCAGAGGCCACAAAGAGGAGGTGGTGTTAAATAACAGAATGGTCCTCCACTTGCTTGTCTACACAATTTTAATACTCTATATCCTCTTTGCTTATATCACACACATTGTAATTTCAATCTTTTCACAAGTGCAGAAGTACATCGGAAATCCTGTAGCTCCCAAGGTAACTGCAGAAGCCCTAAAATTGTTCCTACGCTTGCTTATTGATCCTTCCCCACAAAGTATCTTATCAGATTTTTCCTTCCTAGGCAGCTACTGAAAGAACCCACAGAAAAGTTGACCACACAGGAAACTAAGATATATGGGCAGATAAAGATTCAAGGCTGTGATTTGATTGATAGACTGAGTTACTCACATATGAAACAGACCAGCTGCATCTGGAAGGCTGAGCAAATGAGCACAGCAGCATTAGAGCATTCTGCGCACCTAACATTTCCAAGTGTTGTGAGCAGATTATAGTAGTTAGCCAAGACCATGTCACACTGTTCTTTTTTCCACAGACAAGTGTTAGGACAATAGCACATGTTATAAAGAGGTCAATTTATCAAAGAATAATATCCTTATGTATTTTTTAAACAGTAAGTAGCTGTGAAAAATCACTTTTGCCAAAACTAGTGGCCAGAAATGGATAATTAAAGATGCTATAGTGCAACAAGTATGTTCTGAAATGTTTAAAGTGAAGAGTTTGAAGAGACAATATAAGATCTCCCAAATCCTAATTTGAGTAATTTTTGTAAACTACATATGTGTACAACATAAATAAACTAACTAGGCTGCAACACCAAAGAATATTGAATGACAGCTTGTTGGAGGAAGATTACTTCTTACAGTGCAGCTAGAGTGGTTTGAGTATTCTGTCTTTGAAAGATCCAAGGGTGACACTTGGACTGTTTCCCCCAAGGTTTACAACTGCTCACCACTACAAAGTTATTCCAGACCCTAAGTTCTTGTTCACTTATGTTTGCTTAGCCAAGAGTCTAAAGGTCCCCAGAAAGAAGATAAATAATTTTAATAATTTTAGTTTAAATCTTTAATAAAAGTGGATGCTATTTGATGGAAAACCATGAAGCTCAGTCACACATTATTTAAATGTAAATAGTAATCACTATGCATGATTAATCATTATTTACTCATCTGAAATCAATGGGTTTTTTCAGACTAATTTCCTTTTTATACATACAGATTCTTCATCCAAATCAGGTGAAACTTCTGCTGTGACAATTACATTTCTCTGTTTTTCAGATTCAGGCAAAATATCTGAAAGAAAAAGAAAAAAGCAAAAGCAAATCAGTTGTCCTCTAAGAAACATTCAGCTACATTCCTAAAAACAATAATATTTCAACAGCATCAAGTCTCAAAGTTAGATCTCTAGACCTACTAGTGTAAAGGAAAAAATAGCAATGTGTATGATTTTGGAAACTTCCAGAAAAGCTTTTTTCACAATTTCTACAGACAACCTAAACCTGGATTTCATTCTGGGTTTCTGATTTATGTATGAAAAAGGATTTTGATGCATTCTATAACAAGATTTTACACCTAATATCTTCAGGGATTGTAAGGTAATTTTAAACTTTTGTCCTCACATGCATATGCCAATATATGATGAATATCTACCTCCAAAATAACACCACACATCTCATGGCACTTTCATCTAAATAATTTGATAGTAAATATGTTAAACAAAGAAAGATTTTGTGTCTAACAGTCTAATCTTCAGCAAATTCCCCTGCATTAGGAGGTATATCAAAGCTTTATGTGTAGACCATTACATGTGGCTTGATTAAAATAATGTCACCAGATGATTTCCAGGATTGTGAACATACAAGGCACAAGCATGCTACGAACTCACATCCATAACACAAAATCTTATGCCGATTCACACATTCAAAAAAATTATACAAATTGAAGCCTTAAAAACCTTGAGGAATTACATAACCTCTTAAGAGTCCAGAAGTACAGCTCTAGGGTATTTGCATTTTTCTGAAAAGCACTTCTATTTTGTAACATACTAAACATACTGGAAAATGAAAAATCTGAACAGGAAATATATAGTTCCTAAAATAACAAATAAAGAGTTGATGTAAAGGGGTAATTAACATATTAATTGAATAACTGAGAGCGTAAGCACATTTAGAAAGCTGCAAGAATTTTATTACACACAGGGTCCTGAAAGTGACCTAGTAAACAGCACATTATCTCTTTCTAACAAGAGGGTCAAGAGAAAAGATTTTGATGAAGACAGAAAATAAGTATTGATTTTCTTGTACTCAGAGAGAAATGCCTCCTTTTACTACAAGAGAGGAAAAGCAAAACCTAAATACATTTCTCCAGTACCACCTAGAAAAGAAGTTTAGGCCTGTTTCAAACTGCCACAGTTGCTAAGAACTGGTCCTGTCAATTACATGTAGCTCAGCATGGTCCATTCTTTTTCTATCCCTTCTCAACCATTTCTCTTCGGGTTGCTCCTTCAAGCTAACTATGTTGCAACCTCTGTCATACAGCCATTTTTCTATTAGAAGTACAACAGAGATCACAATCAAAGTTTACATATAAGTATCAGCTTTTTGCTAGTATTAAATGGAGCCAAAACACGCATGTTTAATCACTTATGTCATCCAGACTGATGCAAGTAACATTAGATTTAGTTAGTATAGCAGTTAAAATTTTAAAATATTTAATCCGTTTATACTGTAAATCCTTATTCTTCAAAATGTATAAAACAGCTTAAGTTCAACAGTTTAATGGTCAGCACTGGACAGAAATACAAGACATTTATGGAAATAACTACTCTAAGGTTTTTTTAATACAATGACCTAATTCTAAATACCTTCCACATTTGAAAGTCAAAATGAAACAAAGAAAAATTATTTCCATATAAGGGTAGATATTGTCAAAACAACACAATCTCTGACTGCACAAGCATGAATTCAAAAGAAAAGAAAGTCAACTGGTCATTTTAAAGATTATGCTTAGAAGTAACTTAACAGCAACCAAGCTTAAAGATAAAGTTTTAAGAAAAAAAAGCCAAAATGAAACAAAGCCAAAACATCCAAAATTGACAGGTATTCTTCATAAGTAAAACATTTTGTTGTATAAAAAGGTTCTCATTCAAGTTTTACGTCCAGTTAAAGAAAGCCAAACTCAACATCATTAGGACATCTCTCCACAACAAAAAGAGCATCCTTAAAAACTCATCTGAAAACACCACTTAGATTTGATTAGACTTGAGGAAAAACTGAGGAAAAAAAGGAAACTAAGAAAAAAGAATGGTGAAAAAACCAGAAATATTCATAGTAAATTTGTTGTTCGTGACAATTATTATACAATTTTAAAAGGACAGCTACAGTTCCTTTCTCTGTCCTTAGATTTTCAAGACAACATGTTGAAACTAACTAACAATTTGAAGTTGATTCACTTCAAATTTGTTGATTTGTTCTTTCCAGCATGCTTTTCTTTCCTTTGGTTATGATAGACAGACAAAATTGTCAAATACCTATAAGGATGGACCGTGGTAAAAATCAGTGAAATTTATCCACAACTG
>WBNO01017784.1:13567-36475 GCA_013400575.1 Peucedramus taeniatus | reverse complement strand
AACTTTGAGGGATCTCTGTAGAAATTATGTGCCCTTTCTTGAATAAAACCAATACAAGTTATTAGCAATGTATATAAATTTCAGCATTTATCATCAGATATGTCACTCTGTTCTACAAATATGCTTTTGAATAGTCAAACTAACAGAAGTTGCTTTTTAAAAAGTCTTTTTTTTGTTAATTTCATAACTTTAAAAGACATTTGTATTAATAAATGAAATTTGGCAATACTTTTACTCTTTCTGAAGCTTAACTACATCAGATTGTTGAAATTCTTCAAGTTTTCTTGCCTTTGGGTAGTCCATGCCCTGTCAGTTTTTATTCTGAACTCTTGCACAAGTGAGAATTATCTGCAACCTGATGTAAATAACTTTAACCTTCCAACAGCATTATGAAAGCACAAAGAAAAAAACCTTTATCTGAGAACTTTACCGTCTAGGATTTATTTATTTTTCTAAATACTAAATTTTCTACAGAAATGTAACTATGGGTAAAGTCTGAAAATAAAATATTTTAAAGTGCTAAAAGGAAAGTCAGGTGGATAAACGTATGTAAAAATATTGAACAAGAAAGAAGTATACCTTGTGTTTTTGTGGCCTCCCTGATGATTTTCTGAAGCTCTTTCATTTCAGCATTCATTTCTTCATAGTTTATTTCCCTAGAATCAACCTTAGGAGCCTGGAAGAGTGAAGGATCAGTTCCAAGGTATGAACATTGAAGATGCCCATCATCACTCAGAGTGACTATAACACCCTTCAAGTCTCTGCACAAAAAAAAAAATAAAGCTTACTAAGAAATTGGGAAGAATCACAGAAGCATTAACATTAATAATAATATTTATTCCTTAATTAAGACATCTTCATTAATATTACTCCCACTTAGTGCAATCATACCTAAGAATGGATTTGTCTTAGATGACTAAAGGGCCCTCAGAATCTGTGAATCTGTACAATCAAGAGAGGCAGCGGAAAGGATCAGAACAAACAAGCTGAATAAACCAGACAGTTGTAACCTATTTATTCACCTAAGTCTTTTGAAGTTAGAATATTTAGATTACTAAATGCAGGAAAAGGAATCTGGGGGAGGGGAAGGGAAAAGAGGGGTTAGAAGAAATCATAAAGAGATGGAAGATGCTCACAAAGAAGACAGCTTTAGGGCTTTGACGGTATTAATAGCTCCCCTAACCAATTCTTTGGCTGTTATTGCGGCTACTGTGCTGGCTTCAAACCCAGGCTGGCTCTTCCCTGCAGTATCCATCTGAAAGGAAACCACACGGATCCAGAGCATTCCCCTTACACTCCTCCAAATCAATACTAGTGAGTGTTTTATTAGCTACACTATAGTCTCTTTTCTCTCAAGGGAAAAGTACCTCATTGCTCCTATAAAAATCTCACTCGTTTTGCTTATCTGATCTGTACAACACAAATGCAAGATTTAGGAAAGTATTTAACAAACTATGAGACAATAGGGACTGCTGCCAGCATTTTGCTTAATTTGAAGCTTATTCCTAACAGAAGAGAAACTGAACAGTAAAAACCAGCATAGAAGTTAACAGCAAATGCTAGGAGCATAAACTTTGACTTTATTTTTTAAAATGCCTACTTTTAATTAAATTAAAAGCCTGTATTCACTTTCATAACCACAATGTTACACATTCATGCTAGTAATTTCCTCTCACTCCATCCTTAGAATACTTTTTACAGCAGACAGTGCCTTTGCATCAAACACAACTGCCATAAAAAGCAAAGATAGATCAAATATAATTCTTAGATACAAAAAGTGATCTGGACAAGAAGGCCTAATTCACTATCACACTAATTAAACCCTTGTAAGATTCTGAATTTATGTAAGTGTTCAAGCTATAATTCATACAAAATTAACAGAAATTCTTTTAACTTACCCACACTAATACGTTTCAAAGGCCTCCTCTAGTACAATAAAAAGACAGGTAGCTATGTAAAAGAAATAAAATTTTCTCTGCTTTCCTACATGGTCTTGTAGCATGGCTCCAGAACACATAGATAGGAAACCTCAATCCAAAATTTTCCATAGTAATAGTAATTACGAAAGCAAACAGATGTCACAGATTAATTTTGATCAATGATGGTCCAATTGTACTGTTCAAAATGTCTTTTTATAGCACACTAAGGCCACAATCCCAGTGGTGGTTCTACAGCTGCAATTAAATAATTTGGAAAAACTATGCTGTAACTGAGATCATCTGAACTCTGTATAGTTAGAACTGCACACAGAAATTAAGACCTTACTGGGCACTATACAAATAAGTAATTGCTGTAGGTAAGTTTAACCTTTCTCTTTCTACAGAAAACAATTGTTACTCAGTGAAAGAAACAAATCTTTGTTGAATTATAAATGTTTGGAAACTGCTTGTGAGGTTTTTTTGGACAAGAGGTACCTCCAGCCAGCTGGAACATGCAAATCTGAACTGCCTTCTGGAATAGGGCACACATAAAAGGGCTCAGACACAATGTTCCCCTTATCTACCATATAACCTCATCTTAAAAGGAAACAGTCTTCTTTTTTGGGACTGCTGCTTACTGCCAACGAAAAGCTTCCATCTACCACTGCAATTTTTAACATGCAATTTTTCAGCACTCCCTACCAAAAAGGTAACAGGAACCTGTCTTTGTGAGCACCATAAGGCTGGAGATGCCATGACTCCCCCAATAAATACCTGAAGAAAAAAAAAGTGGAAGACTTAATATTGATTTTCAACTTACATATCCAGTGCCTGTGCTAGCAGCCATCCTGTGAATGTCATGACCTTTTTGTGACCTGTGAGCTTGGGAATGCATCCTAAAGGGATTTTGTGACAAACTGTAAACTATCAGCAGGAACTGGAACTAAGCTTGAGTCCTGGTTTCTCTCACTACTTGAATATTTGTTGTTGACTATAGTTGGTTTCCTTGCTCAGGATTGGGTCTGTTGTTTTAATTCCATTCAGAATTGCTCATCCTAATTTCCTTATGTCCAAAAAGGTTTGCACAACACAAACATGTGCTGCATTTACAGAATTCCGGATGGCACATGAAACAAATACATTGGGATAAACCTGAGTTCTCTTATATGATAAATGCTAGGAGACAGACTATCATGAATACTTGCGCCACTACACAACCTTAGTAAGGCATGCAAACAACATCCAATGTACAGAATTTTGTCAACGCTTGCCAAATGTTTGCAAGGAGTTTTGCCATATTGGTCAGGGTGCAGCAAAGTCTTTAAAAATGGAGCCATTGTTGAAGCAGATGCTAGCATTCTACCAAATATACTGCCCCACTCTTCACTATCGAATAGAGTAATTTTTTTTTTTTTTTAAGGGGTGGGGAGCACAAGAAGAGAAACAGCATCAGGAGCTTTTTCTACAACCGGAGAAAGTAAACTTCTGAAAACAAGACAATTTCTAGAATTGTCCAGCAACGCAAGGCTTTGGATGATCTTAAATTTTTTTCCCAAAGGTATGCATCTGTTACTCTAATAAGGAAAGATCCATGAGGACATCTGAATGTAAATCAAAAGGGCATAAAGAAATATAACTACAAAGTTAGCAATAAATCTTTCATGATATACTACTAAGGTATAATACATTCAAAAGTGGTTTGCAAATACAGCCCTTCCTATACACAACTAAGTTGGCAGTTACCTGCAGCTACTCAGTCTATCAGATGAGATCCATTTAAATTAATGAGGTGATTTACCTATGTAAATTATGCTTGGCTTAACTTCTGAGTCAGCATTACAAAATGCACATTCAGAAACTCCACCTTAAAATGAACTAATTTCAACCAGCTTTCCTGAGAGGCACGACACCCTTGAAGTCTACGCTACCTCAGAGACAAAAGCATTCATTTAAGAAAGCAGTATTACAAATTATACTTTTCCTTTGCTTCAGTTAGTGTTCTGCTGGGTCCCAAGAAGATTGTTCAACTTGAAACATACCTAAGTATAAAAAAGCCTTTCTCAGTAATCTTTCCTTGTTAAAAGCGGTCCCTGAATGTGCACATCAATAGAAACAATAAGAAAAATATGGGTAAGCAGTTCTAATATATTTTTTTATAATACATTCATTTCTTTGTTGGAATGTTTGTCAGCCAGTCAAAATTGCATTATTTTCTCTATCTTTTTTTAAGAGTGATTAAAGACAGCAGGAGGAGGGGAAGTGTATTTAAGAGTTTTATAGAACTTTCCCCACAGCTACTGCTCTCACACAATATCCCTGCAAATACCATTACTTCATTTGGCACATTTTGCATACAATCTGGAATTTCAAGTACTTATTAAATTTCTTTTATTGCAAGCTATTCTTTTTTTACTATGTATCACACAATAGTCAGAGTAATAGTAAATCTAAAGGAACATTTTAACAGTGAGGAACTCAAAGTATAAAACAAATTATTCTGATATCTAAAATAACTTTATAGTACAAAGCAGCTCCTATACACATATGGTAATAATTTGAAAAACTATATTTTATTGGATTCTGGGTAATAATAATGGCATATGCTTTTTGTAGGTCTTCTCTTACTAAACAAATTGCTCATAACATAGTTCTTGAAGAAATTAAAATGCTTTGCATGTTTCCAGTTATATAATACCAAACTGATCACTCAAGCAATTGATTTAGAGGTTGAATCTGTAGTTCTGTGTTTTACTTGAACAATACATGTTAAGCTTTGGACAACTCTTAGGACAAGGTCTGGTTATTGACACCATTTGCAGCTTTAATTATTTATAATAGCTTATAAAATTTCTACTTCTATTTCAGAAGTAGACTTAATTGCTATTTCTCAAATCAACCATTTTAGAAATCAAGTTTCTCTGCAATGCTATTTTCTGTTCCTTATCAATAATGTATTATTTAAAAACTACTAAATTAGGAAACTAATTCCTGGAATTGTGCTCAAGAATTTTGAATCCATTTCTCTCCTCATTTTATCACCCTTTCAGGTAATTATAGGCAAGAGCATACCTCAATAGCACTTTTTAGTTTAGTGCTTTTGAAAGCCTGAATTATTCAAAGTTCACTACCATTTCAGTGTCATTTTAAGGTATAACTACGTGAAGTATTTGATAAAACACTGAAGGAAGATCAGACTAGGAGTAACTAGCTATAAGAATTTCCTAACATAAATTAATGGGAATAAAAGTAAAAAGCCCACCTGACTCTTATTAAACACACACTCCAAAATCTCAAGTACCCCCAACAGCTGAATATTCAAAGTACATCCAGTGTGACTCAATGCAAGCTATTACTGATACCTAACTGTCCTGCACATCTGTGGAGCACTCTCAGACTTCTTTGAAATGCTTTCCTCAGAGAAAAAATCTTGGTTCAACTTACATTAGAAGTAATAGTCATATGTGAAAGCTTTCCCCATTCTGCTATTACACATGAAAACAGACAATCTAATTACTCTCAAAAATTGAAATTCTTTTTAACTATTTATATTATATATTTAATATGCTTTGCACACTCTGCAGAGGGCATGCAAACAAATAATGTATATATAGTGCTCAAATATAATTATTTAACAATATGTAATTATATTAAATAGCATAAAGTGGCTGCTTTATAGGAAAGCATTCTTCATTTTTCCCATCTGTATGATACCTTGGGATGGCTGAACTTAACAGAATACCAGATACTAATCTAGTTTTAAAAATTATAAAATACATGCAAGAAGAAGAGGGAAATTAAACATGATTTCATCTTGAAATGAAAAATGGAAAAGCAGTTAAACAAATAGAAGTTATTACTAGAACAGGTTAACATTTGTCCCCTCTTTTAAACACTGAAATGCAGACAGCCAGAACTGAGTAAAACCTGAATGTGGCCATTTTAAGTGGCTGAAGAATTCCCACCTTTCAGACCCTATATGGGTACTTTTGCTCCCTACTTGTGAGTGAAGACATCTCCACAAGCATCTTTACATGGCGACACTACACAGCAAAACAACAAAGGAGCCAGCACCAGGACAAATTCTCACCAGGCTTTAGCTTTTGTAGTTCTCCTTATGTAGTTTTGTCTTTGAAAGAGACTCTTTGCCTAAAATGCCGTTCAGCAACCAAATAAAAATTAGTATTTTCCATCAAACAAAACAAAAAAGAATAAAAGAAAAAAAGAAGAAAATAAAAGGACATTGACTGTTTTTACTTTTACTGCCAAGTTAAAACCAAGTACTCCTCCCAGGAGTTTGGGTCGGAGGTCCTTTCTGCCAGAGCACTACTGCCACCTGCGGGGCAGCAGAACTTTTATGCAGGTGTGCCCTGAGAACTCCCACTACACATTCTGTGAGGCAGGTGTGGAGTTTTTTTACCAGGGTCAGTAGACAGCTTAATAGTTATTTCCTTGGCACAAGGGAATCTTACCAGGCAAATACTTAACAGTAAATGCCTTGGGACAGACATCCCTGCATGAGACAACCTTCTGGTCCCTCCAGGCAGGGAACATGCACACCACACACTAATACAGACAGGCTAGGCATGAAATTTAAGCTCATGCTACAAGTTGCATACAAAACGCAAAATTTTATCTGAAGGATCACCAACTTTGTTTCTTGTTGTTTTAAATATAAAATAAAAACTACTTCAGAAGTAACAAAATTTTTATTTAAAAATTACAGCAGATAACTATCCAAAATGCAGTTTTAAAATAAAATTAGTATTTGTCACCAAGTAGAATAAAAACATAATATTCAGAGTGATGACACAAGCCTCCAGAAATATATTGTCTTGCTTTAAGCAAAAAAATATAAAGAGCACTGAAGTATCATGTATTCCAGGAAAAATTCATAATTTACACATTGCGTTTCTTAGTATCACAGTTCCATATCTAAGACACTTAGTGGCATTAGGAGAATTGAAAATGAACGTGAGGACTGACAAGCAAATCAGATTACTTTAGTAAGAGTGCAGCCTATATGTCAGAGCTCTAAATAATAAGAAACAAGAGAAATTGCATTGTGATTTCTGTGACAGTACCAGCATTAGCAACAAGAAAAAAATTAAGACAAGCTGTGACACATTCAAAACATCTCCATGCTTCATTCTCTCTTAAAGGGTATTTCTGCATTTGCACTCCCTTCATGTGAAATCTACTGTCTGTTTCAAGCCCAAGCTCCCTCACAGTCAGACAGGTATATAACAGCTTTCAAAGGCTCTACTAACAGCTAATGCCATTATGAATTTATGAGATGGAGAACCCCAAAATTTATTCCTCCTCTAAGCCTTCTCTTCTCCCACTTCGAGACAGTGGTTAGAGTCCACATCGCTACAGCTGGAGAGGCCCCTGGGATCTCTGCTTCCAACATAAAAGAGATGCAAGGAGCTTCACTGATAAAATCTACACTCTAGTAAGTTTATAATTTTAGATAAGGTATATTCCTAATGATTGGCTTCCTATAAGATAATACTGGAAGGTACACAAGGAAAATTAGAGCACACACAGATTATAAAGAGGTTAACAAGAATAACCATAATGTGTCTTTAAGAAAGATTTATTCTGAAAGCTTCAAGAATTACATAACTTTTAAAATACTCAACTCAAATTACTTTATATCTCTTTCTCCTCACAGTTGCCTGTAAGTTTCAAAATTCACCAGCATTTTAGTAAGGAAAAAGTGTGTACACTTTCTACTATTACTTTTAACAATGTTTATAATTGTGTCCTCACCCTGTCTGGCTAAGAACAAAACCGCTTTTTTCAAAGCATCTCTAGCACTTTGCACTGCTTGCTGCCTCTCAGTTCCACAGCTTGACATAAATGTCCCATGTGCTCCTCCTTGTACAAAAAGAGTCTTTCAGGTTACTAGCATAATAATCAAGACTTTCAAAATCAACCGACTGAAACTTTTCATAAAACTGTTTTTCAAACAAGACATCCAGCACTTTCATGGGTAGAGTGTCAGAATACATCCGTAATCTCCAACCCACTGTTTAACAACCAGCTCCAAGACTGAGAATTCAGAATCTCATGCAAGTTATAGTCTGCTTTGTCACAACAACTGGCACACACAAATAGTGGCTTAGCCAAAAAAAAAAAAACAAAAAAAAACACATGGTATTTGTTTAAATGCAAGGATCTTATTTAAAATACTACAGGGGTGTTACTTGCCTTCTTGTTCTTGATAATCTCCACTTTTAAGGCTTTCTCTAGAACCATGAAGGTAGGAATATTTTAAGTGTTAGTCTAAAGTTGAAACCCTTACAAAATCATATGACTGTAAAAAGTAGGTTTTTTGAAAAAGCAATTAAGTGACATGCAATAAAATTAGGAGAACTGGCAATATGGGCATGTGCTTAGCATCATAGAGTAAACACCATTTGAAGCTAGCTTGCTAGAAAAGCCTGTCCTGAATGACAGTATATGCTGGACATAGTATGGGGTACGTCTGTGTCTTTTTCAGGATCAGAATCCTACTGAAGTAAAAGAAATACAATCACATTTATATTTTGTGGCTAGAATACACATATTAAATTTGTCATTTCAAAATACCTTTGAAGGGTAGTATTTTCTACTTCCAGCTCTCAAAAATCTGGTGGCAGATCAGTGATGAGAAAAACAGATGTAATCTTTTTTTTTTCCTTAAAAACATTTCCTTTAAATGCAATTATGTTTAAATAGAAAGATTCTAGAAATCTTTGCATTTAACTTCTCAGATCAGGCAACATTCTTACAGAACACTCAAATAAAAAATTATATATATACACATATAAAACTGAACAGTTCATACTGTACATCATAACTGGCTTTGCCTCTTTTACAGTACTACGATACAGAAAGGGAAAATCTTTCAACAAACTATAAAGTTTGATTCCTGCAGTTTTCTTTCCATAAAACTGTGTAATAAGTGCTCAGTTTTGCTGGGTTTATATGTAAGTTTTGCCATTTTTATACAGTGATTCTTTAACAGTTGTGGTAGCTGTGGTGATGTCAGTTATAATAAGGAATAACAGATGGGCTGGAATGTAGAACAAAGTATTTTCAAGCACCTGGATAGCTAAAAAATTCAATGAGGGGAGTTTTATTTTGACTCCATCCACTATTACCATGTATGTGGTTGCACTTTTACACCTTATATACTTAATTCAACTACAATATTTCTCCATGTTTTTTCCAGTTAAATTTTTCCTATTGCCTTTCTACTGTTTGAAGAGCACATCTACATAAAGCACATCCATCCAACCACCCAACATACTACAGTTCAGTGCCAGAAAAAAACTTTTAATTTCAAGTTCATATTTGGACCAGACCAATACTTTCTCACTCACAAATTGATTGCAGATTTTAACATTCTTTTAAAAATACTGGGAGTCAAAATTTCATAAAAGCACATTTTCAACCAATGACTATAAACCAGAATTGTGAACTACAATTTTTTGATTCACCTGCCTAATTTAAATTAAACTCATCAGTCTGTTGGGCTACATATGAGTTCAAATCTGGGAATTAATCCTGTGTCAAAACAAAGAATTTAAACTCTTCTCTTCTTTAAGGAGACAAGTTGCTGAATTAGAGACTTTATATATAATTTTATTCAGATAAAGTGCCCATGTTACAAGCATGTTAATTTTGTCAGGCTCAAGCTGTTATTCATACACACAAATCTTGTTCTACGAAGCCAGTGAACAACAGTCTACAGACTACTTTAAACCTCATTAGACCAGTAAGTAAACAAACCACACATTTCTTATAAACCATTCTAATATTATGAAATACTAAAAAATCAGAAAATCCCATGGGAGCATTGTATTAAACATTTTTCAAAAAGGAAAAAAGGTGATTCTCTCCATTCACTGCATTAACTGTAAAACTCTTTATCATTTGGTGTTGTGGGAAAGATAGGTTTAGTTTTAATTGCAATAAACACAATTAATATCTCTTTCAGCAGAGTGTTCCCCTTCCAAATGCAGACTGGTGGGCAATCCTGAAGTGCAGCAGCATATGTCATTTGTCTTAAGCTTCAAGTGCATTGGAGGTGGTGAAGGGACAACCTCTGTCTCAGGCACCAATAATTCTCAGCCTTACAGTCAAGATGCAGACTGATGGGGAGAGACTGGATAGGAACAGAGTATTGTAACACAAGTAAGGTACTAAGTCATAAAATCCACCCAAGCCTTCCTCACATATTCTTTCATACCCAGGGTTAAAGCACTTGGAATTTTTCTGCAGGCATTTGTCATTTTAGTGAATGATTTTTAGTGGAGTTGGAGTAAAATGGTAACTCAGTACACATCAAGAAAAAATTACTTTAGTAAATTAGAAGCTACTGTCTTTAAAAATAACTTGTACGTTAAAATATTGTAAATCCTCTTTCGCAATGCACTTGTGTAACTGTAACACAAGTGGGAATATCCTGAGAGACAGGAAAGTGCATTAGTGGTGGCTATCAGCACCACATGGGACAGTGCAATATTCAAACACTTATTAACATGATTACATAGAAAATTAAATTTCAGTCCCTTCATTAGTCAAATAGTCCCTGCTTCTTTATTATTTATGCAAGGGGAGAGACTTATACAAGAACAACATTACAAATTCGAGATGTAATGATTCTCTTTATTTTGTCTTATAAGTAGTAAGAAAATTGGACACTACTATAGCAACTTAAATAAGTAATTTTTCAGTTATTCAGTAAGCTGCAGTATTTCCTGCATCTCTGCCTACACAATGCAACCTTAAAGTAATAAATTTTAGTCTCTAATTCAGCAAAATCAAATACAGAATTGCATACATCAAAAAATTAACACCAATAGCCTATGGGTAGCTGATTTTAAGAGATGGCTGATTAATATATTACTATGTGACACAGTCATAATGGGCTCGTGGTCCAGGTACCAATGTTAGGAGTCCAGGCATGACCCCGACAGTCAAGACTGCAGTGATCATATTTGGAGAAGCTGTGCTAGCAATTTGCAGACAGAAATCACTTCTTGATTGCAAACCGAGCAAAACAGGATCAGCGGTGATTCTGTGGGACCCTATGATATATTTATGCAATCACTGTTCCAAATAAACCTAGGCAGACTTGAAGTTCATAAAGAGCTGAAGTGTGGATAAAGCTTGCTAACTAACCCTGCTTGTCATCTTGACCACATAAAGTCTACTTTATTTCCTGACTTTTCAACTGTTTCTTTTGTTTAAAAAAGAAAATCTTTTTTCTCCCCATCTCAAATACTGAAAAGCTATTTACTAGCTTAACTCAAGCTAAAAGGTTGAGTGCTGGAAATCTGATATTTTAAAAAACTCAGAAATTCTAATTCTTTGCAGGTGATAAATTACTTTGGCATAAAAAAACCTTTCTTAATATTCTTTATATTTCCTCTTCAGAAAACATTCTGTTCCACTACCAAGTAAAAGTATATTTATCTGTCAAATAAATGAAAGTGAAAGCAAATATTCTAGCTACTTTCAACTTGTCCATACCTGTCAATCCCAGGTAATAAAAGCAACTTCATATTTTATAAGGCACATGCGTCATTATGTGGTTTATTCTTTTCAAGAATCTTTCTTCCATGAAGAACAGTCTTGCTCACAGATATAGAGGCAGATACAAATAATCACAAAATAAAATTGGTTACTGTATTCTAATTCCCAGATGTAGCTCCTGAAAACAAGAAGCATTACATATTGTTGGGGGTTGGATCTGTTTCTTTTGTGTTTGTGGAATTTTTTCCTGGTGGTTTGCTAGGTAACTAATTGCTGGGTACTTATGGATACTTGACTGAAACAAAAGAGGGCAGCAGGTTTTCCTGGGGAACAGCAGCTGAACAGGACAGTTCGGTCTGAAGGGCACCGTTCCAAAAGGACGTCGGAGCACCAGAAGATGGACCCTGTTTTGTTTTCCACTGGATTTCTCTCCAGAGGAAGACGTGGACTCATCTCGTCACCACTGGACTTTCTACAGGACCATCTCCACTCCGCAGAACTGCATCTATTACTCCAGGAGGATTTCATCTGGACTGCTTTTAACACCCTGATACCCAGGGTGTCAGGTCACATCCCTGACTCTATCAGGGTTTTTATAGGGTTTTGTTTGTTTTGTTTTGCTTGTCTCTCAGTGCTATTACATTTGTTTTTTGTTGTTGTCTTTTTTTTTTGTTTAATATTCCTAGTAAAGAACTGTTATTCCTACTCCCAATTCTCTGCCTGAGAGCCTCCAATTGCAAAATTATAATAATCTGAGGGAGGGGGTTTACATTCTCTATTCAAAGGGAGATTCCAGGATTCCAGCTTCTGCTGGCAGATACCTGTCTTTCAAATCAGACACATATGCAAAGCATCCAACTACGTACAGACAAGTACTACAGAATCACAGAATATGCTGAGTTGGAAGGGACCCATGAGGATCACTGAGTCCAACTCCTGGCGTTGCACAGAACAACAGTGTGCACAACTGACTCTATATAAAGCCACAAGTTTTGAAATAATGGGTCACAAATGTGGGAAATTAAATCACAATTTGCCATATTCAGAACAGGTGACTGACCCCAGGCACAAACTCACAAATATCTACCTCGCTACAGTGGCTCTAAATATTTTTTTGGGGTATTACTAACCAAATTCTAATGTGGCTGAAGGGGAAAATATCCTTCATTCAACCATTATGTTTGCTGATAAACTGGTGCCTAAAGTAATAAGAGTCCCCAGTAGAAGAGAGACGGAATATCTTTCCCATAACACGTCCCCTAAACTCTGAAGTTGGCTCTCTGTTAGAACTGTGCCTGCTGATAAATTCCACATGAAATCAACATTTTTTTGCCATATGGATACCACCAGACAATTTCTTGGTGGACAGTCAAAAGCAGAAATAACCAAAATTAGAGACATCAGGGAACACTGATTTGAAGAAAAGGTATCTGAGTAAGTTTGCAGTCTGTTTCATTTTAAAAAAAAATCAGACTACCTTTTAGCATTCACACGCTTATTAGATATAACTTGAAGAATGTGTACAAACAAAACCAAGAAATAAAGTGGACAGTAGTGTGCTTCAAAAAATGTTCAGAAAGAAAAAAAAGTCCCAAATTTCAAGGCATCATGCTTTCCTATGGCAAAACACAGGTTCATTACTTGGTAGTAATCAAAACAGAAACCCCTTTCCCAAGACTACATCCAAACTCTAAATATGTGTATATATAATTCTCTATCTATGTGTTTAAACTGAACCCACACTGGCATTTCAGATGTTTGTGACAGAAATATCCCAGAGGCTGGCAACACAAGCTATTGTGCTTCAGACCACATGAACCTTAACATAATGTTCTAGTTTCAGGCCAACAAGGACAGAGTAATTAATACTCAGTGCAATCAACCAGCCATTAAAAGATGTACTCTTAGAAACAGCTCTGCCAAGTGTCAAATAAATAGAAAAGTAGTTGTCTAGGTATTATAATCTGCTCCAAGGACCTTTTACGGTCAAGCACATGGAGACAGAATAATTCAGATACAGAAAATAAATATGACTTGCAATGGGCTCATAAAAAGTGAGAAGAGAAAGAGACAGAGAGAGAGAGAGAAAAATCTTAACACATCTCAAGAAGCATCAATCAGTGCATTAACAAATTCGTAGCGTTTATAATCTGTAAGACATACTGCTCATGAAACTTCCTTTGTAAAGGAGATGCGGAGGTACAAAGAAGGAATTAGAAAAGAAGTCTCTCATGAAACAGAAAAATGGAAACTCAAGGGGGGCAAGAAAAAAGGGAATGGAACTTTAAAGTCAATTCTATGAAGATACTTTCAGAATTATGATGCATACCAAACAAATACTGCTGCTTACAACTACTATTTCAACACTGAAATTTTGAGCAGAGTAGGAATTCTTGTCATTCCTTCACGTAACTTATCTAGATTTCAGCTGTTTCAGCTGCAGCATATGGACAGTTTCTCTTCAAACCACTCTAGAAAGGTTTGGGAGGGGCAGTTTTTGGATTTGGTGGGGAGATGTTTGGGGGTTTTTAATCAATTTAGGCAGAACACCTAAACCATTTTCTTCAAGAATTTCAGCTTCAGTGAGAATGTGTTTGCACTGCCACAATGTGAAGGATAACAACCCAGGGCACGCAAAAATATAACTGTTCAAGCAGACTTATCCATGGGAAGATAAATTTGTGCTGAGACAGAGACCTAAGCAGTTCAAATTAATTGAAATTTTCAGTGCAAGTGGCTACACTTCTGAAGCAATCCAGGCAGTGTGAAGTATGCAGGAGTCCCCTTGACATTAAAAACATGTCAGAAACAGTAACTAATATACATTAGCAGAACCAGAATATAAACTTCCAACAAAATAAGGGACAAATTTCTATAACAATTACTAAAGTGAAATTCCAGTTCAGTGACTAGTTATAGAGATATTCAGGGAAAACCCAGAATAAGATAAGCACTCAAAATTTTGCCTGCAGTTCAATTTTCTGATCACAAGCTTTTGAAACAAATTTTCAACATCCTGACAGAGAGCATTCAGGTTTTAACAGAAGGCAAAAAAGTGTAATTTAACAGTTTAAAAATACATAACTTTTAGAGTGCAGAAACACCTAAAATGTCCTAAGTAACCGCTTCCTCTTGATTCTATTTTTTCTTCCATGTTTCTGAGATGGAAATCAAGCAGTTTGTACTGCAATTTAATCTCAAATGTTGTCATATATTATTATCTTTTTCTAAATACTGCTATAGCAATAGAGAAATACTGTATTACACGTTATTTTAAGAGGAAAAATCAATTCATAAATAATAAGGAGGGGCATACACTGGAATCACAAGCTGCCTTTGTGAGGCAATCACTACTCCTGCCCCAAGGGATTTACATAAAATAGCTTCTAATAGTGTTTTTGTCCAGCAAGCTAGAGTCATACATTAGAAGTAACGGACATTATGCCAAGGGGAAAATACAAATGAACATGTAGGAACTGTAGAGACAACTGTTTCAGAATGCTCCACTTACTTTGTAAGTATTACTGCAAAAAAAGTGAAGAAAGTAATTAATTGGCATACATTATATTTAAGGCACTTCAATCTTTCAGCAGTGCAGGATTAACAACTTTATGCTTATTAAAGTCCTTAATATTATTTATGTTACAGTAGTGCAGTGCTCAGAGGCCCCAGCTAAGACTGAGGTTTCTCTTGAGTACAAGAAAATCATTATCACATTGACTCACAAAGAATTCCCTTTCAAAATATTAAAAAAAAAAAAACACCAAAACAAACACACATACCCTGTTTAAGCCAAATTACTATCTCTACAGCCTTTACTACAGTTTTTGCAGTTTAGCTCTTTGTTTTTTTTTAATGCCAGAAGGAAGTACAAGCATACTGCGTGTTTTCCAATAGACAGGTAAAAGCATAGCTCAGAAACACACAGCCCTGCATCTATCCCTGCCTTTCAGGCCATTGGGAGTGGTCACACAGATGTTCCTTTGTTCATCAGTACCTATATAAAGAGGTTTGCATAACTAGATTGCTGCCTCTCTACCTTCAAAAGAATACAACCCCAAGTCAAACTCCGGCATTCATAGGTCTGTGGGAATTCTAAATCTAACTAGCAAATTGAGCTGGGACAGATTTTAGGCTCTCAGATTTCTCCCTAATATCAAACTGCTGAGTGCTGAAGTTTACAGGGAACAAGCAGAAGCTACATAAACATTTTAGACACATTATTGAAACAGATGGTTCAATATAAGGGGTTCCCTAACAAGTAATTGTATATACAAATGTTAGTACAGTCTGCTATTGTAAACATCAATGGTTTTTTTCAAATTTTTGTAATTCAAATATTTTTCCATACTTCAAAAGCTGTACTGTCATATCCTGCATAATCAACTTCTAGGTTATACTAAGTGGCCCACTGAGACTGTGCATTATATTGCACTTGTTAAGACCTGATTGTTGGATCAAAGCCAGCCCAACTCTCTCCAGAGTCTAAAAAAAAATTTATTAATATTTTTTTTAAAAACTTGGTATCTATTAGTAACAAACAAAACACAAACATCCCCCAGATTACTCTGTACAACTCAGTAAGCTAGTGAGTCACATGTTGTATTTCGATTTGTTTGGAGGTAAAATGCTTGACTTATGATCAAATGTTTGGCAATCCAGTGTATGTTGGCCCAGCAGCCACCAGCCTGCTGAGGATCAGAAGATCTATATGACAAGGACACTCCTACTGCATCCCCTATGGTCATAGGCATTGTGCAATCAGCACCCAGCCCAGCTCTGGGGACACACAGTACAGGCATAAATTGGATTGCATAAAAACACTGGCTGAACCTTTCTGTGGTTTGCTTATTTCAGTGACAGTCCCAGCATAAGTTATAAACATGTCCTACCTTCTCTTCACCCAATCCCCCACCCAACCATTTTTTCCTGATCTGTCTTATGCTTCTTTTAAAAAAAGGTTTGGTTTGTTGCAGTGCAGCCCTCAGCAATTTAAACATTCTTTTATTTCTATAATTTAACACTGGATTTTAATAATCTATTCCAACAAATCAACTCTGGAATGTATATGCTCTTAAATGCTTAATGAAAAACAGATTTTCATGTCTCAGGGTAGGACCTTGCCAGATTGCACAACCACACTTTTCATTCTTTTCAAAAAGAAGCTACTGGGCTGGAGCTATGAGACTCCAGGTTCAAATTTCACTCAAAAAAAAACAGAAAACATAAAGCACAATAGAGCAATTCTAGTATTATTCTAGCATACATGCAAGCACCATGAAGTTACCCCAGGACACATACTCACTAATGAAATGAACATTTTACAAAACAAAGGAAAAAACCTTAGAATTTTCCTTTTAAAAGTTACCTTATTTGTTACATACCTCAGAACTGTTTGTTAGGATCTAGATGCAGATTATACAACCAGAGATTAATCTAAGTAAAAAGTAAACTTCAACAAACTACTTACTGAAAATTCGCTACTTTTACTGATACAGGAATGCAAGGAAGTTGAGCAGCCCATTTCAGTGTAACATCTTGGTAAACATTCAACATTTTATTGTGGTTTGCAATTAAAGTGTTTATTGTTCCTTCTCGCACTGTTCAAAAATAAAAAAACAATTTTAGGATGAAAGATTTTTCAAAAAACAGTCCTTTTCTTTATAGTTATGTTTTTGGTTTTTCTTTTAATCCATTAGTTGTTATAAATTAATTTAGTATAAAGCATCAAAAGTTAGAAAAGTTACATTGACACAACCAAGGACATATGTGATTAATTATGGATACAAATTTCAATTGCATATTTCACAATACATGTCACAAAGTTCTAAGGTTCTAGACAGCCATGTTTGGTAATTTAAAAGATGACAAAGACTCATAATGACTATGTTGGCATACCAGGATAAATATGACAAAATACACATTGTTTAAATATCTGCTATTTACACTATTCATGAATTCTTTAACTTGTGAATATCAACTAAATGTGTATGCATTTAGAGGGTTTATTTTTAGTATAATTCAAATCAGAAAGTATAAAATGTGAAGATTGCTAAGATCAAATTTCTAAAGATTAAAATGATACTTTAAGTTCAAAAGGAGACATACTGTCAAAAATTGATCAGATAATTTTTGAAACATTAAAAGAGAATAGGTATTAATAGTCCATAATTCTAACCAAGTATCTAACCAAGTTGTTTCCATCAATGTAATAACAATGAACTTTGATATTTTTAAGAATCTGTAAATATCAGAAGGTCATAAATCAAAAGGTCCTCAAACAGAAGGTCCTGAAACACTAGTTTAAACAGAAGGTCCTCAAACACTAGTTTAAACAGAAGGTCCTCAAACACTAGTTTATTCTTCCAAAGGCTGTCATTCTTCTGTGTTTGTTGCTTTGATAGCCTGGGCACCAGATGAGTAGCTCAATTTGGTGATAATAAAA
Organism: Peucedramus taeniatus; assembly: GCA_013400575.1. NCBI lineage: Eukaryota > Metazoa > Chordata > Aves > Passeriformes > Fringillidae > Peucedramus > Peucedramus taeniatus. Next base: position 18,583 of record WBNO01017784.1, on the reverse strand, counting down.
CATTTAGATTCAAAAAATTATGACACTTCACAAAAAGTAACATTTGAAAAGAAACCTGCCTTGTTCAAAAAGAGAGTTACAAATTCTATGATTCTACAGATCATTCACTCACAGAATCATAGAATGGCTTGGGTTAGAACAGACCTTAAAGATGATATAGTCCCAACTCCAGCTAACATGGGCAGGGACACCTCCCATTAGACCAGGTCACTCAAGGCCTTATCCAACCTGGCTTTCAATACTGCCAGCATTGGGGCAACCTGTTCCAGTGTCACACCACCCTCACAGTCAAGAATTTCCTCCTAATATCTAACCTAAATGCCATGGGCAGGGACACCTTCCACTAGACCAGGTTGCACAATGCCCCATCCAACCTTATTCAGAAAAATATATTTATTCAGTGGGTTAAAAAAAAAAAAAAAAAACAAAACAAAGAAACAAAACAAAACAAAAACAAACAAACAAACAAACAAAAAAAAACAAGCTAAAGTTAAGTCTTCCTTTTACAAACCTGAACAGTAAGGAATGAAGCAACTCGGACTGTAATCAAGCTTCTTCATGAATCGTATTTGCCCATTATCCTTTAGGCAAAAGAAGTTTCTCTCACCAAGCACAAAAACAGAAGAAACTCCTTGATTAAATGAGACGATGCATATATCCAGTGCTTGCTCTCCGATGTTTAAAACCCAATCCACCTTCAAAAGAAAAAGCATGCTCCAGAAATCATATGACAACTGCATATTAAAGACAAAACTTTGAGAAGGCCCAGAACTAATCAAATTACACATCATTAACATAGACAGAAAAGCAAAATTAAGGTCTTCTTCTGGATAAGAATTACCCTCTTATTCTGAGGGTAGTTGGTAACTTTCCTTAATGTGACTCAAGCAGCAAAAACATCTTTTTAAAATAGTCATGAATCGTTGGCTATGCAGTTCAGTTAAGTACATTTAGAATCTCAAATACACATCCCATTCAAAATGGAAATGCTTTATACTTTAACTAATGAATTCAAGAATAGATATTTAGAATAATTTTTATCTGCCTCTGTACATGTCATTGGTTATTAAGGACAAGGATAGAGAGCAAAAGGTGACAACTGATTCTACCAATGTATGTAAATGGAAAGCTAGACAAATGTTTTAGGTGTGTAAGCCAGTATTTACGCTTGCAGTCACTCATGTACACCCTTTAATCTGGAGAATGCTGGTGTATGTCATAGTTTGTTTACTTCTCCAACTACGTACATTGATATGATAACTAATTAGAAATCCTGCATCACCTGTCTTTAAACAATACTACTGCTTCTTGACACATTTCATTGGTTTGTTTCTTCAGCTCCTCTGAGAAATTTCAACTAAACACACACGCAAAAAATGCTTTTGACTTTTGCCAAGCTGGTTAAACAGAAATTTGGAATTTTGAAATAAAAATACATCAAAGTTCAAGCGTCAGCACTTCCTATATGAACAGCATCATTTATTTTGCATAAAGAGCATAGAATGTGTCAGCAAATACCCTGGCATATCTATGAAACTGGAAGTGTCATCTTAGAAGTTAAAGAGAAAAACTCGGCTTATTACATTTGTTTTCAAGTATGCTTCACGTTTTAGATTAAAAAAAAAACTATTTCATTTGCAGTATATCTTATAAAGTCTCCAGGTTTTTTTATTTATAAATTGCCTTTTCCTACTTCTATATGTAGGATTCAGCCTACATGTATTTGAAAAATTCTACAATTAGTCAGTGGAAGAAAGATGCTCTCCCAATATTTTATTGTTGTACCTGAAATATGATGAATCTAGCATTTTATATGCACAGTATATTTAGCAGACAAGCAACTCTACTGCAGGACCACAAAGAATTAAATTCTCTTGCTCTTAGGATGAGGCAGCTCAAATATTAAACAAATTAGTGACAGGGACCTCCAGAAGAGTATTGAATCCACAGGCTCTTGATGAAAGGAGTTTAGGACACTATTTATGGAAACATTTCACTGAGAATTTTTCTCTAAGTACAAAGTATTCCCCAAGGAGAATGAGATTAATTTTTCTACAATACAAAGTCACAATCAGACTTCATTTAAAAATATGAGCAATAATTCAGGTGTACCTATTTATTAATTTTACTACAGTGTAGGTTCTGTATTACAAAAATTGCCCTAGAAATAGTTATTTCCACTGCAGTTGTTTTTCTTTTCTCATTAGAAAAGCAGCAAGTTTTAAGGCCCAGCCTTAAACAATGGAGGCCCAAAGAAACCTTAATAGTAATCTACTGGAGTCTTTCCATTGCCTTTAGCAGCACTTGGATCAGGTCCTTTGTCAGCAGACAATGTTTCCATTCGTTACTTAGCGTCAGACATTTCAATATGTGTGCAGTGTCCATACAGAGCATGTAAAATAAACGGGTTTTACCACAAGCCTTTTTCCAGAACTGAGTTTTCGCTGTTCTGTGTCATATCTTTCATCAGCATCTGTCGCAAATGCCAGCACTTGGTATCTGTTACAGGCAGTTAAAAATATCTTTTAAAAAGTATATCTTTGTAGTTACCTCTATACTAAGTAAAAAATATAACATAATTATCATGAGTATACATGCACAGTAAAATCACAGCCTAAAAGGATGGTTAGAAAGCCCACTGCAACGTCTACCATCAGCAAGGATGTTAAGACTAGTATCAGTGTAGGATAGCAGCTAAGTGTAAAGGTAGAAACTAAAACAAGCATTTCTATTCAGATTTTATGTGGAGTTAAAATAAATTCAACAGTCTAAATATTAGTAGATAGAAGTACAGACCACAAAGATAAAAGAAACAAATTATCAAATTGTGAAATTGGAATTAAAATTTAAAAATTACTTTTTCTTGCTCTTATAAAGCTTTTTAAAAACTTCTAAACTACTCAGAAATAAAATCTGCACTATCTAATAGTGAAACCTGCAAGCACCTCCATTAAGTAAACTAAGTGGCTCCAATCTAAGAGACTGCAGTAAACTGAAATCAGTAGGTGGCACATTTAGCAAAAGTCGAAATGTTTGGGGTGGTTTTGTTATTTTAACTGCCAATAAACCATACTAAGAAAAATTGGCAATGAAGACATTTCAACAAACAATATCAATTTCCATAAAAGCTCTGCACATCTGTCCTTTTTACAACTATGCAATCCTCAGTGTTCAAACTGCATCCTCACTGATTCTTCTGTAAATGTTTCCTGAATTTGTGCTGATATCATAACTCACTGATCTACACCATTTCCTTTGTATGCACATAAATAATCTGTAGAATACTGAAGGTTTCTACATAAGTGAAATAAACAAAAGAATAAGACCCAACTTAAACTTATCCAAAAAGACAGCATTTAATTCTTGAAGTCATGGAGTACCATCAGCTCCTAAGCTTAAAGCAACACAATTCTGAATGTTCCAATTCAATCTAAAATAGCAGTACAAATTTTTCTTCATTGTCAAAGTTGGAGATTTAAAATAATGACAACAATATTCCTCATATTTCATGTATGTATTATGGTGCAGCAAAAGGACAAGGCGTAATGGCCATGTATTAAAAAACAAGAAATTCCACCTCAACATGAGGAAAAACTTCTATACATTGAGGGAGGCAGAGCAGTGGAACAGGCTGACAAGGGAGTCATGGAGCTCCCTCCCTGGAGACAATCACAGCCTAACTGGATATTCCCATGTCACTTGCTCGAGGTGACCCTGTCTTGGCAGGGAGCTTGCACTAGATGATCTCCAGAGGTCCCATCCAAACCTAACTATGCAATGATTCTCTGCTTGCTACGGAAGGATTTTAGTTTCTAAAACTGTTTTACTTACAAAAGTAAACCATGTACTTGGAGTAAGAAATCTAATTGTTTAAGGTGAATACTATGACCTATTTAATAATACTGAGAGAGCTGCTTTTAGTACAACTAGGATGTCTTTAACCCTCCTCTGTATGAATGAATTTACTTCCTTTTTTCAGTTTAACACATTTATAAGAAAAGTTGCAGATTCTCAGAAGCACTGAACAAGCTGAGTTGGAAAGGAGCCAGAGGGTTCCTGACCTAAAAAAATTTTCTCTTCACTATATTTCACTGATAGTCTTGGAAAGCACAATAACATTTTATTAACTAATCAGAGACCTAATACAGAGGTTTCAAATCAAGCTTACATCAAACAGCAATACATACTGATATTTAAGTACCAGTTACCTGCATATAGTCTTTCACGAAAAAAACTCAAGCCACAGACAACCAACACAAACTTTCAATTCAGCTATCACATCAAGCATATAAGAGGCATTTTGCCTTTAGATCTTGAAAGAATTCAAGATCAACACACTAAAAATTGCTATCAAATGAAGTCATTGGCCTGTAAGAGCTATAAGAAGATGGATAACTTGAAGTTTGGCAATTTGTTCTGCTAAAAACCCTAGACAGAACTGTTGTATTTTTTATTCAATACCATAAAAATAACCTCTTCTCTCCTTAGTATATCTGTTTCCTTCACTTTAAAAGGATTACTTAACTATTGTCTAATGTCCTAATATTTCAGACACACACTAGAGATTAGTTCCATTAGTGTCTTAACATTTGACACTAAAGACCAATAACCAAGTGAAAAATTCCTTTAAAACTATATCCCTACAGTAAGGATGGCACACTTTTGATTTAGTAACAGACTGATGAATAATTGTAGCCTTATAGTAAAGGTAAAGAATCTGAACATAATTTAAACATATGAGATGTTCATTTTAAAGGAAAAAATGTTTCTTTATTCCTTGACAATATTAATAGATTATATTATAATTTTATTCTAATATTGTATTAGAATTTAAATTCTTAGGAAAATTACAAATTTTCTATTAAATTATTTTTACTTGCAACACATGTATCTTGTCCAGTTGTAAGAAAACAATACATTATATCTATAATCTGATTAATCTTGAGCAGCAAAATAAAAAGAATATTGCTTGAGAACTATAGGTGACAGAACAAGGGTAGTGCAACAAAGCACCAT
>WBNO01017782.1:0-13350 GCA_013400575.1 Peucedramus taeniatus | reverse complement strand
AGGCTGTTTCTTGAGTAAAATTACACAATAACATAATCCTTGAAATGAATAAGCTATGCCTGGAAAAAAGCACTTTCATAATGACTGAAATTTGAGATCTCTGAAGGTGGATTGCCTTAACCCTCAATTCAGCCTCTCCACAATTGCAGCAGCATTAACGCACTTGTTTTTTAAATTGTTATAACCCTCCTTTAACCATAAACAAAAAATAATAGCGTACATGAGCCACGGTAGCACAATAAAAATGTTACTTGTTTACAATCTCTACTAAGTCTTCTTTATCCCTAAGATCATCCTCTAACCAACTACAATCATAATTGCTTCTGTGTGAAGTTGCTTATCCAGGGTGTTCCAAGTACGCCTATCAGATGAAACAAAGCACAGAAGTTAGTTTTGAAGTTATATAGCTGAAAAACCTGCAACAGCCATGAGGAGGCAAAAGAACTGGCTCAGTCAAACAGGCTTCCCACTAACTGCCAGGAATCTCCATTTCACATTCCTTGGCCTAAATATTTTCCCATAATTTAGTTTTAACTTGGTTTGTTTCTTATTCCCATTACGACTTTTCTCTCATTCTTACCTTCTCTTGTGTTTCCTCAGCTCCTCTCTTATGTAAGAAAAAATCCATTTTTCTTCTAGGAAGACTGTGCATTTCAGCTAGGAACACAGACACAAGTAATCAGTTTTCATGTATATTTAAAGGCAGATTTACAAAAAACAAACAAACAAACAAACAAAAACATGGACAAAAACCCCCACAAAACAAATTAAAAAAGCCACCCACTCTAACCCACAGGAAATAGGTATAGGAAAGAGAATGGGTATATAGAAGGAGCAATATTTCTGGGGGGATCCTTCATTCTTCAAAGCAAATTTTTTGCATGTTTAATGGGTGATGTACAGGAAGCAAGAAATAGCAATGGATACATCAATGATGCTGATAATGGAGCCTCATCTCTAGATATGCCAGAATAATACAGTTTCACATCATGTCAATGCTATTCTCTGTGGATGCTGACTATGTAGCAGTAAAACCCAGTGTATTTGGGTTACTCTTCAACAGTCCACAAGTTTTTGATAGCTGGGCTGGAATGACAACTTGCTGCTATTGCCCTTACTCCTGCACATGGTCCAACTCCTTTATTTAGAAATTCTATGCTGTGACACAGCAAAACACAGGTTTTGCAGGTCAATTTCCCAGGCAACAAGACTAGCTAGAAGTCTGCCCAACTAGCCAATCAGTTTCTCAGTGGACAATTTCTATTTAACTTTTGAGATGGTTTCTGAATTTAGCATGCTGCTGGTGTATTTAGGGTTAACCTTCCAGTTTGGATCTGCCCTGTGCAAGGATTTGTGCCACACCTTTGCTCTCAGGGGTTTTTCTGGAAAGTCCTCCCTCTGCACAGTGGCTTCAGAAACAGACATGCCTGTGCAATCTTTATTTAGATTGCTCTGAACATAGCTCTTTCCTAGGTTCTAAAATGCAGCCTGTTCACAGAGTCTCACAAGTGAAAAAAAATAGCTTTTGGCCCAGGCAAAGTAGGAAGCAAGACTACCTGCTTTATTAGGTATAGGATAGAAATAACCAGTTGTTTCAGCAACCTATGAAACCTGAAGAGTTGGTTTTCCTTCCTACTTGCATAACCTTGGCTTCTGAAGAAAGAGCTGGAGAGATGCAAGGCAACAGCAGAAGCAAACAGGATTAACAGAAGTACCAAGTTTTTTTCTTCTCCTGGTTGTCCTACACCATGGCAGAAGTAGCAAACTTAGTCTCGCAAGTCCTCCTGAACAGGCAGGGCAACAGCTGACTACAGTGGGAATGACGTGGGAAGAATTGCTGAAAGAGGGAAGAGACATAACTCTCATCATTACTTCAAAACAATTTTCCTGTTGCAAGAACCATTATTGTCTCTTTCACAAAAAATACAATTTATGATAATAAATTCCAATTAGTTAACTAACAACAATGCCCCTAAGAATTTTCTAATGACAAAAAATAGCTTGGTTTGTTTACAGTGGTGCAGGATAATGAATGCTTTGCAAGAGATTTCCACGTGTTTCATACCTGTTCCAGTCCTCACACAACTGCATCTCCAACTAAACCATTGCTAACTTGGGGGTTATTTTGTCATTATATCCCTTACATCTAGGGCTATAATAGCTTATTTTTTGTAACAGATTATATTTGTTTCATTGTCAATGGGATTTTACACAACACTCCAATACTGGTTTCCAGTTAACTTTTAAATGCCACTTTATTTGGTCAATAGGGGGATGGTTGTCTTATTACCCTTCTCAGTCTGCTTGCATCTATCCACTCACAAATTTGTTTTCTTCCTTGTTAATTACTCTTAATGCATCCAGTCTTAGAAGAGGTTCACTGGCAGAATGCAGGTTCTCTGAATTTTTTTAAAGACTCCTGAGAAAGTTTAATACAATTATGCATCTGTGCTGCTAACCAGTCTGTATACCACACATATTAACACTCATGAACCTAAATGTCAACATACACTTATACCCAGTCATACCCCACTGACAGCATGCTTTGCTTGATAATTTGTTCACAATACTAGGCCTGGTGAAAAGGCAGGTGGCAGTCAGATGCAAAAGGTGCACAGCCATTGTCTTTAATGTTATTGTTAGCTCATGTTAGAATGCATGAAGGCAATAGTGAGGCAGAGGATTGTACCCCTGACACACTTGGAAAAATCAATTTTCCCTGCTAAATAAGAAGTAAATACAATGGGACAGTACATAATTGAAACAATTGACAAATTATAAGCTGTATGGACAATATAATAATAACGACTTATCAACCTAGTTTCATCACCCAGGATATTAATATCAAGCCCTTTGTAACTAAGGACTGTATGTTTACCTAACTTATTGGCCTCCCTGGACTGGAATCATTCTGCTTTCCAAAGCTCCTAATCAGAGATGACCCATTTAAATGCATCCCTTTACATTTACTGAAATTAGAAAGTGCACTAGAGTTGAACCCCTATTAGACAAACACCTCTCCAGTACAAATCCACAGTTGCATGATGGCTTATTTTCCTTGATACTTTCATCTTTTATCCTGAACAAATTAACTCTGAGGTATTAAATTTATCTACCTTCTTCCAGATACTATATGTTAAGATTTAGTAGAATCTTTCTCCTCATTGTCTAATATTAATACTCTTCAAGTACTCTTATGTCATTTAAGACACTTTATAACACTTCTACAAGTAGGTAGATAACTAGTGATGACAACTTTTTGCTAGATTCCCACTCTCTGCTGCAGGGATTAACCTGACAGCTGTTTTGCTCGATTTTGTTATTGCTCTGAGCACATCATGTTATACAGATTTTATAGTGTAAAAAGTCCTCATTAATTTTGCAGAAAAGTCCCAGGTATTTTCAGTAAGTTGTAAATTTTCAGAAATTCAGAATGGCTGGCTAACTGCATGTGTTTTATATACTCTAGAGGAAGTGAAAGTCAGAAAACAATTTTTGTTTCATGACAGTTGATCACAGAAGTATTTGAAAACTATTGATAAGATTTGTGCAACAGGCTTCTAACTCCTCTGAGTACCTTCTTATCAGAAACAGGCTATTTTAACACTGTTCAAAAGTAGTATTCAATTTTGCTCCTTTAGTTACAAAAAGCATTAAAAATAAAGTTTATAGCTCTACTAACAGTTTTTCATTAAAATATAATTCTGATTATTCTCTATTTTAGGAAAAGAATTGAAAACCATGAGGCTACATACACCTATATTTGAGACAGTTAGAGGCTTTCAGACTGATAAGCGCTTTTAAAAATCCTAAAAAAAAAAAAAAAAAAANAACCACCAAAAAAAACCCCAGGTGGTAAAGAACACAATGTTTTGATTGTGATAACAGTATCATACATACATTATATTCCACCTGAGTATTAAAGAGTGCATGACAAAGAATATAGGGCTCTGACTCATAAGCATTGCAGCAAACTTGCAGCAGTTAGACATTACTAACACACCATTCTGCTTCTGCCAGCCAGGACAATGGAGTGTCCCATGATGTAAAGTCTCTTAAATGGGCTAAATTTTCTCTTAATGGAAAACACAGGGTGACTTTGTGAAGTTGGCAGTGACAGTCTCCATATCCCCAGACATCCACAAAGCCCAACAGCAAAAACCACTGTACGGTTTTGGCTTAAGAAGGAGTACTATACCCACACCTCAGCTATCACAGGTTAAACTGGAACAGCACCAACAAGCATAGACCCGGTAGTTTAATCTCCACAAATATTTAGGAATCTAATAGAGCAACTCCAGGAACATGCTTTATGATTTATGGGAGAGGAAGTAGTGTCCTATTAAAATATTTTATTTCAAACTTCTAAAATTTCTGTCAGAGCTGTAATGAGAGGAGCACTATTTGAGCCTAGTAGAACCTTGAAGAGTTTAGTAATTTTTCATAGAAGGTCTCTAGCAAAGCTGGTGAGAATAATCTGTGCTGAGCCTCAAAATTTCATCTACTGATAGACTTTTTTTTCTGAATTTACACCTAAGTTTCTGAAAGTATAAAGATTTTTCCAAGGTATGAAGACAGCTACAGCTGTTCTGAGAACGTTCTTTGCCAGAAGCTAACTACCTCCTAGCTGTCTCAGCTAACTTACCATTACTGCACAAGACAAACTGGACAGTAAGTATCATCACTATCCTATCCAGAGCTCTCAAACACATGCTTGCAAGTTAATTCAAGTACATTACAAGCTAGATTAAAACATCATGTATTAAAACAATGCTTTCTAACTGTTACTAAGTTTGCTAAGTTTAACATGTACAGGTCACTGAACAAGATCACAAAGTCCAAACAGCTTCTAGCTCTCAGACAGCAGGCAGTTACTGCAACAATGAACAAGACACTCTTGCAAGCTAAGTAGCAGAATTCATATGCAGTAAAGTAGGAAACATGTAAAAAGGCTGAACAACTCATTGGGATTTCTAAAAGGAACATATATCTTCTTAACATATAAATGTTCCTGGCCATGCTAGACCATGTGAACTTACAATTTTTTCAGAGTTATTAATCTCTTGTATGATATCCTGTTTATGACTGGATGATTTTTTTCTGGAATCACCTTTTTATTGGATTAAAAGTTGCCTTCACCTATCACATTTCTTGTGAAGAATTAAGCTCTCTGAAACATGTCAAAAACACAGCCTGAAGCAGCATTACTTTGCAAAAATGCAATGGGATGGTTCATATCATAGAATCATAAAATGGACTGGGTTGAATCTAGAATGGCCTGGCTTAAAAATTATCTAATTCCAACTCCTGCCATAGACTGCACCACCTTTCACTAGACCAGGCTGCTTAGAGTTCCATCCAAACTTGCCTTGAACACTTCCAGCGAAGGACATCGACAGCTACTGTAGGCAATCTGTTCTAATGCCTCACTGCGCTCACAAGAATTTCTTCCTAGTCTCTAATCTAAACCTCCTGTCTTTCAGTTGGAAATCATTCCCCCTTATACCTGTCCCTGCAAAAAGTCCTTCTACATCTTTCTTGCGGGCTCCCTTCAGGTACTGGAAGCCTGCAATGACGTCACTTCAAAGCCTTCTCTTCTCTAGGCTGAACAAACCCAATTCTCTCAGCCTTTCCTAACAGGAGAGGTGCTCCATCCCTCTATCAGCTTGGTGGCCTCACCTCTGGACTCACTCCAACGCTCTGGACTCAATCCATGTCCTTCCTGTGCTGGGGACCCCAGAGCTGATGCAGCCCTGCAGGTGGGGTCTCACCAGAGCACAGCAGAGGGGGAAGGCTTCTTCCTGCTGACCACACTACCTTGCATACAGTCCTGGACACGTTTGGCCTTCTGGGCTGTGAGCGCACATTTCTGAGTCATGTCCAGCACACCCAATTTACTTTAGCAGTCAAAATTAACCTGATTTATCTGAATTTCTGTGTTAAAAGTGGTAATACAAATAGCAGTGTAAGCAGATAGCTAGAAGCAGTGACTAATGTAAACAACACTTGCAGAAAGCTGACATGTACTTCTTCCATTAGCATAACTGAATGGTCTGTCCTGTCCACCATCCCCTCATGAACAATTTATTGTGGCTTCAAGATCAGTTGTTCAAAGCTAAACAGAAGCAAACTCTTCTTATATCCTAACTAGAGTGTGAAGAGTAAATTAGAAAGAGTCTTCATATTGACAAGACCAGCTGAAAACAAAACTCCCCATCTTAAATTGCATACCTTCCTTCTTGAGTAGCTGTATTTCACATTCATGCATCTGATTTAGTAAGGAAGAAGTATAAATAGAAAATAAAAATATCTCCAGAGTCCTACTTACCTACAGCAGTTAGCAATGAGCTCATAGGGGAGCACAGACAGAACACCCTTAAGGCTTTATCTTGTCATTACTCTGCAAGCTGAGTAGCATCAGAGATCGCTCCAATTTATCCAGGTGTTTGATAGCCTCTAGAAAAACGTACTCATCCCAGATCTGTTATTTGCCTTTGGTACTTCTCATCAAATTGTGTAACTAAGCAGCAAGCAGTCACTCATCTGGGAAAACTCTGTTACAGTACACAACAAAATTGCCCTTGCATACTGAGAACACATTTAACAAAATACTGAAACAATTCTCTCTTAGTACACCATTACCCTCACCATTTTACTCTTGTTTTCCCTTATCATCATACTTACCAGGCTGATTTTTGATAAAATACATTTCTGAGATAGGAAGGCTAATGAGACATTCCAGGACCTGTGTCAAATGTTTAGGCAGGAGAGAATCTTACAATATTCTGTTACTTCATGCAGTGCACTGATTTATAAAATTTACTAGTATGTTCTAATTGTATTCAGTTGTTATTAGATTATGTGAAAACAGATACCATGACTGAGAAGTTGCAAGCGCATTCTACTGCTCGAGAATTAGAAAAAAAAAATATTGATATAACCTGTGCCTTGCTTGCGAATTCACAATCTTGTAGTCTGAAAACTAAGCACACATGAAACAGGACCTAGAAAAACACTGTGAAAACAAACAAAAAATCTCTACATTTTCTCTTCAGAGAATGAGAATTAGAGTTTCTTTTTCTGTCTGTGCCATTTATCTTTTTTTCCTGGTTGACAGGACAAGAATATCCCCCTTCATATGATGAAGTTAAGTATGACAAAAAACACATTTTAGGGAGGATGAAAGCCATGTTAACAGCAGTTATCTTTACTTAGATTCCACTAATCCAGGTTTTGCATCTGGGCAAAACCAAAGTATGTAGTTTGAGAAGAGAAAGTAGTGATAATTGGTTCTCAAACATTGTTTAAAGGGTGAGCAGTAGCTTATAAAAATCAGTATTTTTTACATAGTGTAATTCCACCTTGTAGTCACTATGCATAATGCTGGCATAAACAGCACTGATGAAGGAAAAAAATCTGGAAGAAAAAAAAAAGCAAATTAAAAAAATAGGTAACTATAAAGAAGGAAGGAGAAAAGTGCAAAATAAACACGTGAGAAAAAAGAGAAACACAACTCAAATTTGATTGGAGGAAAGCAAAGAGGAAGAGAAAAAAAATTATGGGAAATTCTACTAATCAAACAGTCATAAGATTTATGACTGTTAGCTGGTGTATAGCTGTGGTTTATACACAATTTTCAGGTTTATACAGAAATTTCATGCTTTCCAAAGGCTCACAATATTCACTGCCTACTGATCTAGAGCCTAGATTTCCCTTTTAACCTAACAGCATATTCCAAATTAGAACATATATTACATGTATGTAATATATGCCATTCTCTGAATAGTGGCTTGACTTAAGCCTTATTTGAAGAAAAAACCCGTTGTCCTCCATAGCTGTTTTTCACTTGGACTAAAGTGAATCACCATAGTCTTTGTAATCATACAGCAAAGAAATGATTTTTCCCAATCAAGTACATTCAAAGTTCTACAGTGGTAGTTTTCTTTATGTATTCTGACACTGCCCTGTAATTAGCATGATTCTAAAAACGAACACCAGAGCAAGTTAATAATGATAGAATCTACCTGCCTCTTGTACTTAAGAGGTGAACTCACAAAATGTTTAAAGATGGGTAAATTCACATTTGCCATAGGAGCACAATTAACCCCAGGAAGAACAGCAAAATAGATTCTCTAAGAAATCAGGCTTCAGTTCAGAATTCTGGGTTTGCTCCACTGAACAAAAGATGTTTGACCACATCCAGCAGGCTGCTTAACAGGCCAGGAAGAGCCAGAACTAGAAAACAAATCATCTTACTACAGACACACAAGAAGATAACAGCATGCCAGAACAACAACAGGTCAACACCCAGGAAGGAATGCTTAATAACTGAGGACACTTCAGAGTAGCAGAGAAATCCATTCTGGGCATGGTTATTTTCAAAAGTCTTTTAAATTTCTTTACTAATGAGTATGTTTACAAAATCTGCAGCTGACACAAAGCTAGTGGGATTTGGTGAGCATCGTAGAAGAGAGGATTGGAACTGAAATGGATGTTGAGAAATTGCAGAGGCTCAGAAACCATTAAGATAAAATTCAAAAGAAATCAAGAGTAGAGTGTTATTTTTGTAGAAACATATACACAAAACTGGGACTATTTGCTTGGGAAATACAATGACAGCCTGAAAAGAACAAAGGGAGAAAGAGATAACACAGTGTACTTCTCCTCTCCTGTAACATATGACATCAAACCAAACTCTAGAACTTTAGAGACTACAAAATAGATAGGAACAGTAATGCATAATCTCTGCAAGCCAGCTCACCTTCCTCACACACCAGCTTTATTCTGGAATGTATTTGGAAAGGATCTTTCAACCAAGAAGATTGTTATTACCCTCTATTTAGTCTTGAAAAGATCTCACTTGAATAATCAACATCACACTCACAAAAACACCTTGAGAGCTTAGAGCAAATGAAGCTACTTTGAAAGAAGCTCTAACTTTTAAACCTATGAATGCAGATAGATGAGTGTGTCTCCAGAAAAAAAAAAAAGGCTAAGGGGAAAGGGAGAAAGGGGCATGAGTACAAGCACATTCATAAAAGTTGTATTTGAACATAAGTTTTACTTTTAAATTAAATAGTAATTAACCTTTCCACAGGAGAAGGAAAAGCTTGAACAAGCTCCAATTGACCTTGTTGTCAATCATACCAGGCTGAGATACACTCTACATACAACGGAGTATTGTATACTCATATCATTACAAGTGGCACAACAACAGATGGTTTGAGAGTAACTTTCCCTCCAGGATTCCCCTACTGCAAGGAAAGTATTGTTCCCTTTTAACAGACAGGTCAGGAGAAGACCACTGGAGGTCACCAGCCTTCTTGCTCAAGCAGGATCCCCTAGGGCACAGTAGTCAGAATTTTGTCTAGACTGCTTTTGAGTACTCCAGGGAAGGAGACTCCACAACTGCTCTGGGCAGCCTGTGCCAGTGCTCAATTAGTAGAGAATTTTTTCCTCATGTTCAGGTGGATGTTTCTATGTTCCAGTTTCTGCCCATTACTCAGCATTACTAAGAAGAACTTGGCTCCATCCTCATGACGTCCACCCATCAGATATGTATACATATTAATGTGATCTTCTCTGTCTTTTCTTCTCCAGACTGAATAGGCCCTATCCCAACTGGGATGCTCCAGCCCCCATCTGTGGTGCCCTCAGCTGGACATGCTCCAGGAGCTACATGCTTCTCTTGTCCTGAGGAGCCCAGAAGTGGACACTGAATTTCAGACAGTTCCTCTCTGCCCACCTCGTCAACCTATTGAAGTCTTTCTTTTTGAAGGGTTGCACAGCTCTCTTGGGTACTGGCCACTCCTTCCAGCTTTTTGTTGTGAGGGAACTTGCTAAAGAAGCATCTGCCCCTTCAGCCAAGTCACTGACAAACAAGTTAAACAATACTGGACCAGTACTGAACCCTTGGGGACACCACTACAGACATGCCTCCAATGAAATCCTGTGCCACTGATTACAACCCTCAGGGATCTGCAGTCTAAGCTCAAGGAGATTTGGGCTGGATGAGCAGACAGCGAGGTTGCAGTGAGAACTTGCACCTCCCTGTCCACTCATCCAGCCCATACTTCCTGAGCTTGCCTATAAGAATAACACCAGAGACAGTGTCAAAACCCTTGCTCAAAGTCCAGGTAAACATCCACTGCTCTTCCCTCTCATCACCCAGGTAGTTGTCTCAGCATAAAGGGCAATCATGTCAGTTAAGCTTGCTGACTACTCTTCATCATCTTTGTGTCCACCACGTGTATGGAGGTGGCCTCCAGGATGAAATGTTTCATTACCTTTTCATGGATTAAGATGAGACCGATTGGTCTGTAGCTCCCTGGGATACCCTCCTTGCCCCCTTTGAAGACCAGAGTAGTACTTGCTTTCCTCTAGTATTGTGACACCTCTCCTGACTGCCATGACCTTTCAAAGATCTGAGAGCAATCATGTCTACTAGTTTCTTCAGCATTCACAGGTGTGAAGGAACCCATCAGAGCCCATAGACTTATGGATGGCAAGGTCACTTGCCATTGATATGATTTCCCTGGACACATGAAAAGAACATTTTTATGCAGAAGCCTGAGCGTAAACCATCTTCTTGGAATGTTTTAGCCTTTAGCCCTTTCTCACAGGCCACCAAGGCTAAAGCAGCTGGATTCTGCTAAGAACTGGCTGAAATACTAAAATACAATATTTTCTGCTATTTCTGTTGCAGTGAGTGTAATTGTCTCTGGCAGACAATCGGTAGCAAACACAGAAATAGCACCCCTAACTGTTACAGCAGGGGTTTCAAGGTGGTAATGGTGAGGTTGCTGTAAACAACTGCAACTCCCTGGTGGCAATGACCTCCTTTTGGCAGAAGTGTCCCTGCAAGAGTACCACTGACGCATCAGTTTCTAAACAGACTTAATATGTTGGTATCATTCTTCAAATAAACAAGCTTTAGTTCCACAACAACAAATCTAGCTAGTCAAAGACATACCTCTTTTTCTAGTGGTACCTTGTCTAGTTTGAAAATTTTACATGCTGTTTTACCCTTAATGGCCAAATCCAAACCATTAATTCAAGTTAAGGACCCTCATCTTTTCTTCCTTTTGCTATGTTAGATAAATTAATAGGGGGAAGACAAATTTATCCTACAGAGTGTGACTATTCATCATGTTTACATATTCATTATGCACAAAGCTTCAGCCACTTAAGTCTCATATAGAGAAGCCTTACTGACCGTTCCAATTAAGATTTTGATATCAGGTGAACACACCTCCCTTGACAAACACCCTGATGTTTCCCATTCCCTCTGGATAGATTACAATGAGATTCAATGGTACTTCATGAAAACACAAAAAGAAAAAGCCCTCAGACTGACACCAGCAACAGGCATGTTCATGCTCTCGCAAAATGAAATCAGCTGCTGCAACCTTCCCAAAATAAACATAATCATTAACTAAATATAGCTGCATCTATTCCAGAGTCAAGAGAACTTTTTTCTTCTGCCTAAAAGATTAACTTTTTCTTTTTCTTCTCTGTATGCTTTCTAAGAAAAAGAATGGCTTGACCTGGTTTAGAATGGTTTGAGTGTTGCTGAATCCAGCAAACAGTTGAGCTGTTTTGAAAGAAAGCTTCCCCTCCATTATTTAATGTTTGTTTTCTCTTCTGCAGAGAGAAAAGGCAAACAGTCCTCAGATTTACGCTGGGGAATGGAGGAGGAAAAACAAACCACAAACGCAAATGACTGCCTAATGAGAGTTTCAGTATTAAGAAGAGGGTATTAAGAAAAAAAAAATATAATGAAAAAGCATCTCTTAACCCCTTTCATTTCCATTAGCATAATGTTCCAAGAATGTTAACTACATTCTTTTATCTCTTAGACACCAGTTTGCAGCTTAAGACAAAGCTAAAACCAAAGCTGTAAATTACAAGTGGATCAAAAGATTTACATAATGACGTAAGTTATTTTGTATATTAAGATTTGAATGATTCAATTTCTTTGATTTTGTTCCCAAGTAAGTGTTTTTCACGGACAACGGTGAACTGAAAACACAGCCTTTTAAATTTTTTATGTTAGTGATACTTAGTGTTGTCCAGTTAGCACTGATTCTTACACACCTATCTTTTGGCATTTTGGGTATTTACATAAAAAATAAGATAAAGCCGATTAAGCTGGAAAACTACAGGAACAGTAGTAATTAGCATTGTATTGCCAGCATCGTAAATTGGTGATTTGAACAATAAGAAGAGCTCCAAGCTAAACACCATGTAAACAGTATCTGTCACTTTAAGACCACAAGGTCCATTTGGTGCCCCCAACGCTTCTTCAGGTCTTTAACTACTCCACCTGACCACAGCACAGGAACCTCACGTAAACTCGTCACCTGAGACTCTGTAGTAGCTACCGATTTTACTTAGGTTCCTGAGAACATTCTTACTCTACCATACCAAGTGAAATTTTACTTTCAGAATGGCAAACACCGCCCATGTGACATGATCATAAAAAAAATGTAACTACATGTAACATCACGTACAGTAGTCTGGCTGTATTTATCTCTACAACCCGCGTTCAAGAAAAAACAACAAACCCTCAGACAGGTGGGCCCATTATTTTAATGAAGTACTTAGTCGCCTGTTACACGACAAGGTATAGCTTGTACAAAAAACATGAGAGCTCTGCAGCCCCTGCAAACCAGGTAAACCATCTAAAGCATAAAAAAACAAAAAAAAACCCAAACAAACAAACAAACAAACAAACAAAAAACCCAAAACCCCCCAAAAAAACCCAACCAAAAATAAACCACCCAAAAACCGGCACCAGCATACGGAACTGGAAAGCGCACTTCGGAACCAGCTTTAAAAAAAACTACTCAAACGGAAGCAAGCCAGACGGAACAAACACAACTGCACTATTTCCCCTCCCAATCCCGCAGAAACAAGAGCTCCACCGCGGTTCGCTCTGTCCGCCGATGCCTCAGCACCGCCCGGGCCCTGCACCGAGCGCTGCGGGCAGCCTCGGCGCCGCCGCTGGAGCCGGAGCCTGCCTGCCAGGCCGGTTCCGCTGGAATGCTCTCAGCAGCCTGCTCTCGTCCACGACAGCACCCTCTGCTACCGGAGAGAGGGGACGGGATGTAAGTTTTTCACCCCACGTGTTTTTCTTTTAAGGGGGAGAGACACCCGCCCTGGGCGCGCGCGCGCACACACACACACACAGAGACACACACACAAGACACACACTCCCAACAGCCAGACACAGCTGATCCCAGGCCCGTCAGGCTGGCTCCTCCCCGCCCGTCCAGCGGGGCAGAGGCACAGCACACTTCCAGCACCTTCTTCACCTCTTCCCCAAACTACTCCCACGAATGCCGCCCG
>WBNO01017769.1:293965-418769 GCA_013400575.1 Peucedramus taeniatus | reverse complement strand
CCGGAGCCCCGTCCCGGGCGGGCAACGGGACCGAGCGCTGCGGGGACCGAGCGCTGCGGGACCGAGCGCTGCGGGACCGGCGAGCCCCGGCTCTCTAGAGCCGAAGCGATCTCTTAGCAGAAGTTTTAGGAAAGATGTGAGAAGACTCTTTTTGCTCGCTTCTTACATGGACAGCGAAATTGCTTACAGCACATGCACGTTTAAACTTTTTCTCTCTTTACACCAGCTTGCCCTGTCAGAGTTCTGAGATCCTTTCAGTGTTTGCGTCTGTATGTAATAGCTGAATGAGACTATAACAGTGGTGAAATCTTCGTTTGGTCGGTAGTAATGTGGGTTGCTTAAAGAAAAAGATGTATTTTCCAAGAGTTTCCAGACTACCTCTAAACTGCTGTAATCCTTCGGCGTTACTCAGCTAGGGCTTTGTTAGGCTTTCGTTCTAAAGGTTGTAAGTAGAGGAGTGAGGTGTAACTTACTGTGATTTTGTAGTTGAACTCTTTCCTTTTGATATATACTGCTGTAAAGATTAAAAAAAAACCGTGACACTATTGGATGATAGTCCTTAAAAGGGCACACCTGAATTAGAAATGCTTTTGCAGAGGTGAATAAGAGAATAGGGGGAGATTTTCTGCATGTTTTCATAAATACGTGTGTGTATGTACATTCACTGCTAATATTGTCAGCAGTAGAAATTTAGCTTAAAACCTAAAAAACAAGCCATGCGTCATGTTGTTCTTGTGTTTTGTTGTCAGTAATAACATTTCTGTAACCAAAACAACCCTGGGAATGCCTTCCCAGTCTGTTTCATAAGCTTTTGACTTGAAGATAACCAGAGTGCAAATCTGGTTAATAATAAGTTGCCATTTTAATAAATATATTTTAGGGAAGTGACTGTTCAATGCAGGATGTATTGTGTAGTGCAGTTGCTTTCAGCTTCTTAAGATTTCTCACTGGAATTGTTTATAAGCCTACTACTGGCAGGTTTGGTGTGTTGGTTATTTTTCTAGTCAGAGAATAACAGGTAAGTACTAAGACACTTATTTGACAGATATGCTTCTTACTTGCACAACAGGAAATCTATTTTTATTTGGGGGTGCTTGCCCCCAGAATGGACTGTCTGAAGTCCTGTGAGCAGCTACAATTCCGTGGCACATAATTTTACATTAGTAATATATGTCCTGATGCATTCCAGCAACTTGAAGCCCGAGTGAAAGTCAAGATTAAGGGAGAGCAGCTTTGCACAGAGAATTGCAGATGTGTTGAAATACATAAAACTTGTGTGTTCTGATGCCCCATTTCTCTTTTTGGGGCTTTTCTAAAGAGCTTATCCTCATCTCCAAGGGATTTTTGAAAGGTGGCTTTGTGCAGACAACGATTCTTAAAGGGAGGGGTTTTTTCAGGATCAGGGTAATTTTTGTTTTCCCATATTTCTTTATCCCTGTTACAGAAAAGTGTTTCATTAACTCCTGAAGAGGTACAGCATTGTTCTTGTGTAGCTAACAAGTTGATATCCCGTAGCTTGATACCCATTTTATGCAAAATCTCTCCTTTCTTGGTTTTATCTCTTAAGTCCTTGCAGAGGGAGAGTCTTGACCTTCCAGCTGTACCTTTCTTAAAATACTGAAGATTTAGTGAAAATACCATAGGTGCTCAGGAACTGTTCATCAAAACACTTGGTACCTCAGAGGGCATAGCTTTGGAGTAATGAAGAGGGTTGGAAAGAAGAGTGGGATAATCTGGGAGCTGCCCTTGAGGCATCCTGTGGTCTCATGTTAGTGCTAGCTGGCTGTGGAACTGCACCTGACTGCCTCTAATATTATTGTGTAGGAGATACAGTTTTCTTTCTTCTTCTCCATGTGACAGAGCAAAAAGTTGGTAGCCCACATTTTCCCTTTGCTGATTCTTTCTCCTCTGCTTTTTTTTCTAAAGCTTCTAAGAGGAAATGTCAGATAAACTGGCTGTCTAAATTGCTGCCGGAGATGACCCAGTTGAATGTCTGCCTCTTAAAATGCTGCATAGATTTTGAGAAACTAGAAGGTAAAAGAGACTCTAGAAATTTCTTGAGAATCTCTTAAGACTATTGCAGTTTGGTTTAAAGTCAGTCTTTATTAGGGCTTGGAGGTCTTCCACCTATTTTACTGCAGATTCCTTGAGTTCATCAGCTGACTTAAAACGTGGAAAAGATACTGCTCCCTCCTACATGCACTGAGGAAGAAAGAAATCCAAATTCTAGTTCTTGAAGCAACCAAAAGTTATTTGTGTGGCTTTGTGCCCTTCTAGGGTGGGTGTCTGGATTGCCCTTGAGGCTTTTCTGTTTTGCATTGGCTCGCAGATACTCGGTGGGGCCAGTGAAGAGAGAGACGAGCTGTTCTTTCTGTAACCAAAGCAGACAGCACAGAGCACAGCTGCTCCGGGGGAAGGGGCTGCTTGCATTTCCTGTTTTAAGGAACAAGGTTCAAGTGATTTGCCTGTGCAAATCACTCTGGGCTCTAATGGCACTATCTGTCATAGTGAGTGAGAAATTATGAAGGGGAAAATTTGTTAAAGAGCTCTTCAGTAATTACGGAGATAATTTACTTGTAAGGTTTGGAAGAGGGATGGACACCCAGGAAAACTCTTGGTCTGTGCTCTTGTTACTGTAGCACTTCAGAGCTAAAGAGGTTGAGTCCATTACAGTGCTCTCTGATGTAATTACTTACCTCTTACTCATTCTTGACAGATGAATTTAACTTAGTCTCTATTGTGGCAGGGAAGTAGCACAAAAGTCTTATTCTGTAGTACTACAAGGACACTGGCTGATAGTGTAGGGTGTTGTGGTGTGCATAAAATGGGAAGGAGAATGTGTTGCCATAGGCCTAGATCAGGGAAGGGTTGCCTGACAGAGCCCTCCTTGAAATTTCCTACTGAACAAGGCTGAAGGAGATGTTGGAGAAATTGCAGCAGCCACAGGGATTTGGGGCAGTTTTGTTTTATACTTGTTTTGCTGGTTTAATCAAGTATTTTATTAAAACCCTCTTTCCTTCTGTCCATGGACTGCATGGATGTCTGTTGTCACTTTTATCTGTGTTCTCAGTGTTTGAGTAACATGCTTTTTGGTTTTTTTTCCCTGTAATACAGAAATCAGTACAGTCCTAGCACATAGCAGTAGTTCTAAGTTATGGAGTAGCCTTCAAGGAGTAGAGAGTTGTATTTGGGTGGTTTTGTTTTTAGAGTTGTTTACTTAGATGCTTTTTGTTTGAGGGATTGGAGTAGGAACACGCATTCCCTTAAAGCTGTGAAAGCTGTAATTGCTGTCTGTCTGCAAGTATATTTCATTAGCAGTGGTAATGCACAAAACTGAAAGAATGTTTGTTTATGAATGAATGTTTAATGGTGTGCTGTTGAAAAATTCATATGTATTAAAATATGTATAATATTTCTCATCTTGTCTGCCTGAAATTAGTGAGATATTGAACATTTGTTTTCTTTCTTTCTCTTTAAGATCTTGAAAACTTTGCCAGGTCCCTGAGAGAGAAAACTACATGACACTACACCATGACTGACAGTAAATGTGATAGTCAGTTTTACAGTGTTCAAGTTGCAGATTCAACATTCACTGTGCTAAAACGTTACCAGCAATTGAAGCCCATAGGATCAGGGGCACAGGGCATTGTTTGGTGAGTAATAAATACTTTATTTAAATATGGAAAGCTCTAAATATAAAGCAAAGTTTGCATGTATTTCTGGTAGAGGTACCAGAACATAAAACACTGATAATAAGTTCTCTTGTTACAGGGTTAGGGACTAAATAAATTCTAAACCAATTGCTTGCTATAGTTCATGTACAATCCTATTTTTTTTGTTCTGTTTTTAGGGAAAATTAATATTTGGATAACTGCATCAATTAGAATGGTCAACAAATTTCTTCCTTTCTCATTAATCACTTTATTTCTGTTTCTAGTTCTCCCATTGCCCCTGTAGTTGTGATATTGCAGTGTAAGGTATGACAATGGTGAGAGATTCTGGGTTTTACTCGTTTCTTCATCATGGCCCCCTTTCTTCCCCCTCTTTTATTCCCAATCACTCCTGTCCATTTCTAGGAGCCATCAATGCAGTGCCTTGCCATTAACTGGCAGGATGAGGCAAATCAGTGTCATTGTCACTCCATGGATTAACCAGAAAGGGATGCTGTGTGAGGGGCTGGGCTGGCCGGCTCTCTCTTGGTGTGTCACCCCAGCTTTGTGTCCAGCCTCCACTGGCCCAGGACGTGGGAGTCTTTAGGCTGATCCTGAACCTTAGTCTCTTGTATGGCACCACACCTCTGGGCCAGCTAAAGGTAAACACTTTCAAATGTTTTTTAGACTGCAGCAATCCATTCTGCACAATTTAGTGCCAGCCCGTATTTTGTTGGGCAAAGCTTACTTGGTAACAGCAGAAATGTTTATTGATGTGGGTTTTCATTCCATAAACAGGGGAGCAAACAGATGTACTCAGGAATTCTGTGATATTAACTTCATCACAACACATGGTGGGCTGTGTTCTGAATCCAGCCTGCAGTTTGTCTTCATCTATAAAATCTGCAGAATAAGTGTGATGACTCATGTACTGTGAACAGCTCCTCAACAGCACCTGCCCGTGTCTTCTTGGCCTTTTCATAACCATAATAAGTTATATAAGTAGGGAAAGAGTGCATTTCTGTGAGAGCATGCCTTTATTTTAAAAATTTTTAGCTACCCCTCTTGCACTGCTGATAGGTGAGAAACAATCAAAATGAGAACACCATATTTTGTTCTTCAGTTAGTTGAGTGATGAGGGGGTCCTAGATCTTGGTCATTAGGATTTGGGAAAGATTTAGTATAGTACTGACATTTTCCAGGTGTTTGTGTTCTCAGAGTTATGCTTGGTTTAGATAGCATGCAGGAATTTGGGGTGCTGAATTTTGGAAGTGCTTCTCCTTTCATTAGAAGCAGAACATTTTTAAGCCAAATTACTTTGACTGGATCTCTGCTTCAGAATGAAATGCAGGTAGTGTTAGGGTCATCGTGTTGGGAGGAAGAGGAAATGATTTGATTTATTGACTTGTTTTGAAACTACTTGATTTATGGAACAACAGAGTGAAACATTGCATAAATTTTCATCTTCTGTGAAATAGCTCAAGTTGAACAAGGTGCTACATCTTAGTTTCTCCTAAAATCTTTATGCAAGGGAAAGATACATTTTACTTCCTAGTTTTTTGTAGAAAACTCAGTTTAAGATGGGTGCTATCCTGCTATGTTTGGCTGAAAAAATTGTCAAGACATTAGGGTAACACACAGATGTGATGGCTTTTTTATCATCCCGTGTTTAATATAAAAAATAAGAAAAGTTTTTCTGAAGTTTTCTGTCTGGATTTCATTTCTTCTATGAGAAATTTTTAATACCTGTGTCACTTTAGCTAGCAGAGGTCTAAATTTGTTCATTTTTTCTCATGGTGTTAATGGGAAACTCCATTGGTATTGCTCCATGTAGTTTTATCTTTGATATTAAAATGTAGGAAAATAAGTAGTTTTAAAAATATATACTTAGGAAAAATGGTAAATGAGAGGAAGTTGAAAAAGTAACTCTGTTTTTATGTAGAGGATATATCTGGCTCACACTGAACACAGGCCAGGAGAGAAACTGGGTACACCTTTTGTATTTTATGTACAAAGTACACATATTTAACTTACTGCACTTCTTTGTTCCTAAGTATTAATACATCTGAAGTCTGGTAATCTATTTTGGACTGAATCAAAATAACTTTTGTCTTCCTGACATATTTTTTTCGTTCTTGTCCTTGATTTCCTAAATTTTCTAGTCAATCTCCAAAATAAGAGGTTCAAGTGGAGTTCTTCATATGTGCTTAGACTGAGGCTTGTCATGCAGCTGATTTGTCAGATCACAGAGGAACACTTGCCCCAAAATTATTCCTCTATCCACTGCTGCCCTGTGATTTACAGCTAATTCATGCAGACCCTGTTGGTTACTGATTTGATACTAATTCACAGGTATAGTCATCAACATATGAAAACCATTAAACATTAAAGACATTAACATATAAAAATTAATTTCCATGTAGCATCTTTTAGGTGAATATTGAAATATCAATGCGTTCATGTTTGGGAGGAAAATAATTTCTCCAAGTGTCTGGCCAGTTGCTTTCCTCCCAGTCTGTGTTTCCTTTTGCACAGGCATAAAGGGCTTAAATCAGAGACTTAACATAGCATTCAGTAATGATTTGTGCATTTCACAGAGCTAAGCTGAAATAAATGCTAGCAAGTCTTTAGTTAAGTGGCACATTGGAGGCATGTTTCCAAGAAAACACATCTCTTGGGTGAGCCCTGCTTTGTGGTGGTTTTGCTTTTTTTACAGGAAGGAGAACAGTGACTTTATGCTGGGAAACTTGATATAGTTTGAGTATTGTTGTACTCACAGGGAAGCAGTACTTTTTGTTAGAGTACTGTAGTGTGATGGCCCTTTTAAGTCTGGTGTCACTTATAGCTTGATGAGATAGGAAAGGAACTCACAAAGAGCTTAAATGTGCTTGGAAAAAATGTGAATGAGAATTCTTTCCTACCCTATGAAAGTAACATTAAATGGAAATAGGGTAGTGTGGGAATCCTTATTTAAAACTGGAACTGTTTAAAGACTGGAACTCCTGAGTAGCATGTGCTAGGAATTCACATGTATTTTGCCAGATAGTCTGTGTTGCTAATGAAGACTATTCCCACTTTAGTCTTGTTTTGTTTATACACATACCTTAGCTTTAGATTCTTACAGCTGTTAAAGCAAGTGTGACTTTGACCTCAAACTGCAGAGGGAAGGAACAAACACAAGTGAAAAACAGGGTAAATTTAATGGTCATGGTCACTTTTAAACTCTTGTATTCCTCTCTTCAGTCTGTTTTCCTTATTTCTCAATTCAATGCTTTTTTTTTCACCTAGAAACAGATTATGAATGTAGTTTTCAGCTAGGCACTACATTTTTTTATCATTGCAAACTATCCATGTACAGGAGAATATTGACCCCTGCAGAAGGGGTCATGGAGGCATGGTTGTGACTCTCCTTTAGCTATGAGAAATTTCTGCTGCAAATACTAAATGATTGTCAGTCAGCAAAAGTGTCCAAAATATATTCCAAATATACAGATTAGGCAGCTGCAATGCTTCTTGATTTTAAACAAGCCTAAAATATTTTTAGATCTTGCAATTTTGGGTGTGAGTCTTGAGTCAGCAGTTTCAGTCTAAAGACAAAAAGGAGGGCAGGAAGACCTCTGATGAATGTCAGTGCTTCTGTTTGACTTACTTGTGTTTATTAAAGGTTGTGTAGTTTTTAAAGAATGTTTCTTCTTTTCTGAATTAAAATTAGGTGTAGTACCAACAGGTTAGTGGATATACTTTATCTTAAATCTTGATTTCTTTCCTTCCTCACTTCTGCCTCCCTTTTGCCCCCTCCTCTCCCTCAAACAAACTTCAGCTCGTTTGTCTTTGAACCCTTCTAGTGCTGCATTTGATACAGTGCTTGGAATCAATGTTGCTGTGAAGAAGCTGAGTCGTCCTTTCCAGAACCAAACCCACGCCAAAAGGGCCTACAGAGAGCTCGTTCTTTTAAAGTGCGTCAATCACAAAAATGTGAGTCGGGCTTTGTGTTTCTGTCCTTACTCTGCCTTATCAAAAAAGCTCAGGATTTGCTCTCTCACTGGCTGTTAGTAACCATAGGAATGGAAATAATGACAGGCTGGAAAGATTTGCTGTGGGCAATGCAGTTCTCCACAATGTATGGCTGAGTTTTTGGGTGAGCTGCTTGGGGTCTGAAGTACTAAGGGGAGCAGGTTTCTGCTGCCATCAGTGTCAGTGTTAGAGACCAGGCCTTGCTCTGTTCCATTTGCCTATTTTAAGCCATGTGCAGCAAAGCCTGTTTGGCACTGGAATGGTTTTTGGGTTTGACCATTGTAACTTCACTGTATTTAAATCTTCTGAGCTTAGGCAAGATTTTTATTAAATATAGTGTTTAACTGTGGAGGTTTTTGGGGTGCAGCACTGTCTACAAAATTGAAATGCTATGGACAATACTTGTGAATTTTGAAATCTTTAAACTCTCTAAAGTGAGCCTTGATGTTTTTCAAATACAAGAATATCAGGTTTATGTGACTGCTCTGTGCTGGTACTAACATGAACTAAAAACATTGCTGGTCATTGAAGTTGTGCAGTCAAATCTCAAGCTTCCTGCAGTCAATTAGCTTTTCAGGGTTGCTTTTTAAGTAAGCTTTTGGTGAGGCCCAGATGTAGCAGAATAAAAGCAAGGTGGTCATTAAAGATGGCAGTACAGCAATTTTAGCAGTTCTGGAAATAGTACATCATAATCTATGTTTAATGGGATGGCTTGGGGCACCTCTGTGCACGTGGTGTTGGACAGCCTTGGCTAAAATTCCTTGCACAGCATGTGATTTAAAATAAGAGATTATTATTTATGGGGGAAAATGCAATATTTTCAGACACTGGGGAGGAAACTAGAAGGTGTCATATAACTTTAAAGAAAAAAAGTGATTTTGTCCTGTCTTGGTTCCCTTGGCACACGATTCAGAACTATTTCTGAATTGGCAGTTTTTCAGCATATGTGAATTAAATCTAGTCAAGTAACATTCAAATTGTGTATATAGTAGCAGTGTGCACTTTATTTTGCATAGTAATTTCTGCAGTAGTGGAGTTTTATGTGAATTAAAGCAAAAGTTTATTCTAATGTTTTATTTTGTATTTTATAGATTATTAGTTTATTAAATGTATTTACACCACAGAAGTCACTAGAAGAATTTCAGGATGTGTAAGTACTAGATTTTTTTTCATTTTCTCAGACAAATACTGGCCTAAGCCCTAGAGATGGATTTCCAGTATCCTATAGGCTTCATGCTTTGTAAATCAAGGCTAGCTAACAGCTGAAGTGGGCAGTGAAAAAGGGATACCTTTACCTTTTGTTCATCAATCTGCCATACTTTGCTTGCACATACAAAGGTTTGTGTGCATGGTCCTTCAGCTCCGTGCATCACCTCAGCATAGTAACTTGGTCTGAATAACATGAGAGCAATTTTTTACTGTATCAGTCACATCAGCATAACAGTATTTTGGCCTCAATTCAGAACTGAATCTATTTCTTTTTTATTCAAACATTATCAATTGGTCTAGAAATGATTTATGGCCATTTGATTGGTGGGATATCCCTAGGTTCCAGTGAATGGGCTGTTGTGGTTTGTGAATAGGCTGCTTGGGTAAATGAGGGAGTGTTTGTGTCTGAAGAGGGTAAGTAGATGACAACTGAAAATTATTTTATGATTCTTAGTTTTCACTGTGGTTATCCTAATTTTCTTATTTTTCAGAGTAAAATACAGTGAAAGAGAGCATTTATGTTGCATTATCTGCAATCTCTACATCAACTTCACTCAGTCTTAGTTTAACATGATGCATAAAGATAGAATTATTCTGTGTTACTGTTTATAAAACTAGTGGAATTTTAATATTTTGTGATGGAATATTAAACACTTAATTTTTAATAGTAGGACTTTCTGAATAGATAATTTTACTTTTTAACTGTGATTGTGCATGGTTTTTTTATCATTGGTTTTTTGACACTTAGGTAAGCAAAGGAGGTGATTTTTCTTAAATATCTCTTCTGCTAAGCTTAACCTATGAAAAATAAGACTTAAGATTTCTTAATACTTTCTTTTTTGTGCTTTAGATATTTGGTTATGGAGCTGATGGATGCAAATTTGTGCCAGGTTATTCATATGGAATTGGATCATGAAAGAATGTCTTATCTTCTTTACCAAATGCTATGTGGGATCAAGCATCTCCATTCAGCTGGTATCATCCACAGAGTAGGTAGTGGTAGATCATCAACAATAATCTTTGTGAACACAGTTTTTATGAAACAGGGAGGAGGGGAGGGGGTTGTATAAATAAGCACATATGCATTTCCATAAGGAAAATGCAGTTGTTAGTAAAGTGAATTTTTGGCTTATCCTTATTGTGAAGGAGGGTGTGTGGGTATTATTCTATGTGTTAATCCTTCCTTAACTGAAATAATTTCTTGTTAGGATTTGAAACCCAGCAACATAGTAGTAAAATCAGATTGCACGCTAAAAATCCTTGATTTTGGACTGGCAAGAACAGCATGTACCAACTTCATGATGACTCCATATGTAGTAACACGGTATTACAGAGCACCAGAGGTTATCCTGGGAATGGGATACAAAGAGAATGGTAAGCTGCTGGAGTAATGCTTTAAATCTTCTGTCTAAAGTATGTCTCTCTTGGAACATAGCTACTTTAAAAAGAGGAGGGAGGGCTGCTTTCCCCCTGTCAAGTTTGTTGTTAAAGTATTCTAATCATGGTATTGGAAATGAAAATTATTACAGTGTCATTTTTTTGTTGAGAATGTGATAGTTTTGTGTGTACTTTTTATCATTTAATAATTACTGCTTACTCTCCCCTGCTGTAGTTATATCTTGTCATATATTCACCATTATCTTTTTGCCATGTTTTTTATTCTCAGAAAAACTGTTGAGACTCTGATGGTGGCTGGTATTAAAAAAATCCAAACCAAAAAATCAATATATGAATAATAAACCCTTTAATCAATGTAATTTTATTCTGAAACATCTTCTTTTTACAGTGTGTCCCCTTTTGCCTCTCTGATTATTAAAATCTGTTGCAGATCCCTACCATAAACCGTATCTTATATTCTCTTAAGTCTTCTTGGTGCTCAAAGAGGCTGGGTGTCACATTATTAAAACCAACACAGCTGTAATATATTGAACATTCAGCCAACAAAATTGCTGCCAAGGAAATTGTCCTTGCATTATTGGGGGTTTTACTTGATGATTTTTACTAGCACTGGACATGTATGCTCTTTGTCACAAGGGCTTGTGGATACCATGGTTTTGAGTATCTGGAATTTTGGGTGTGTAAAACAAGGGACTTGTGGGATCTTGCTGGGCCCTTCATAATGATAAAAACACTTTATTTAGTGCAGAAGGCAGCTTGTCGTACAGCAAGTGCTGATGTGGATCAGAACTTCAGCAAAGATTGTTCTGGTTGGGACAAAAATAAATTATCTGCAGGACTGTAGGAATACAGTGTGAGCTTTCAAATAAATAACTGTGGTATTTAAAAAAAAATCTCTTTAATCTTTTGTCCTTGTTGCACCTAACATATGATAGTGGATATCTGGTCTGTTGGGTGCATTATGGCAGAAATGGTCCTCCATAAAGTCCTGTTCCCAGGAAGAGATTGTATCCTTCTTCATGGTGGTTTCACAAGTGTAAACACTGACTGTGTTTTACAAAATACAAAATTCAGGATCAGTCAGTTGGTGTTGATATGATTGAAAATTCATGTGAACAGTTTGGTTTTCCACATTGTTGTGTTTTATTGTAGATGCAGATGGTTTTGTTTGTTTTCCTCACATTTGTTCATGATACTCCATAATTTGATCATTTCACTTTTATTTTCAGTTGATATCTGGTCAGTTGGGTGCATCATGGGAGAATTGGTGAAAGGTTGTGTGATATTCCAAGGCACTGATCGTATCCTTCCCTAGTCATCCTTGAGTCCCATTCCACTTCCAACAGAAACACAATTATTTAGATCTGTATAAAAGCATAAACAATATTTTTAATATGTTTTACTAGATCCACTGTACTCTTTGAAATTAGTGTCATTAACCAAGTTGTTGAGCTTTCCATTTTATTTTCTTAGTAGACTAGGTTTCATGTAATTTATAGTGGTTGAATCCAATGTGTTATGAGCTTCAGCTTTTGTAGTTTAAAAGACAGGTACTGCTAGGTTTGAAAAATAGAAAATAACTTATTTTTTACTCTTGTTCTTTGTAGATAAGTGTTTTAAGCAAAAGCCTACAAAGTTACTTTTAAACTATGCATGGATTTTGCTTATTATTTATTTGAACAGTAGACTAATTTTTTTTATTGCACAATTTTTTGAGTTTTAATCAGATTTTTTTCGTGTTTATTAGTGCTTGCTGGGCAAAGGTAACCTAATGGCAAGCACACTGCATGAGATCTTTTTTTATTATTATTTAACAGAAGAACTTTCTGGATGTTCTTTTTTTTTCCCCCGTTTATGAAAATTTGATTTTGGACTTACTTTTTCTGTAATACAGTTGTTCTTCCATTTTTCCCTTCAATGTTTTTGACCAAGATTTCATTGAACCATAATTTCAAAACGGTTTGGGTTAGGAGGTGCCTTAAAAACCATCTCCTTCCAACTCCCCTACACCTTCCACTATCCCAGGTTGCTTCAAACCCCATCCAACCTGGCCTTCAACCCTTCCAGGGAGGGGGCAGCCACAGCTTCTCTGTGCAACCTGACTTCATAATTGTGCTCCAAGTTTTTGAAGCCAATGTAATATTTTTGCTCATTAGCAAGGAGCAACCACCACTAAAACTTCAGGTGCCTGTTCACAGATACTTGTGTATCTTATAGAGGAGTATTTCCAATTTTAATGCTAAATTTCATGACACTAATCTTCAACAGTTGATCATACATTATTTAGTAGTAAAATGATTAAACATTAAATAAGTTTTTTTTTTCCTACCTTTCTTCCTTTCTATATTTATTATTTTACCTTTTGAAGCCTTCAGACCAACCTAACACAATTCTTCATGGATGTTATGTGTCTTTCACCTGCATGTTGTTTGCATGGGCTATTTTGATTTATTCATGAATAAATGAAGGAAATTTTGTTTGTGCTTGTTGAATATACAAGTTATCATTTGTGATTCTCTCAGGGCCACTGAAGCTCTACCAATCTATGTTTCAAGGAGTTTCCTCTCCTGATAGGGAAGGGCATAGCTGTGCTTACAGGGATTTTTGCTTCTTGTAAGAGTTTCAGTTCTCTTTAATGTGAGATACTGACAACTGTTGGTGGTGCTGAGGCTTTTCCTGGGTGATCACTGCGTGGGTCAGGTTGTCACCTTTAGCTGCAGGATTGTCTTGGCAGGGTGGTTTATGGGCAGTGCTGCTGTGCATGGCCATGAAGTGCTCCTTTTGTTGATTGTGTTTGGGGTTTCTTTTGTTTGGTTGGTTTTTTAAATTTAAATTTTAACATGTTTTAGTCTTTGAGCATTTAGAGGAGAGAGCCAAGTTAAGCATATTGCCCGATGCTTGCCCTTGACTATCTTCAGGAAAACCTGCTCTTAGATTCAGTAATTTGTATTTTCCCAGATGGTGGATGGGAATTTCTGGGATACTTGCAGCAGTGCTCTGGGTGGAATGAGATGTTCTGTGTTGCCAGGGTGATGGATGCACAGAACCTGCTCCTGACTGTGCTGGGGAGGCCTGAGTTACTGCCAGCTGCTGTTGGAAATGAGAAATGGAGACAAAACAGGGAATGCAGGCACCTAAGGTGAAATAGTGGAAAATCCTGGCAGCAGTTGTGTATTTTTGATGTTCTTTCTGCCCATATGGAGAAGGAAGCTGATGGCCTGACCAATGCAAATAGCACAAGGGGTATTTGTGCTTTCTTGGGAAAAGCCATGCTTGTTGTGATTGTAGGAAGGACTCTGTTTGTGCCTTCTCTTCTTCCAGAGTCCCAAAAGGCAAATAGACTTGGCATGGATTAAATGCCTGGGTGCTTCTGACCCTGAAGTCTCTAGAACGGGGAGAGTGGCTTTGTGTGAAGGCTGCCAGGTCAGTTGCAGAGCTTACTCTGCCTGTTTTGTACTGAAATCCCACTTGGGTTTTTGGTAAGAGGCTTATTTGAAGTCCATCCTATATTGAGAATTTTTTCAACTTTCACCATCTTGTATTTTGCCTGTTTTTACCTCTGAAGTGGGATGGGTCATTAAGTCTTCTGCCCTTCCCTGCAGTCTTCTGAGGCCTCAATAAACTGGACTCTGATTTGATTATCTGACTGACCAGGCTGCTGTTACTCAAAGGAAAAGCATTTTCTTGAATCTAGATTGGTGGAGCTCTCACACAAATCAGTTTCTCAGTGAAGAACAAAATTTCCTAATGTATGTTAATTTTCTCTTTGTCTGTGCTTTGTTTTAGCATAACAGTTAACAATATGAGTTCTGAATTTTGATTTTAATATAGCTTTTCCATTGGAATGCATTCAGTAAGCAAATAAAATTTTCAATCTTTGTATCAGAAGTCTAAAGTCTTAGCATGGAGCAGTGACTATACATATATTCATAATTGTATTCTTGACACACTAACTGAAATAAAGCACCTCAGTGTTTTTTAATACATCTTAATTCAAAGTACAGCATATTTGTTGTTTAGCTGCATAGTCTATCTGTGGGAATATATAGGTTGAAGTGCTAGATGGTGAATTCAGCTATGAATTTTTTTGCAAGGTCAATGGATAAGCTCTGCTGGAATTGCACATTCTTTTTATCAGGAGAAACTGGAAAGTGTAGATTTGAGTTGACTTAAATGTTAGGAATATTAATGCAGTGTCTCCTGAGTGTGATAAATGAGCTTTGTTTGCCCAGCTGGGCTGGTTCAGAGCAGGCTCTGGTAGCTCTGTAACAGTGTCAGCATGGCTGGGGAAAATGCCTTCACTTGAGAGGGGGAGAAGGGACAGTCCTGAAGAAACATGAGGCCCAATTTCAATTTGTGACTTATAAATACTGGTCCTGTAAAATTTTTATATCTTGAATTATAAGAACAGAGTTATCTGTGAATATTACCATGGTTGATACATCTAAATAAAAGAGCCTGCTATAGAACCTTCTGGAATATGGATTTCCTGTTCAGAACTCCTCTGGACCTTTTCTGAAGTTGAAAAAGAAATCAACCCCACCCAAACACCAATCAAAAAAAGCCCCCAACCATTTGACTACACCCCTGCAAAATGCTCCAACTCAAAGTTTGGTTTTCTTAGGAGACAGGTACAAAGCTCCTTACTTTGGGTGGGATGCATTTGTGCTTTAGGGCTTTTTGTGTATTTTTCTCTACCTTCAAGAATCATCAGTGTTCCTGATGTTACATTGCACTTCAGAAGATTCCACAGCAGCCTTTCTTTTCTGACCTTAGAGTTGTTTTGCTATGGATACAACTGCCAAATAAAGCTTCTTTTGGATTCTAGAAAAATATTATAATTAGAAAAAGATACTTAAGCATAATGCATTGTGCAGCACTTCCAGCCTGTCCTTCAGAATACACTGACACAAAAATAAGACTCAGATTTTGTAGGTTTTTGCATGGCAGCTCAGAATACTGCTGATGCTACAGTCAAATTCATCTTTGTGTCCTCTGTTCAAGTTCCTGTTAATGTCTCAGATTTTTAAGTGGTATTTTTTTAGAGGGCAGACTTCAAATTCTTCAGCTGATTTTCCTAAAGATATGGTGCAGATATTGATCAATGGAATAAAGTTATTGAACAATTAGGAACACCATCAGCAGACTTTATGAAGAAACTGCAGCCTACTGTGAGGAATTATGTAGAAAACAGGCCTAAATATCCTGGTATTAAGTTTGAAGAGCTCTTCCCAGACTGGATATTTCCATCAGAATCTGATCGTGACAAGTTAAAAAGTAAGGCGAGTTTTTTCTCTCTTTTTTCCTATGAAGTTAATTTAAAATGTCTGCAGCACGCTTAATTTAAAGCCTAATAAAAAAAATTGTTGCAGTAGATGTCAACATTAGAAGCTGCATATCTTTTGTTTCTTTCATTTATGACAAAGTTCTCAGATCTTAGTGGTAGTTACTAAGTAGGTACTCGTTCCCTGTCCCAGGATTCTGTTCAATTCTCTTAATTTTAATCCATTGAATAATGTCTGTCTTTTAATGTTCTCCAAAAGTAATACTTTTTATTGAGATTATTGCTGATCATCTTGATCTAAGTGCATGCAGCTCATGTGGGTTCTGCTTTATCTTTAGATAATTACAGAGAAAATAAAAAAAAACCAAACCAACAATCCACCTTATTATATTCTATAGAACAGAAGTGAAATTTTACAGTGCATGTCCTGTATTTCCAGTATTTATTTCCTGTGTCAGACATTAAACTCTACAGCTCTTTTACATGTGTGTTCTTTTCACCTTTACTTTCTAGCCAGCCAAGCTAGAGATTTATTGTCAAAAATGCTTGTAGTAGATCCAGACAAGAGAATTTCTGTAGATGAAGCCTTACGTCATCCTTATATTACTGTCTGGTATGATCCAGCTGAAGCAGAAGCTGTAAGTTTGCAATTAAAATAAATTTTTAAGATTCCACTTCAATAACTTTAAAAATACCTTTCATTTTAGTCAAGAGCATGCTTTGAACTCATTGGCTAGCAGGAGCCACACAGGAAGCCTTCAGATGAGCATTAGGGGCAGAATCACCTGAAGGACAGCTGCTGGTGGGGAGCTGATACAATTCTGCAAGTGGTTGTTAATATTTCCTTTTACTTACAGAAAGAGGTGCCTGTTTGGTGGCAATCCTGGGCTTTTTGAAACAGGGTTTTGCTCTAAGGCCCTGTACAGCCTTACAATGGATTTAATTTTGGTTTATGCTTTTAAACAGCCTTTCAGTGTGAGGCAGGACTTGAAAGCACATTCAGGAGTTGTAAAATGAATGTGTCTTTGAAGTATAGGGAATAAACTGCCAACAATGAAGGTAAAAAATGCTAAAAAGTTGTAATTTTTAGATTTTTCAATTAAGATTGGGTGTGTTAACTTGATGTACTAAAATCTATAGACTTTTCTTTTCTTTTCTTTGTAGCCTCCACCTCAAATCTATGATGCACAATTGGAAGAAAGAGAACATGCAATTGAAGAATGGAAAGGTAAGGAGTGAGCGTGGCAAATTACATTTATTGTAGTATCTTGTGTTATTAGTGAGTGGCTGCAGTGTGTGCTGGATTGTGTAAAAGATTATTCCAAATAATTCCCACTATTCCAAATAAGTAGTACTGCCTGTGGCAACAGGAAAATAAATCAGTGATGGAA
This sequence comes from Peucedramus taeniatus, assembly GCA_013400575.1. Lineage (NCBI taxonomy): Eukaryota > Metazoa > Chordata > Aves > Passeriformes > Fringillidae > Peucedramus > Peucedramus taeniatus. Next base: position 401,823 of record WBNO01017769.1, on the reverse strand, counting down.
ACGTGTTGTGTGTGGAGTGAATACATACCTAGATGTGTGAATGCTCATATATACATGGAACATTCTGAAGTCTGTTCAACAAAATGCTGCAGTTTTCTTTTTTTCCTTCCCTTTTTTGTTCTTAAGTGCTTGTAATCTATATAATTTTTTCCTTGATAGAGACTTCTCTGAAAAAGAAACATTCCTCTTCTCAGTGTGCATTGTTTAAGCCGTATTTCTTGACAATATTTACTAGTTCATTTGTTCTAGAAATCTTAAATAGCAGGAGAGTCCTTTGGTGTAGTTTTTTTTCTCTACTCTCATTGCTTATTTATTGACCAAATAGATTAAAGTGTTGACTTAAACAAAAGAATAAACAGCACTGTGGCATTAAAATCAATTTCACGTTACAGTTCTAGTCAAAACCATTAAATGGTGAGGCAGTTAAAATTTTAACATCTGCCATCACAAGACCAAGGGTAATAGGCATCTTTTATGACTACTTTGAAAGCTGCTTGCTTTTGTAAAACAGCATTATAAATTTCAGATATTGATTCTGGATGATCTATACATATGTTATCCTTAGGGCATGCCTGCACAGGTAGGTAGGCTTCAAATCATCTTTGATTACTGCAAGGCAGAAAAGTAAAATGGATCCACTAAATGTAATTGAATGCATTTGTAAACATTGTTACTCAGAATTGAAGAGTCCTTAATCTATTAGATACTGTTATCTAAGTTACATTAAGATTATAAATACACACACAAGCTTCTGTGATTTAAGTTACAGCTCTGGATTTTTCTGGGTGTTGTTCAGGTGACTGTATCCTAAGTTGCACTTAACTAGTAAATGAGGGTTTTCATACAGTATTTTAACTGTTTAACCTTCTTGAAAATATCCAGCCTTTCCTCAGTACACTCATGGAGATGGTTCTTCAAGTATAAATATTTGTGTATAATTTCATTATCAAAGTAAAATTTCCAGGGAGGTTTACATAAAACCTGATTTTGAATCCAAATCTGATTTTTATTTTTTTTTAATATTAGTGCATTGTAAAGTATGCATAAAATTTTGGGATGAGATATTTGTTAAAGTGGACAGCTATGCTGTTTATATGATATGTTGATTTTGGTACAGTCCTAATATCCTTCTGTGATGCTTGAGAAAATCTGTGTAATTCTCTTATCATTGCTGTAGGGCTGGAAGGAGGGCACATAAATACCTCTACAGTTCTACTTCCAGACTGGCCCTTAATAATTTCCTTGTACCTTTATAAAAATGTGAATTATATACAAATCCTCTGTGATCTTAACAGTGCTTTTTCTGTCCCTTTTTTCTTTTGTCCCACTGTTCTCTTGTAAGAATTAATATACAAAGAAGTTATGGATTGGGAAGAAAGGAGCAAGAATGGTGTGGTAAAAGATCAGCCTTCAGGTTAGTCATTGTTTCAGTAGTTCTGTAACTGTCACACATAGTGCTGTGAATGAAGAAATCTGCTCAATAATCCAGGTAGGCAAAGCTTTTTTTGTTTGGGACTCTTGAGACTGATCTGCCTTTGGAGATCCATGTGCTCTGCTTTTTAGTTGTTCTGAACTTGTAGAAAAACTTCACTGGTCTTGTGTGTCCCACACCCTGAGCTGCCTTGTCCCTAAAGGGCTCATTCATCACATGCAATTATCAGCACCAGTTAGCTCACCTGGAGCTCAGGTAACTGTGCTGAGTGCTGTTCTGAGGCTCCTCAGGGTTAAACAGCTTTAGGGCTCCCTCAGGATACTTAACAGTGCTAAGTGTTTGTGCCCATGATTGAATCCTTGTGTTTGCTGCTCTTCTCACAGCTCTGTAATCAGAATATTGTACTGTCTTTTATTAACTATATCTGTTAGATTTCTTGACACTCAAGTCACTATTCACACTATGCATTGTTAGTTTTTTCTTCCTTTCCTCCACAGAGAGGGAAAAAAATAAAAATCTCTTAAAAGGTCACCTTGGCCTTTGAGTGCTAGGGCCCTTAGTACTTGCTTTTCTCTTTTTTTATTACTTCCTTGATTTTCTAAGAAACTCTAAGGATTTCTCTGGGGAAGATGCTGCTCACAGCCCAGAAGCGTGGTTATTTGTGACTGTAATATTGTCTTGCCTCAGATTTTATTATGTTTGGTTTTCTTAGCACAGATGCAGCAGTGAATAGCAACACCAGTCCTTCCCAGTCATCATCTATCAATGACATTTCATCCATGTCAACAGAGCAAACATTGGCCTCAGACACAGACAGCAGCCTGGATGCCTTGACAGGACCCCTCGAAGGATGTCGATGATCAGCTGTGATTGCAGACCTGACTTTGGAAAAGATCTCTAGTTTCCATTGGGCCTGAATTGCTTGTAAGTTAATGGAACCAAGTAGAAAAACTCCATGTTCTGCATGTTCTGCTAAAGTAATGCCTGTTGTTTTTTTTACTCAGTTGTTATGAAATTGCCTGCTTAATGTTGTAGAATGGAAGCAAATCAATGTCTAAAGAACAAAAAGATTAAATTTAGACACTATTACAGGCTTTTCTTTGTTTCAGCCTATTTCAGGTGAGCAGTTATAATAGACTTTTAGCCAATAACTCCTCTTAAGTGGCTTCATCAATCTCCAGTCCCAGCTGGCAGGCTTCTGTGACACAGTGGTTGTTTACATTTAGTACAGTATTGCTCATCAGTACATTTTTTGAATGTATAGTCCCTATGAAGTTTGTTTTTACTGTGTGACTGTGGCAGTTTGCTTTATTTAATGACCAGAGTGTTGTGTTTAAGTGTGAGCTCACATGTGGAATGCTCTCAGTACTGTGTTTAAAGGGCAGTTTTTCTTCCACATAGCACTTTTTTTTATTTTAATCAAACCCTTTTTATCTTCACTTTTCAGTAATTCTCTCTTCTTGTAGAAGAGATAAACGTGAAGTTTAAAGCATAAAGCCATTACTTTGTATTTCACCTGAGTGTCTAACTTTTTTCAGTCTTTTAAATGTGGATGGAAGATACAGTGGCTTAAATAAATGTTGAGGAAGGGTGAGTGATTTTTCTGTAAAGCAGTGCCTGTTTAGAAGAGGAGAGTGTGCTAAAATGTTCTGTATTTTCTAGCTTGTGATACTCATCCTTTAACAAAGATAAACAGAAAAAGAAGTTTTATCTGTGATGCTCTTCATTCACTGCAAGCTCTGATAAAAGGAGAGATGACTTGGAGATATCTGCAGCCTCAAAAAGCTGCATAAATGTTTTCCATTTTTTTAATGGGTCCATTCTATCTAGTGAGTAATTAAAGAAATAAAAGTACAATAGTTCTGAGTCACTTGTAAATTAAGCATTTAGTTAACAGAGCTTAGCTCTATTCTCACCTTCGGAAAGTCTCTATTTGTAGTGAGAAGAAAGAGATGTTTAATACAAATTTTCTAAATGCAGTGTCAGACAAGAGGAGGAAGTTATTTGCTGTTTCCATACACATTTATCAATACAGTTTTCAGAATCAGATGATACAAAATTGCCTATTACATTGCACAGTCTGTTCATTTAGAAAATGCATTTGCAGTAGAGTAGGGCTTAAATTGCTTTGTAACACAGACTTGTGGCTTTGTGCACGTTCACTTTGGAGTGCACAAATGTGAAATTTGCTAGAGGATCTCATGTGTGCATGTGTGTGAATGAGCTATGGAACTGTAAAACTAATAGACATGTACAAGATGAGGTAAAACACCACTTTCTTAAAGGCACTATATTTAGCTGTTGATCAGATACTCTTGCCTTGAATATATAAATAGAACCTGTAAAATATATGGCCCAGAGAGCCACTGCATTACTGACATACTTCTTGAGTAAATCACAATTGTCCATTGTTCCAGACCTTATGACTCAAAAAGCAGCACTTTCTCCTTATGCAAACATTGTTTTTATATTAAAATTTTGCTCCTTTTTAATAGCTTGATTTGCTGTAGTAAAAATATAAAGATTTTAGTGTCCCAGAAGATTAAAAAAAATTAACAAGGTAGTTAATGTTAACTTCGGAATTGTATTCTAGCATATCTGATTTTTCAAATTCTCTTAAATTGAATTGCAAGATATTTGGGGCTTGTGCTTTTTCATATTGTTTGGTTTTCAGCCTATGGATAACTTACTTTTATCTTTGGATACTGACAGTATATGTGAAATATTTTTAGTGCATTCTTGTCACTGGAAAAACATTTAAAAATACCTATTTACCATGTAGCAGAACAGTACACTTTGCTGTTCTTTTACTTTTTTTAGTCCATGTTATTTGTGTTAGAATAGCTGAAGACACCTATTAACAATGAACAATTAATGATTCATCTGCTGAATTTCATTTTTCAAGACTTAAATTTTTCAGCTGAAGTTGCCCTGTGCTACGTTCATTTTAACAGTTCCTACTTTAGAAGACTTCAAGATTTATTTCTTTTTACCCATGGGAATTGAATACTCGCAGAGTTGAATTTTTCCTGTTGGACTTGGGCTGCTCAGCACAATGGAGGGTTGGACCAGATGACTTCCAGGTCTATTCCATCCTAAATTATTCTGTGATTCAAATTGTCTTTAAATGTTTTTAACAAAACTGTCCTGTCTTCATGACTTGAACTGGTATCTGTCCTTCTCCTAGTACATACTGTTAGCTTGAACATAAACTCTTAGAACAAGAAAAGAAACACCAACCTTGAGATTAAATGAGTTTATTTGTAAATCTTTCAGAAAAAGCTGTCTCATACCTAATTTTTTTGATGTCTTCTTGCTATGGCATACATTGAAGCTTAATTACAGAATGCCTTCAGAGCATGCATGAAGTATCTGTGAATATTGTGGATTTTGACTCCAGTTTAATTCAAAACCATAGTGCAAATGCACATGGATCTGCAGAGGACACGTATGCAGACAATACCCACCAAACCCAGCCAGGTGCATGCTGCAGTTCCCAGGCTATCCCAGTGTGCTCATGTAGGCCCTCAATGCACTGCATGCAGCTGCTGCCCTGTCACTGCTCCTGACTGCAGGGGAAATTCAGTGCCAGGTTTGTGACATGGTTGTCAATGCCACGAGAACCTCCTCGCTGATGGAAAACAAAATCCTATGTAACTTGGCAGGGGTTTAAAAATTAAGAGAGTTTGGTGTGCAATATAATCACTTTTATTCCTAATACTAAAATTATGTATGTAAAGTGATGCAATTGACCGTTTTTTTGCACTTTGGCATTTATAAATATTTATATGTATTTAAAGATTAAGAATATGTGTGTGTATACATATATATTAAGAAAACAGCTCAGTTTTGTAAACATGAATGTTACTTTCCTTTGAGAGACTTTGTATAGTGTTAACACTACTGCAGCATACATAGACAATTTATGAACTATGACTAAAATAAGTGGTGGTCAACATAGATACAATCTGTAATCTTAACTGCTCACCTGAAAAAGAAAGGGATCTTTGGCTGTCAATAGATTCTTTACCAGGAACTTGTTAAACATCTGAACACTGAGTAGCTGAATGGCATTGCAGAAATGGAGTATGTTTTAAACAGTTCATTTCATCTGTGCTCATATCATTTTTCCTCAAAAAAACCTTTAGAAAGAGAAGCTTGGCATTTTGCAATCTGGGTAAGCAGCCTTTAAGTGTACTTTGAGGAAATGCTGTGATATGACAAGTCTAGGTCTTTATGGAGAAAGACAAGAAATGAATGTCAAAATTAAGGCTTTGTCTGCATGGATCATACCAACTAAACTAGTCTTAGGACTGGAAACTGCAGTTTGCAAACAGCCTTTCAAGTTTTGTAAAGTTTCCAGCAGGGGCTTGCATTTTCTTGTCAAAATAATGAAAAACTCAACCTTGACTAGAAATCAACTAGTTGGTTGGAGAGTTTCAAAAGCTGTTAGGAACCAGAGGGCTCTTGAGGTTTTGTCTTTTTTTACATCCTAACAGAGTATATGTGTTTATTCCAAATTAATTAAAAGAAAAAAAGTTATTCCATATGTTTAATTTTTCTTTCTTAAAGGAAGGACCTTAAATGCTAAATCACTTTCCTTAAAATTATGATTTTATGAATGAAGTAGGATTTAGCTATTCCAAACACAGCTGACATATGGAGTCTCCAAGGATGGGGTGAGGTGAGCCTTGTGTTGTCACAAGGGCCACCCTCCAGCTGGGAGTGAGCTGGGAGGTCACAGCTCCAGGTGCAGACAGACCTTTGTGGTCCTTGGGGAGCTGGGTTCAGCCTTGCAGCAGCACAGAGTGTTTGGGGTAAGTGCTGAACTGCATTTGTCTGCATGTTCTACATGTGTCATATGGATTCTAGCAGGGCTTGATGCTAAACCTAGTGAGACCATATTCTGGGAAGCAGATTCTTTCTGGGATGTGTGTTGTGTCATTCCTGCTCAAAACTGGTTTTGATCCAGGGACACCTGCATCCAAATGCAGAATTTGGACTTGAGTTCTATAATGAATCTAGTGATTTCTTTGCTCTTCCAGAGTGTCTTGAATTATTTTTTTTAACATGTTGAAATATGACAAAAAAGTGTATTCTGGTTCATTATTTTATATATTTTAGATTGTCTTTTACATGAGTGATGTTCTAAAAGCTTTTTACACAGGTTGTCAAATCAGTTTTGGTTTTTGCCCACTCTGCATGCTAAAATAATGTCTGGGGCTAAAATAATGTTTTAAGTAAACCATCTTTTCTCATATTAGCTTTGGAGGAAATTGGAGAGATAACCATTTTTTCTGTTTGTGTTTTATAAAATGATTATTTTTGCAGCTAAAATTTCAGTTGTTGGATTTCAATCCCACAGTGTTGCTTTGTGGATATAAATTTCCTGGGTCCGCTATTTCAAACGTGTGTAACAAGTCTGGTAAAAATTAAACTAATAAAATGCACTCTTCTGTAATTTGTTATTGAAAACATGGCAAATCATTTTGGTCCAAGAATTCAAAACAAAAGAGAGAAAATACATTTAATGATTTAAGTTTATTCAGTGATGCTGCTGCTTATTTTTTTAAAAGGTGCTTGCACTTTTGCACAAAAGAAATCAATTTTATTAATTGCTGGGTTTGAAGCACTTTAGGATTCTTCTAAATACAACCATATATGGTGTGAAAAGGAATGACATAACATGCTTAATGTGTTTAAATTTTGGTTGTAGCCTTTGCAATTCTGATAGATTTGATCAGCATGTTTATTTAAACCTGTTTTCAGAGATTAGAAATCAGAAACCTTTTGGGGGCTGAAATTCAACACATGCTAGGAGATCATTTGAGAAATACCTTCTGAGTGGGTAACTTGATTGGCAATGTGACTACCTGGCCATCTATTAAATAAAGACACAGCAATGTCTGTTCCTGTAGCAAGGGCAGCTCGCTGTGAGCACTGGGATTCTTTTTTTAAACAAAAAAACTTTTCTTAACTCTTGGCTATGCATCATGAGGTTGTATGTGCTGTGGTGAGGCCAGGACAGCTTTGTGGGACTCCCCTGCAGCAGATCTCTGTGACTGCCACGGGAGGACACTGTCCCTGCTCTGCAGTGCTCCAGACAAACCCCTGGTATTTGTGGGGTGTGCTTGAGCCTGTCCTGTGTCTCTTTCCCTGGTGGGCAGTAGCTCAGCACTCCACAGGCTCCTTATGATAACAGAAGCAGGGGAGGAAGGAGTCAGGTACAAAGAGCATTTGGTGCTGGCTGCCTGGAGCAGAGATCCTGTTTGTTGCTGATCACAGAGCTCCTTACACCCCTAAGCATGTGCTGTTGTCTTGTCTTCTAATGGGGAAAACCTTTTTTTGAAAACCCAAGTGTGTCACATTTTCTATGAATTCAGATGCTTAAATTGGTGCTAATTTTTTAAAAGAAAATGTAACAGATGGTTAGCACTGTATTTGTCTGTTTTTGATACCTATATTTTCTTAACTGGTAGCAAGCCAAACTTTATAAAATGACTAATGTTCATTTTCAGCTTCATCAGATTCCCAGATTTTCCTAAAGTAAAATGTTTAAACTTCATGGTAGCTACTGCTTCTTTGGAGCCTTTGCTTTCAGGTGTTTTATACACTAATCAAATGAACACAATTAGAACAGACAGCAATACCTAACTATCCCTTTCTTTAAATCACAACGTGGTTCCCCAGGTGGTTTTAGCAGTTTAAGATGCCTAATTAAGAGCAAATTAGAGATACCTGTGTGCAGTTAACTCAGTACTCATTGAAGCCTTACCTGGTTGTTAAGATAATTTATAAAGATTATACAAATCTTTATCTATTTTAAAGAGGGAATAACAAGCAGAAATAATTAACTGTTTTTGTACAAATTACATGTAAATTCCAGAAAATATATTATTTAATGTATTACAGAACACGGGCTGTTAAAGAATGTAATAGGCTCATTAAGGGATTAGTTATGAAATCCAGTTTTATCCAATGACTCAAACCCCCTCCAAAATGTAGTTCTTTGAGAATTTCTTTTGAATGCCTTCAAGTTTAACTCCCCTCAGAATCTGTTGTTGGTTTGGTGTCCTCTTTCCCACCTTCTGTTTACCAAATGTCACCAAAAGTAGCATCAAGCCCTATCACTTGTTACAGTGTTCTGGTTTTATGGCCTTAACATTAGTTCTAGTCTGGTATATAATTTCAGAAGGAAGATGTGCTTTGAAGTCTAACTATAGATACATGTGGCCTCTTCTGCCTATGGAATTAGGCTTTGATTGTCATATCTCATTCTCAATGCTTGTGCAATAGGAACATATTCCTCTCAATGCAGTGGCTATTTTGTCTGATGCTGGACTTTGGTTTCAGGATGACTAGGAAGTTTTTTTTTGGTTGTTTTTTTTTTTTTTTTTTTTTAAATGGACAGCAGTCATGCTTTTTTTTTTTTTGGACTGATACTCTTTAGGAAACTAGAATTTCATAAGGAAAACTGTCAATAACTAGTTCTGTAGTTCTAGTTGAAGCCTTGTTCTGAAGCTTTTTGGTTGTTTGTTTTTTTTTCTTTCCAAAAACATTATCGTAAAACAATACTAAAGCCACTGTAAAATTACAAATAAATATGTATACATAAAAGATTTGAGCAGTCTGTCTTATTTACTGTATTTTTTCCTTACTTGGTTCTTTCTGTGTTGAAGTAGAATGCTTTATGTAACCCATGGTGTATGTTTGATGTATAGATTACTTCTTTCAAAACATTGTTTCAGTTACCACTTTAGCTTCCAGTTAATGGAAACATAGGTGTTGGCATAAAAAATGAATGAAAAAAACTTAAATTGATTTGAGCAGCTTTTTCCTGACCAACTGAAATGTTTGGACCCATTAACAGCACTTGGTTTTACTACCAAGTGTGTTTTGAAACTTATTTAGGGGGTTTTGTTGTTGTTGTTGTTTAAATGGCAGAAGCTTGGAAAAAATAGTTCCACTGTGCTTCTTTTGAGGATGATGTGAGTATTTTTGCAAAGACAGTGATGAAGTTTCCAGGCACCTTGCAGAGCTGTCTGCTCTGACTCCAGGGAATAGGAAGTAAAACTGAACTGCTGCTTTGATCTACTGGATTTAATGAAGGGTTTCTGATATTAAAGGCAGGATTAACAGCTGCCTTCCCAGATCCAGGGCGAGGGCTCTGAGCCAGCTTTTGGTGTTGTGAAAGCTTCACCTGGGACAGTCTGAAATTACTTTTACAGCTATGTTTCTTTGTTGTGTGGAGAACGTGGAAGTTTTACCTCTTGTCTACAAGGCTTTGCAACAGAGTATCTGGATAAAGCAGGGATGCCCAGTACATCCCAAAGCATCCCTGTATTAGGTGATGGGATGTTTTTCAGGTTGCTGTTTGAGCTACAAGGGAGATCTAATCCATTAAATACACACCAACAGCAACAAAAAAAAAAAAAATTAAGCAGGATGATTGTGTATGAGCAGGGAAGTGGCTTTGCAAAGCATTACCCAAGAACATTCCTCACCTATGCAATACCTTCTCTTTGTATTTCCTGCAAGTTCTTGATGCTGGCAGGACTGTTTTTAAAAAGTAAGGATGGAATGATGTGATTAAACAAGACTCAGATATTTTTTGAGGAAAGCGGGACTTCAGAAGCTGATTTTTCTTATACTAATGAGGACTAAAAAAGAGGAAGAGTAGAAAAAAGAAGAATGCAAATGCTAGAATTCAAATGATAAACTTGCTCATTTGTGATTGCTTAGTGTGATGGTGGCAGTGAAACAGGCTCTTCAGCAACAGTGCACTCACACGAGTGAGTGGCCAGAGACACTTGGGAATGAAGAATTGCAATGCTGCCTGGGGCTTGGAACAGAGCAGGGCTGTCTCATTCAGTGAGCCTTGTGGGGTTACACTCTGGGTTTTTGAGTCATTCATATTTGATCTTAAAACAATCTGCTTGCTCTTCTCTGGGGAAGAAGAAAAACATCAGTGTGGTTCCTGCTGACACACGGTCGGCTGCTTTGGTGGCACTCAGCTCTCAGGTAGGTGGCCACTCTTACATTTAATCTGGCTGGAAGAGAAAATAACAAACCACATGTTTTTGTCATACAAAGTATAGTTTGAAGTTGGTACAGGTTTAAGTAACATAGTATTTGTTTATGTGAAAGTTCTGCAGTGGGTTAAAAGAACAGTGGTTATTTTGTTGATACTTAACTTTGTGTCATAAATGCTGTATCAAGGTGGTTACTGTGTTTCTTAGGACTAATGTGTTTTTATGGGAGTGCTCTAGGGAGGCTGATTATAATCCAGAGGAGCAAATGGCTTTGTAAGAGACCTCCTTGGTCTCCATGGATGAAGACTATGCCTTCAGTGAGAGGGACAGCAGCTCTGATCCAGGCACAGTGCAGGTGGGAGCTGTAGGGAGGTGCAGGTCTGTCTCCTTGTTTCTGTGTTTGTCTCTACCTGAAACAGCTGCTTTGGGGTGCAGGTAGGAGCTCAGCTCTGTCCTAACTCCAGGTGATACCTGTGGCACCCCTAGGATGGCTGCTGAAACACTCCAGCAAGGGTTACACCCTGAGATTAAAACCACTTGAGCATTTAGAGCATCACTCAAGGCCATCAAAAAAATACCAGAGTGCTGTCCCAGGGCACTGCACGGCTGGCTTGGGAGGGGTTAGTGCCAAAAGTCCCAAAGATTTTTCCAGGGGTAAAGTGTCCCTGGCATTAGCAGGGTAGTACAGAGCTCCTGGGGATCCCATCGTATTTGTAACAACTGCTCACTGCATAATGGACAGCCAAGGTTTTCTGTTGGGTTTCCTGTTTCACCTCAACAGGAGCATGTGCTGACTCTAGGACTGGCCTTTCTCCCCCAGCTTAGCTCCCCTTCCAAGTGACACATTCCAGTTTATTTCCACCTATGCACTTCCCCAGAGGTTCCAAAGAACTCTATTTCTCTTTCTGAGAAATTTCAGTTCTGAGCGTTTCATTTCTTCTCTCTGCATCTTCCTTTGCTCTCTCTGCATTTCTCATCCCCATCTCCCCCAGCCTGTACCACTTACACTGCTGTCCCAGTTTCCAAAGCCTCCCCTGAAACTCCAACTGCAGTGCTCTGTTCTGCTCCAGGCTGGTAGAAACACAGATACTGTAAAGCACAAAATTAATTTCCCTCTTAGAAAGGCTCTAGTCTTTTAAAGTTAGCCTTTTTAAACATATGTTCCCATAAATACAAGTATTGGCACCCCCAATACGTTTCCAGTCTTTAGTGTTATGTATTAAAAGCTGCAATTTTTAGTTACCCTAATTTATAGTAAGTATAAATAACCATATGGCCAAAGGAGTCAGCTTGTGGGTTGATTGGTTTTTTTTAGGGTTTTGTTTTTGTAGCAGAATACTCCAGTAGTGTAACAGCAAATGGCAATGCAACATATTTCAGGAGACACTGGTGATTCTGCTTAAATTGCAGTTCCTTTGTACTGCAGGGGAAAATAGAAGAAGACTACAGCAGAGATATTAAAAAAAAAATAAAAGACAAAATCCTACAAACAATTCCTTTACTAAGAAGAAATTGAGAAATACTTCAAGAAATTAAATGGATCTTTTTCCTTACACGAGGCAAAGTGTAATTTGACATTACCCACTTGCCATCTGTTGAAATGCAGCATGTTGAGGTATTTTCTGGTTTATGTCAATTTGCATGACATACTTGTAACTTTTAACTAATTAACAATGTTATATTTAAAACATTCATTCCTTTTACACAATAGCAGAGCAGCACTCTTTGGAAAGTGAAGCCTGGAAATGCTGCTGCCTTTTGACTTTGATAACAAGCTATGGGTAAATCTCCATTCAATTTCTAATCTTAGAAATTGGGAAAATACTAATGAACACTTTCCTCAGAGTTGTTAAAATTCATGACTTGCAATTTGTAAGGAATAATGACTTACTGCTAATGCTGCTGAGCAGCCTGCACATTATTCCCTGGAGAAATGCTTGATATTGGATTAAGGCAAAAAGGGAAAATACACAATAGACCAGAGGCTTTTCAAGAGCTCTGTGCAGCCCTGCAAAAAAATCTTTTAGATGCTCTGGAGTTCCTCAAGCACCTTACATGAAAATGAGTTTGGATGACTGAATAATTGCCTACCTAATCCTGTAATGCTGGATCCTGGTTCAGGGAGGCATTGACTGCAGCAGCATCCATGGACCCTGCTCCTGGTTACACACAGTGGGAAGGGATGCCTTCCCTGAAGCCTCACAGTGTTTAAAATCCTTTACCTTGCAATTACAGATTCCTACTCAGCCTTTTGTCTGCCCAGGTGCTGCTGTGAGGGTTTGCTGGCAAGTCCACAGGGCAAGCCAACTTGTCACTGCCATTCCCTGGGACCTCTCCTGGCTTTTTCTGATCCCACAAAGCATGACATAGATCTGTCTTAATTTCCTGGGAGTCTTCTGGCCAGGCAAGTTTTGTCAGATATCTTGAGATTTTTCCTCAGTTGTGGTTCCTCAGAAATAGCCTGTGAGCTGCCCAGCCTGCTGTCCCCAGGCCCTCCGGCGCTGTCGCCCGCTCAGTGCCGCTTCTGCTCAAGAAGGGACCTTGTTTGTGTTTGTGCCTTGAGTTTTCTTCCTCCCCTCAGCTGTTTGGAGCTTTTCAAGTACTTGGGTAGAGTCCATTTTACCAGAGCTGGGGTCTTATTTCAGCCTCCAGCTTTGCTTTTTGTGCACAGCAGGTTGAGGTCTTGAGCTGCTGTTCCCATCTGCTGCCCACTCCCATTGTCACCTTGGCTGGTTTATTGTCATCTCCAGGAGCTCCTGCTGTTTTCCTGCCCCAGCTGTGTTGGCTGTAGATTGTCTGACACCTGCAGGTGCCCCATTTGAGAGCTGAGTACCCTTAAATGGTTCCATTCCCCGGCTGGGAAGGGAATCCTGCAGCACTGTCCCAGTCCCAGGGCTGCACAGGGGGATCAGGGAACCCCCTTTGCAGGCATTAGGAACACAGCTCCTTGCATTCCCCTTCCCACATTTCAGGAGAGAGACCTGTAACATGTGTTTTGGCTGCACAGCTGGTGAAGCATGAGAAAAATTGCCTCAAGGCCATCAGGCTCATGCTGCAAATGGCTCATGCTGCTCATCCCTGGAGCATCCACTGTGTCGGCTTTGGAGCGAGCGAATCGCAGCGGTGCGGCAAGGGAGGAGACTCCTCTGGTCACACTGCTTCAAGGACAAGAAGCTGGAGGTTAAGGAAAAATAGGCCACATCAGCGATATTTCAATTCCTCTTGGAAAAACTTTGATGTGAATAGATACAGAGTGTTTATTTTAGCTGTCTGTTCTCACAAGAGAATCAAGCACAGCACAAAAATAACTCGGTTATTACTAAAGGAAGAGCAACCCTTGCAGTTTAAATGCATGTCTCAGAAATAATGGAGATGGTTTAAAATAATCTGAAAATGTTTCCCCTCCCTCACCCCAACATGTTCAGTCTCATGATATAAGAAATGAAAATGAGCTGTTTTAAGTGCTGCTGTGTTTCTGTAAGTGTTTTACAGGTCTCTCTCTGAAAACCTCTTCAGTTTTCCCTCTGCCCACCTGACAAAGCTGGGGTGTGTTCCTGGCAGAAATTGGATTTGGGAGGTTATTGAGATGCTTTCCCACCATAACCTGCACTCCCTTCAGTAGGAAGAGTCCTTAGAAATGAGCAGGCATGTGAGTGTTTTGGGAATCCAAAGAAGGCCTGGGGTGTAATATGTAAAAGCCAAGTAAGTAAGGCTTTAGCTGTCTGAGGGGGAAGATGCTGTACTGGGGGAAGGTGGGGAGGAATCCACTAATTTGATTCTGCAGAAGTGAAATAATAAACTAGTTTAAATTCCACCATCAACCACCCTTCCCCACCCAATGCTGCAGTTGCTGCAACCTAAACTTTTCCTCCAAAGAAAGATCTTCCTGGAGTATTAATGGCAGTGCTTTACAGGAGTGCAGTGCCTATTAATAAGCTGACAGATGGCTGCAGTTTCTGATGAAGCGGATTCGGTTTCATTGATGAATCTGTTTTCTCCCTGCCCCAAAGGACAGGCACAGCTGTGTGGACCAGCAGCTGCTCTTGCACAGGCCTGATTTCCACATCTGCCTGCCTGGCCAGGAGGCCATCCCAGCACTGCTGCCAGGGGAGGCAGGGAGGGAGCTGGGCTGGCTCTCTGCTAAGGCAGGATGGAGAAGCAGGGCAGCCAAGGGATCCCCATTTGAGAGCTGAGGCACTGGGAGGAGTCTGACCAGTCACTGTTGAAACACGGTGTGAGTGAAATCAGGGAGTTCAATGGGAAATTCACAGAGCTGACCTCTGCTCTTGGTCCCCAAGCCTGTGTATCACTGGAACTGATTGACATGGGGAGAGCCATTGGAGGCAGCAGCTTTGCAGCACGTGGGACTTTGGAACAAGCAGCCCTTAGTCCTGTGCCTCTTTTACACAGCAGCTGCCAAGCTCCAGGTTAGGAGCTCAAAGTACCCCAGAGCAAGATCAATGGGGTGTCACAGCTGGCATCTCATCTACTCTGTGCTTCCTCTCCCAGTTATGATCTTGGTGAGGCACAGCACCATATAATGTTGATTTCCTCCCCCACATCCCTGTGAATTTACATTTATTCATATGCCATGTTCTCCTTTCACCTTCCCTATGGCTTCTCCAGGAAGATTGTTTGTATTAGTTTCCTGACAATGTAAAGGTCAGCAATGAACAGAGCTGTGGTTTAGGGTTTTTTTTGCCCTGAGGCAGAGGAAGAGCTCTGTTCCAGACTCTCGGCTTGCAGAGAGCTGGGATGTTTTGAAAAATTGTTTCTTATTTTGGACTGACTTGGGATGGAGCTTGTGATTCTCTGCTGTGACCTCTCCCTGGAGCACAGAGATGCTGCCATGTGTGGTTAAAAGAAATGCTTGAAATGGTTCCTCCAGGCAAGCTGTGGGACTCAGCCTCCCTCAGTTCTGGTCCTGTGCCAGTTCCCCTGGAACCATCTCTGAGCTCTAGAAGAGAGACCAGAGTCCCCTCACTGTGCCTTTTGTGGGGAATCATTTCTCTGCAGACAGATGAGATGTGACGGTTCCAAAAGGGATATTGGTCAGCCCCAGCACTGTGCATGTTTGGGGTCACTGTCCAGATAAAAGTTCACAACTTCCTGCACACAAAAACTGATGACAGAGTTAGAGAGTCATGGAATGGTTTGGATTAGAAAGTATTTTGAAGGTATTCCAGTTTCACCCCCTGCCATGGGCAGGGACACCTTCCCCTATCCCAGGCTGGTCCAAGCTTAGTTCAACCTGTCTTTAAACACTTCCAGGGATGGGCCAGCCTTTGCCAGGGCCTTATGCCCCTCACAGGGAAGAATTTCTTCCTCATATGTAAAATCTACCCACCCTTTACCAATTTGAAGCCATTCCCTCTTCTCCAGTCACCACCTGCCTTTTTTCAAGTCCCTCTCAGCTACACCACTGGAGTGTTGTTGTAAACTGGGTTAATCAGCCCTTTCTCACCTTCAGCCTGGGGATGCCAAGCTGCCAGCAAGTGAGAAAGCAGAGATGTGCACACAGTTGGCAGGGCACCTCCTTGTGCCAGGCTCAGCTCTTCCAGTTTGTTAAAGTAGCCACGTGGTTTGTGCAGGTAGCCAAGAGCTGCTCAAAATGCACTTCCAGGTGTGCACTGGAATGGCTTGGCACGACCTGAACCCAGCACTGTGCTCCCAAATCACCCTGTTCTCCATGAGCCCCTTGTGCAGCTGGGCTGGAGAAGTGTCCTGGTATGGGGAAACACTGCTGCCCTCTTCTGCAGGATGCAGTCAGAGCTGTGTGTGGAATGAATGGCTTTAATGCCCTCTTGGTTTGCCATTGATGAGTTGAAAGTTTTGTTCCTGCTGGGTTTCTTTTCAGCCTGGACTTCCATGATGTTGGAATAATCACTGTCATAGCCTCATCTCTTGTTTTCCTCTTGCAGCTGAATTAAAAATAAAAACGGTTTCCTGTGCTTTTTTTTTTTTCAAATCCCACTTGGGTTTTAACTCTGAACTAACTATTTATTGTGCTAAATATGGTGAATGAAGGGAAACAAAGAAAATGTTCTCTGTGCACCTGCAGAAGGAGAATCAGGATGGACCAGCCCTGGCTGGGAGAGGCTCTGGACCCAGGCACCTGCCCCCGTCCTGAGTCTGACCTCTGTTAAACTCCAGGCAGCAATCTTGTATTGTTTGATAGCAATCTTTTTACAAAAATGAATAGAAACAAAGTAATAAAAAGCATAAGTTCAAAACTTAAATTTGAAATCAGATTATACTTTTAATCTTAGTTTGCCTTTTTATGATGCATGTTTATTTATGCATGTTTTAAGGTGCTGCCCCATTCCAGCAGAGGAGGAACAGGTCTGTGTGGCTCGATGCCATAAGGACCTGAGCTTTTTAAGCTTTGGGGCTCGTCAGGAATAGTGGATATTGCCTGTCTGCATAACACAACGCTTTTGTGCATAAATAAAGGTCTAGGGCTGCAGCCAGACAGCATCACAGAAAAGGAGGGTGCTTGCCTTTGGGCAGCTGGAAGCTGCTTGAAAAATAGAGCTGGACTCTCCTTGCTGTGACCCCAGCAATGAGCCCTGAGCTGTTTTAGCTGCCCTGGCTGTTGCAGGCTGGAGCTGAACGCGGCGTCCCCATCCCGCCCGTGCTGCCGCAGCGCCGCGTTCGGGCTCCGCAGCGGCCCCGCGGGGGCTGCCGAGGGCTCCGAGCCCTCCCCCGGGGACGGCTGGCAGATCTACGGGCGTGTGTGGGAAGGGGGAAATGACCTTTTTCCTCTCCTCTCCAGAGAAGAGCAGGGCTCAGCCATCTCCCGCTAGGTGTCACGGTTGGGGCTGGGTTGGGGCTGCTGGCGCTGCCGGAGCCGAGACCCCGGAGAGGAGCAATCCCACCCTTTTTTCAAGCTCTAGGACGGTTTGTAACCAACATCTTATAAAAACAAGCCTAAAAATGATTTACATTCCTTAAAAAGGGGCAAAAAATAGGTGTGGGGGAATATTTAAAAAAAACACAGGCTCCTGGCAGGAGAGGGCACTGTGTACTTGGCTATTCCGAGGGATAGTTGGGATGCAGTTGGGATGAGTATTTTGGATGGGAAGCAGAGCAGGCACCCACTGCCCCCGAGGTGGGACCAGCCCCGTGCCGTGGGGGCAAAAGCTCCGAGGACAAAACCCGTGAGCTGCTCCTGCTCCTCTTTCCCCCACTGTCACACTGATTTTTTAAGTTTTATTAAGCCTTCTGATGTTTGTATTCTTTGCATAAACTTTCTTACGCACTTTATGTAAATAACTTACTGTTTTTTATTCCTTTATGGGGGACGGGCAACCTGATGGACTGTTGGGTTGCCCAGTGACATTGAGGAGGTGGCACTGTCACCCTGCAATAACAATGGCATTTCAAAAAGATATACATAGAGAGTCAAATGTTTCAATAAAAAGTTTTTTAGTTTACTTTGACCAGAGCTACTCCGTGTCCTTCTTGTGTCACCCCAGAGTAACACCCCACCAGGCTGGTTTGGGTTAAAACCTGCTTTGCACCTGATGCTGAATTAAGGGGCAGAGGGGCTGCTGAGGGAACGGGCTGGGATGAAGGCAGAGCCAGCATGGGGAGGTGGGAAAAAAGGCTTCATAATAGGCTGCATCTGCATTACTCTGCAACAAAAGCATCCTCACCAAATACATGCAAATACCTTTAATTTGAGATGCTTTTATCCCTCAGCAACTGTATTTTGTACCATAACCATAATTTACCTGTTTGCTTTAATGTAGGGCTTCCATCTGGGAGAAATGGAGTTTCACTGAAAATGTGTGTTCAGATTAACTCTCTTATCCTTGGTTTTCTTCTGTAAAATAACTCCTGTTGTGTTATAATGGGGGGAAATTGTTTGGAAGGAACCCTCCAAACTGTCTGTCTCATGGACTTGGCTTTCAAAGGAGGCACTTTTGATGCAATTCCCTACTTTAGTTTTATTTTAGCTCTACAGCTCTGCAAGAAAGGAGTTCAAGTTTTGAGGTAGTTCAGCACTAAAGACAAGCTCTTGTGCTCTCAGAATGACCCTCAAACCCTCACAGGGAACAGCCTGTTTAGTTCAGCATTTGTATTTCTGATAAACACTAATGGGAGCTGCTGGTGTTCAGGCTGTCATTCAGTTTTAAGGATTTTATTTCCCTTTCAGGTTCTTCCCAAGGCGTGTTTCCATGTGGGACTTTTGTCTTTGCATAAGGACGAGGCTTTGACTTTAAACTAGGGGAAATGCTGAGAACTCCTGGGATCCCTCTGGAAATGATCACTGTAAGAAATGCCTCTGCTGGGCTCCAAGTGAGCTGTCGTGTTCAGCTGCATTTTGGGTGGTGTCTGGAAAGACAGCAGCTGTCTGCATGCAAACGGGACTTTCCAGCAGTGCAGAATATGAAAAGAATCTTATTACCGATTAAAAAAAAAAAAAGAAAAAGCAAGAAAGGCTCAAAGAGCTTGGATGATGCCAGCTTCCTATCAGCTCCAGCAGTCGAGACATCTCGGGGGGTCACCAGACCAATGTGATGTGAGTGAGGCATCCACAGCTCTGCCTCAAAGACAGCTGGGCTCAGGGAGCTTTCCTCCAGGGATGGGCACAGCTCCCCAGGGCTCCTGCTGTGCCCTGTCCCACTTCTCACCCACTGCTTTCTCTCCTGCCTGGGTTGGGGTGCCAGGGGTCACCTCTTCAATGATGACTTTCTTTTAGTGTCATTAACCTCGCTGAGGCTTTGCTCAAACCTCAGGGGTTTTGCAAATGCTCTTGGGGCAGGGCTGTGGTCCCTTCACTCTGGCCAAGCCCTGTGGCCATGGGAAGGGCTGAGGCTGTGGGAGCTGCAGGGACACTGTCAGGAGGTCAGACACCTCCACTGTCCCCTGCCCTGGGCCTCTCCTCAGGGTGGTGAAGGAACAAAGCCAAGGTCTGACCCCACTCCCAACATTTCCCCCAGCCACAAGCTGCTCTTCCATCTGCTCCAAAATCTGCTGTGCTGGGATACCCCGAGATGGGGCAGCTCATTCTGCCAGGGACCAGTTCTTAGTCAGGTGTCCCCACCACCTCCGGAGCCAGGCTGCTCTTTGGGGCAAGAATAAGGGGCAAGAATAAACCATCTCCCAGTTGCAGGATTCAATTTGTAAAATACTACAAAATTTTGGGAAAAAAAACCCAATGCCTTGTTCTTTAGCAAGTGATTTACTTACTTGAGTGCAAAGCCAGGGATTTAAGTGGGTTTTCTGTCATCCCTCATGACCAGCTGAGCTGTGGGATGGAAGCCACAGGGAAAACTTGGCTCTGCCTGCATTGAGGAGGTTCCCAAAAAAGAAATACCAAAACACCAGAGGAAAGACTGCTTTCATGATAACTTCTGGCCCATCCAGAGAGAGAAAATGTCAGGAATTTCCCAAGAATATCTGTAGCCTTTGACTTTCCAGCTGAACTCTAGAACTGTCTGGGATGGAGGAGCACCAGACACTGCAGGTGTCCTGCCTCTCCTCCAACACCCAGACCTGGCATTTCTCACAGGGAGAATCTTCTAATAAGATTCAACAAAATTTATTTGGTGCTTCTGGGTTTTTTGGTCTTCTGGTTTGTGTTGACAGGAGCATGTTGGGCTGGATACACAGCTTCATTGTTTGCATGTTACAGGGGGAAAAGCAGCAAGAAAATTGGGAGGCTTATGGATAACTAGCAGTTCTTTGCTATCATTTTTTGGAAAATACAGCACTAAATTCACTAGTTCCTGGCAAAGGTACTGAAGAAAAAAGGAAGGAGAGAGATACATCACTTAAGGTGTTATTTTTCCTAGGCAAAGCAAGCAGGTAGCAGAAAACAGTGAAAGGAATAAATCCATGTTCTTATTCAAATGGATGAGTCAAATGCATCTTAAAAATGCAATGATTGATTGCTTTAGGGGACTTAAAATTATGGCCCCAAAAAGTCCTGACAAGTTAGTGGTGTGAAGGTACATGACTGAAAGTGGTTCCTGTGCAATCACTGCCCTGTGAACATGACTTTGCTCCTCTCTGCACCCAGTGCTGGAGCTTTGTGTTCACTGCAGAGCTGGAATCTCCCCTCTGCTCGGGACCCTGCAGGGTTGGGGATGCTGAGGGTGAGGCAGTGCCTCCCTCTCACCTCACCCCCCATCCCTGGAGGGTTCTCATGGCTAGAGGGGAGCATGAGGAACCAGGGGTGCCTGGTTCAGTCCACATGAGGGCAAAATTCTGGTGAGAATAAAGAGAAACAGTGAGTGAGCCCTGTCCTGCTCTGATGCTGCCAGGGAGGGGGAGGCTGAGGCACAGCCAGTGCTGCAGGGCCAGCCTGGGGGCAGAGAGGGACAGCAGCATATTAGAGCTTCTAATTCAATAATTTTTTCCTAAATGTCACTTGAAGAGAGTGGTCGTAATGTTGAGTCATTACCAGCCATTTGCATGTACAATAACAACAGGGAAAAAGATAAAAAAATCAATAGCAGGATCAATGGAGAGCTCCCTGCTCTGGGTCTTTTGCCTGGAGCTTATCATTAGTAGACACTCACAGAGCAGAGTGCTATTAATTAGAGGAAGCATTGACAGTCCACGGGAAATGACTGGCAGCTGGAAAATCCTTGGATTTTTTTAACTGAGTTTTTGGAGATGGGTTTGTTTTCCCTTTCTCCTTGGGACTCCTCAGTGTCCTGAGTGAAGCATCTCCTTCCCACCTGTGCTTTGAAGAAAGAGTTTTTTACCTGGAATTATGGGAAAGGATGACTTTCCAAAACATGTGAGCAAAAGGCAGGGACAGCTCTGCTTGAGCTTAACCCCTCTCAAATCACTGGGCAGTGAGCAGTGATCCTCCTCTCTTGCATCCTTTCCCCCAGCACTGCTCACAGCCTGGTGTAGCACATAAATAACAAATATTTCTGTTGTTTTTGCAACAGCAGCTGATGGATTTCCAGGAGAGGGGGCTCTGGGCAGGCAGAGCATTCTCCAAGTGCTCCTGAAAGGCTCAGCCCTGGCCTGAGCTGGACCAGGGCCAGGTGGGTAAAATGAGCACCAACCTTGGCTTCCATGCAATTGGAGCTCCTTGCATTGAACCCCCAGGAAAAGCCTTGTCCCCCCAGCTGTCCCCAGACTGTGGCATCCTGCCATCCCCAGCTCATGGCACCATCCAGGGCAGGGTTGGTGCTCTGGCCTTTGGCTGCTCCTCCTTAACCACTGGGAAATGGCTCTGTGACAAAATTCAGCTCCAGAGCCCCCGGCCCACCCACTGCAAAGAGCAGCTGTAGATCAGCAGTGAGGAAAGTACACAATTAACTGCAAAAAATCCAGATATTTTGCTTATTTTTGACAGTTGTGTGAGCTAAAATGAAGACAAAGTGCAGCAAATGTGTTTAGGGACAGCTGTGTCATGGCCATACCAAGGTGAAGCTGTGCCAGGGCAGGGACTGCCCATGGCTTTGTACTGGGGAGAACCCACTGGATCTCAGGCTGAGGGTGAGGACCTCAGCAAGATTTATTTTTTATTAGCATTTTGGGGGAGTTACAACAACTTTAAGTGTGTGAGAGTGTACACAATCCTGCCTGGACTGGCTGGGCTGTGAGCCTGGCTCTTGGCACTCTGTTTGCTTTATTGTCTGTGGTTGTGCACTTACTTTAATTAAGAAACAAATGCTGAAACCACATTTGAGATACTCTTCATCCTCTGCATCATGTTTAGCTGATCCCAGGCAGCCTCTATTAGATGGCTTTGTATTTTGGGATTTTTTTCTTACTTGCTATTACTACCATGAAAGCATTTCTAGGCCCCAGGGAAGACGGGGAAAAAAAATCTCTTTAAAACCAGCAATTATTCTTAGTAAAATATTCTAAATAATTCATTGCTTACTGGCTGTAGTGCACTATTAAATGCCTTTTAGCTACTACTTGTATAAACTCTTAAAGCCCTGGTTCAAAGCCAAGCTCAGGTTAATGATACAGAGACTTCTGTGGGAAGCTCTGTGTGTCCCACAGAGCAGCTCCTGCAAAAACCCCACAGAGCTGGACACAGAGGGGTCTGGGTGGGCAGGTACCTGTGTCACTGCACTTGGTTTTAATCAGATTCTCAGGATTTCTGGACCTAGGAAGTCTGCTCATTCTCACCCAGCTTCTGGAGAAGCTGGGTGGACAATGTGCTGCATTGGTGTAATGCCCTTCTGACAGAAACCCAGGGGATTTAGGAACTTGGCAGCTGCCTGTAAGGCATGGAGGAAAGGGCCACAAATGTGAAGGCAGCAGTGGCTCAGTTCACCTGCCTCTCCAGCAGCCTGTTCTCCATCCCTGTGCTCTGGAGGTAAAGGAGAGTCCTTGGCAGACTGGGCTCAGTGCCGGGCCCATCAGTGTAGTGTGAGGGTGTTTTTCCTTTTATTTATCATATGCCTGCCCACCTCTGTCAGATATTTATTTCTATTTGGTTCAATCCTAAGCCAGCACTTCAGCCCCCAAATCTGATCTAGATGTGTCCTTACTTGTCTGACAAAAACTTTACTTCAGTATTGTAGCAGAGGGCCCTGCTGGGTAATAATTAGCATTGACTCCATGATTGCAGGAGGCTGATCAATCCTTTATTAATTATACTATACTACATTATTAAGAAAAACCCATCAGCCTTGCCAGTCACGACCCACATGTGGATCCAATTGGAAAATAAGTCCAAACAACCATCACCAATGGCCAGTTAAGAAATCACCCTTTGGTAAACAAATCTCCATATCACATTCCACCTGTGCACAACAACAGCTGCAGCAAGTGGAGATAAGAATTGTTTCTCATTCCTTTCTCTCAGCTTCCCAGGAAAATCCTGGGACAGAGCTATGTCTCTGTTCAGAGGATATGTGATTGCCACACCTCAACACTGGTAGAAAACTGTTTATGAGGACTGACCTGGGCACAGCATTAGACCCAAGGCATCTTCCTCCAGCTCATCTCCTTAAGCATCACTTTTGGGTGCAGCTATAAAGAAAAGGCTGAAAGATACTGAAGCATGAAGATTAAAATTTACATTTCCTATATAAAACTTATTGAAAATTGCCTATTAGCAGGTGTTAGCATCTCTTTGCATCCTTAACATCTGGGTAAAAAGGAAAAGCTATGACATGGCTCAGCAGCCACCAGGTACAGCAGATTCCAGGCCATTTCCATCAGCAATTCAAGCAGTGCAGTCTGTAGGATGGGACATGTTTCCAGGAAAAATGACTGGTAGAACCAATTAAAGGTTTTCCAGTTTCATTCCTGTTTAAATGATGAACATGGCAGAGTTTCATCAGCCATTGAACTGTTTATTTTGTCATTTCAAGTGAAAATAGTTCAATTCATGACTTAAACCTTAGAGCTCTTTGCAGAGCTGATCCAGGTTAGTCTGCAAGAAACAGTAATTAATTGCTAGACCTGACAAAGACCCATCTCAGCTGCTGGCCCTCACCCAGACACTGCTCACCCCATGGCACTGGGATCTCTTCCCTCAGAGCAGCCACAGACCCAGGATTTGCAGGGTTTGGCTCAGGGTGCTGTTTGGGAACCAGCAGACACGACCTGAGCTCTGCTCCCCCGAAGGTCTCCAAGTATTTCACAAATGGTGACCTTCACTTTATCTCTTGGAGGTAGGTAAATAGTAATACACTAATTTTACAGATGACTAAACAGCGTAGAGAGTTTAAATGATTTGGCCAAGGTCAGAGCAGCCAGCAGTGGGGCTGGGAGGAGATCCAGTCCTGCTAAATCCCATCACCTCCTCCCACAGCTCTGAGCAGGCCCTGCCTTTCACAGAGCTCAGTGGCATGGGGTTGAATTTAAATG
Organism: Peucedramus taeniatus; assembly: GCA_013400575.1. Lineage (NCBI taxonomy): Eukaryota > Metazoa > Chordata > Aves > Passeriformes > Fringillidae > Peucedramus > Peucedramus taeniatus. The sequence goes on along the minus strand of WBNO01017769.1, from coordinate 377,553 downwards.
CATCTCAATTTCATTTACAGCAAACTCCAGGATATAAACTGGGGGTTTCAGAGCAAATCTTTTATCTGGCCATTTTAAAAGGACTGTGTCATTTAAAATTGCACTTGGCAGAAATCAGGCTCTTAGAAACCAGAAAAGAAGCTGCCTCCTGAATGACAGCTGTGAGGGAATGGGTGAGTTAAGGGATTAATTTGTTTGATTAAATCTTTAAAGAGTTTACTGAGAGTGCAGACAGGCCTGCAGATTATAGCATGGGAGCAGTGGTGGGCAAAGGAGTTATTTAGATAGAGCCCATGTGCTATCTTTCATTTCTCTCAGTCTGCAATTACTTTTAAGTAAAATAAAAGAACAACCACAACTGAAGCTGCAGAATTAGTTACCATCCTATTTTTGCTCCTCCAGGAAAATAAAATATTGTGAATGGCAAAAGTGCCTCCTTCAGCCACCAGCACCCTGACATGGGAGCTCTAGGGAGAAATCAGTGCCACAGACCAGATGGGCTTTGGTAAAATCCTTTTCACTTCCCCAAATGTTAAAGCAATCACTGAAAGTGCACGTTCAGGACAGGAACAGGTTGAAGACACTGAAGTTTTTGATCATGGTAATGAGCTTTTTCCATTAGGGCTGGGAGGCTGGAGTGCCCCATTTGTCTCCAGGTTTTGCTGAGCCCCTGGGAAGCTCTGCAGGAGCAGCTTCTGAGAAGGGGTGTCTGTGTCACTGGCCACTGGCTGCTGCACATAAGCACATTTATTTAAGCCAGCATTAATGTAGTGTTTATCTTGATTTTTTTTCTATGATATGCAATGCAGCAGGAACCCAGCAACACTTTGTTTAATGGCTCTGAATGCAGCAGTTCCCTGCCAGCCCTTGGGCTGAGAGGCAGTGGCAGAGCAGGAGCTGAAGGAGCTAAAGGAGCTGGTTATTGACTGAGGCATCTTCCCAGGACCAGGATTTGGAGACTTTTCACAAAATGCTGACCACGAGCAAGGTGCTGCTAAGCAGGGACACCTTCCCTCCACCAGCCTTTCATGGAGCACAGAGGCACAGGTGGGGCTGGATCCTCTCTCTCCACCCTCTGGCCTAGGGCTGCTCTCAGCTGCATGAATCACTTCAGGGCCAATAAATGCTTTGCCCAATTTGCCATTAGCTGCCCAGAAACAGGGATGAGTTTGCTAAAAATCAGCACTCCACCTGATGGCCTTGGGGTGGGTATAAATAAGGGACAGCCCCTAAAATCCAGGGTTTGCAGTGAGGTTGGAGGTGGGCTGAGTTTGTGGTATATGAGTAAAGATTTTTGTCTTAATTGCAAGTTTTGAAGAGCTGTGAAACTGCTGAGTTGGACTCTTTAGCTGCTTAAAGGAGATGCCAGGTGAGAAAAATGAAAAATTTTAACATAAGAAACTAGAGAGGAGCTGCAGGTATTTAAATGCCTCACCAGACACTTTTCAGTCTTGGGCTGGGTTTGTGGAAGGCTCCTGTGTGGGGTGACAATGATGGCTCACGGGGGGGCCTGGGGTCCCCCTGGGTTGGTGGCCACATTGTGAAACATTCAGAGTGGGAGCCACACAGGATGGGTCCCTGGGGACTGTGTCAGTGTCACAGCAGTGTGGCAGTGGTGTCCCCAGCAGCCCCTGAGCCCTGCCCAGTGTCCTGTCAGCCCTCCCTGTCCTGTGCCCCCAGGCAGAGCTGTTGGAGGGGTTCACTGAGTGTGGTTTGCTCTTCCAAAAGGCTGCAAGTGACTGCTCTGAGGGGACTGGTGCCAGGTATGGGGAGGTGCTGGCATATCCTGAAAGTTGGGTAGCCTTCCCTAGAGCTTGAAGCCACCATGGAGCTGAAGGGTTGGGTTCTTTTTGGAAACATTTGGCACGGGAAAGGGTGGAAGTGGCCAAATGATGCTGTTGCACCCATAGGCTTTCAGAAACCTTGGAAGGACTCTGGTGCAGGGGGCAGCTCAGAGCCCCCCTTCTCTGTGCTGAGGTCCATCAGTACCTGCTGCTTTGCTCCCTGGTGTCTGATTTATGAGGTGGGGCTTGGCTGGTGCTCCCCTGTGAGCCCTGTCCACTCAGGTGTGCTGTGTGCCAGCCTGCTGGGCTGGACTTGCTTGCTGGGGGTGATGCTTCCCAGCAATGCTGAAGCATCACTGCACTATTGACAGAGCAGCTGATGGATGTGAGTATCACTCTTGCTTTTTATTTGCAATTAATGCTGGGTTTGTGCCTTGAACTTTTTGTTTGTTTTTTTTTTTCAGAGCATGCAGACCTGTTCTGAACCATTAACCTGACAGCCAGTGAGTAGTAGCCTTTATTTTGTTGTTTTCAAAACAATAGAAGTCCTTTTCTGGAAAATGAATGGATTAGATTATTAAAATCCTGTAGGAGCACTGTGGTGAGGCACTGAAAAGCCAAGGTCCAGCTCTTAATCCCAACTGAAGACAGCAGAGCTTTGCTGGCTTGTGCCAAGGCAAGAGTCTGACCTGCTGGTTTAGGATTGCTCTGGGACAGGGTGTAGCTGGGTTGGGGTTTGAGAAATTCCCACTTTCTTCATGCACTGATGACCTGGGGGTGCCATATGGACTGGTTGACAAATGGTGTGTTCACTGTAAAATGGCAGATTTTCCACACAAGCCCTATCCTGTAAAATTTCCCACATCTGATGATGCACAAGTCTTCTAGCTTGGTTGGGGTGGAAAGGAGCTGGGTACACAACACAAATAAACTTACTCTAATTTGAAATTTCTGGTGTAAGATTAAAAAATGGTAAGCAAGTTCCCACTAGCCTTGTCAAGACAATGGTGGTAGGACAAATTCAGAATATCTCTCCTGAAGAGTGGCAGAGGCTCCAATTTCACATGGTGTTACTCAGAGCAAGATGAATCTTTGCAGCAAGTCTTTGCAGAGCAAAGGGTTCCTGTGCAGCAAATGGCCCTGAGCTGTAATTTAATTGCAGTTCTGATTATTTTTTATTGTTATTATTCCAGAAGCAGCTTGGACTCCTGTGCTATTCTGCTGTTAAATGCATAAATAGGCAACAGTCTGGCAAGAACAAGGTTATGGTGCAAAAAGAAATGTCCTGGGGGCCTGAGTGTCTCTGGGACAAGGTTTAAACTCAGTTTCTTCATGAGCTCTCCCAAGCCTTTCCCTGAAGGAAGGGATGGGGCAGAGGAGCAGCAGGTAACATCCCTGCTCCCACTGAGAACACTGCTGCCATTCCATAGCTCTGGGTTGTAGGGAGAATTTGAGAGACTTCTGGGTGGCACAACCCAAAAATTCACAAGATGCAGCATGGAGGTAGAAACAAATACAAAGCTATAATATTTTAGTTCTGTTGTGAAGGCTGAATCACTTGAAGAGAGAAAGGGAGTTACAATATTTTGTCCTTGTTTGCAGGTTTAAGTATAACCCCCCTCTGCTTTTCTTCTTACTGCAGAATAAGTATTTAGCAAAGCATTAATCTTACTTGTCAGTAATAACATGCAAATTAAACACCTGCTCTAGGAATCTGTAGTGCTTTGTTCCATTAGATGGTATTGACATGTCAGGTATTTGGACTTTAATTCAGAAAAATGATGCCATTTTCATTTATCTCCCCTAATGAAGAATGAAGGTGTGCACTGATACACGGCTGCCCACAGCAATGCAGCTAAAAGTGAAAAACAATACTTAATACAGCCACTAAATTACATGTGACATCTCATTTAAAGATAAACAGCCTGAAGGCATATGTCCAAGTGGCATTGATGAAATTTTTAAATGTTCCTTTGAATTTTCATTTAACCACCAATTTGGTAGTGAAGGTGCTGTGCTGGCTGTGTGTTGCTGCTTTAAATGGGAGCTGGAAGGAGAAGTAGGAGAAAGCTGCAAGTCCTGAGGGACAGGGACATGGATTGGCCAAGACATTCCCCTCTGCTCACGTGGGGAAATAGGAGCTGTGGCCATGAGATGGGTGGAAGCAGGACTTGTACTCTGAAATGTCAAAGCTCCCTTGTCCCCACCTGCACGGTGACACTGGTGCCAGAAGCTGGGCACAGCACAGGGGTCCTTGCAGGGCTGTGAGTGACTGTGAGTGACTGTGAGTGTCCCCTGGTCTCGTGAGCTGCAGGCTGGGCACTGCTGAGCCCCCTCTCTGTCATTTCTGACCCCTTTTGCACATCTTACTCTTCAGCTTTCCATCGTTTTCTGGAAAAACTCAGATATACATGGAAAAATGTGAATACAAGGGGAGTAGCTTTAAACTGAAGAAATTCTTCTCTGTGAGAGTGGTGAGACAGTGACAAAAGTTGTCCAGAGAAGCTGCAAGTGCCTCATCCCTGGAAATATTCAAGGCCAGGCTGGATGGGCTTGGAGCTGCCTGGTCTAGTGGAAGGTGTCCCTGCCCATGGCAGGAGGTCAGAACTGGATGATCTTTAAGGTCCCTCCTAGCCCAAATAATTCCATTATTCTGTTAAATTTTCCTTAGCAATTTAAACATGGAAATTAGATCCTATTTTCCATTTTAGCAGGGAAGCCCTCTATACATTTGAAACATGTTCCTTGCTTGCTCTTTTTTTTTTTTCCATCTAAATAATCAAAATTTGTTCTCTGTTTTTTCCATGAGTTTTTCAGGCAGGTTTTGTTTTCTCTGGACCTATTCAGATTATTGGCTTTGCTGTGTCATGCCCAGCTAGACACAGTAATTGAGCTGAGGTTCTTCCTGTGCAAAAGAGAAGGAAGATCCTTTTTGCAGGGTTATGTTCTGGCAACAGAAAGCCCACATTTTCAGCAGAGCTTCATCTGTGACTTTGCTGGTGTGGGCAATCTGGGCTGTTGAGAAGCAAACCTTGTTTGTGTGTGCAATTGGGGCTTTCTGGGATCTCCCACAGCTGGTTCCTGGAGGCAGGCCCTGGGGCAAAGCATCTTGTGACAGAAACGAAGACTTCCAGAGGGAAGGCACACAGTGCCACGTTCCCCTGCCAATATTTGCCCGTCTCTTGAAGTGACTGCTTGAACGGTGTCTCTATAATGTTTTTTCATTGCTGTTTTTGGATCAGAACCTTTGATTTACTTTCAACTAATTTCTTTTGAAGACTGCTCCAGAGACGAGCTCTGTGCTTTATTTTTGTCCAGATCTCCTGAATTTGTACCAGAGATATTTTTTTATTTGCTTGCTTGTTTTCCCCAGAAGGTAGCTGGCAGCAGTGGGAACAAGCTCATGCAGAGGGTGCTTTTGTGGCCAGACACTGAACACACAAATGGCCAGTCTGCAGATCTTCAAAAGCATCCAGCAGCATGAAAAAGCCATGCTGGAGGCAAACAGCAGGCACTGCTAGACCATTCCCTCCAAATCTTTGATTAGTCACATTTAATGGGATTTCTTCTCATGCCTTTGAGCTGTTCAGCAATGCTGGAGTTTGACCAGCATTCATGGTCACCTATTTCTGCTCCAGCCAGCCTCCATACAGTCACTGAGTGTTTGTTTGTGTCTCCTTGGTAGATGTCAGGCTCAGTCTAAGACACAGCTCTCAGGATTTCCTGGTATGGGGTCACTAGGATCCAGTTCTGGGAAAGATCACATACTTCTACTTGTTCAGTCTTGATTTTGATCAGAAGAGTTGATGTCATTGCATCATTCCTAAAGCTCACCCTCCCTCCTGGCTTTTTTTTTAAAGAACATAAAGCAATTTGGCACAACAGGCTGTGCTTTGTTGGGTCTTATTTTTGCATCTTGCCATGTGACAATATCCCTTATAAACACAGGCTGGGATTGCTTGTGGAAAATGTACCCTTATTTTGAATAGATCCTTTCCTTTTCCTCTGAAGACATTTAAACCTTGCCTTATTAAAAAGAATAGAAATGCATTTCCCCTCACATAAAATATTAAAAACAGTTTGATGGGTTTTATTGTTTAATAAATAGTTTGCACTCCCAAGGCTCTTTCCAGCAGAGAATATCAGTACTCCACAATCCTTTCCTGTGTCTGGCCATGCGAGTTGCCTCCAGCAAAGAGAGTTCTTAATTCACAAAGCACCTCCCGCCCACGTGCGATTGTCAGCCCCAGCCCAATGCTCTAATCCTGGCTGGCAGAGCTGGCCCTGCTGTCATTCCAGCCCTGGGGGAGTCAGACATTTCCATACCCACTGAATCTCTGGGTATTTCCTGATGGAGACAGCAGCCCGTTAGAAGCTGGACCTACTCCACAAACCAAGCAGGAACTGAGTATTTCTAAGAGCAGCCTCATTTATTGACACCGCTGAAGTATCCATGTGTTTCATAGCTGTTCATTTACTTATCTCCCCCAGACCACAGGACATGAGGTTTTTCCATGTTTCCTCTTGTCCAGCTGGGAACTGAGGCCCAGAGAGAGGAGGGGGCTGCTCAAGAGAGCCCAAGGCAGAGCCAGGAAGCCGTGGACGGGCACTGTGGCCTCAGCCCTGCTCCAGCTTCTCACTCACATTTCCCTGAGCTGTGCATCCCTGTGACAAGTGACATTTAACAAATCATGTCAAACTGAGGATTTGTTGATATGATTCTTCTGGCTTCATGGGAGGGGGTGGGGAGGAGGAAGCCTCTTGATTAACGAGGACTAGCAAGAAAAACTCTTTTCTTCAGCAGCAAATACTTGCAAAAGCAAGAGAGCTGTGCAGGGGAGTTGGGGCTCTGCTGAGCTTCCTCCACCTCTGTTTCTGCAGCTTCCTGGCAGATGTTGCTGTGGGTCACAGATGATGGCTTATTGATGCAATATTTTGGTGGCCTTGCCTCCTTTCCCCAGCACAGTGCAGGTTATTTGGGAATGTTGAGGAGCAGCCCCTGCCAGCTCAGCCTGAGGATGGACCTCTGTGCTCCCACCAATCAAGGAAACTTTGATTTTATGATAATATGCTTAAAAGTCACTGTTACACAGTCGATTTATGAGACCCTTTGTGTATGTTTTCTGATTCACATGATTCCTCTGGATGGCAAATCCGGGGCTCTCTTGGCCCACAGACTGTGGCATCCTTTAGCTGGGTGTTTATGGGCCATGGCTGCTGAAGAGGGGGGATAAGTGATGATCTCAGCTCTCCAGCTAAGGGAATGGGGTGTTTGAGACTGCTGTAATGAGAAGTGAGTGAAAATGGCAGCAGGGAATAGATTCTTAATTTAAATAATGAGCGCCCTTTGTTGCCTGACAGATGGTCATTTTCTGAGAAATGCAAAGTCTCTTTGGAGGGGTCAGATTGCTTGTATTTACATGGAATAATGAGGGAGAGGCACCGGTCCCAACACATGCTGTGTTTTTCACATTTTTCCAGGGGTATTCCCAGCTGTCTTTGAAAAGAGCAGATTTGATCCTTTGCAAACCTTGTGTGAATCTGACCATGAGTTATTATTGCACAAGGAAATCAAACAGTGTCTCTGATACTCAGGCAGCTATTATAATGCCCTTTAAGCATCTTTAGCTGCTAGAAAGGAAGCTTGATACTGATGCCAGAAAACATCTTGGGCCTGAATGTGCCTTTACTTGTGCAGGGCTGGCTGCAATCCAATATCCAGTTATCTGCACGCTGGTGGTGTCTCTGGGATTTAACTCGTGGGAAGGCAGATGGATGGCAAAGAACTTGCCTGGGGTAGGGCACCTTCCTACACACTTCCTCCCTTGCTGCACCCACTTTTAATGTAAGAACTAAAGAGCAGGCACCCAATACTCTATTTTAACCATTATTTATTCCACCAGTTGTGGTGATGGGCAGCAGGGGTTATAGAGCAGGAGGGTTTTTGGGTACACCCCAAACAGCATTCCTTGTTGTTTCATGGTATTTTACTGGGATGGTGGCAGCCCTGTTGGGCATCATGTCTGCTCTGGCTGAGGTGTCTCAGTTGTGCATTTGCTTCTCTGGAGTATGCAGGTTCTTGCTGTCTCATCAAACAGAGCAGAAAGGGAAGCAACCTGTCCCAAGCCAGTGGTCAGGAGACAAAGATCCTGGCTGCAATGGCTCATTTTCCTATGATGCTAAAGAACTTTGTTGCTTCCTGGTCAAGGTCAGTATTTTGTGTACACAAGCATTTAAAAGAGGTACAGCACCAAGTAACCTTTGAAGGAGTAGTTTGACCATCTGTGAGTCTCCACAGAGGAACTATTAATGGCAATTGGTGACCTTAGCATGGTTCTCTTACTGTTCATCAATTACCACTTAGGTGAGGTTTTAGCCCAAGTAAGCCCTTACAGTCCCATTAAGCTTCTCCCTAAACAACAAGGAAAGCAAACACTAGTCTTGAACTCAATATTTTCTTAAATGACACAGACTGTACTTGGTTGTTGGGTTTCTGCCTTTTCCTGTGTGTGGGTCCCCATTCTGCCCTATTTCTTTCAATGCCAAAGAAGGATGAAGACTTTCTGTGGGTGAATGTGCAGTGATGATCATGTCCCAGATAAAGGAGAATTCAGCTTGCAGATATACCAAACAACCCTCTTTTGAACTCCTTGCAGCAGTGCAGGGACAAGTTTTGCTATCACACTTAAAACCCCTAACACCTTCCCAACCTCCTGATTCTGAAAGTCTAGAAAGGCACATACAAGTTTGAAAACACTAAAGGCACTGACTTTAGTTTTGTTGCTCGGCAGCTGAGAGGTGCTCCCATAAAATTCAGCAGTTTTGTGCATCCTCACCATGTGTTCTTTAATCTCTGGGTAGCAATGTGTTTGGAAGAAGCCAAGGCAATCAACACCCATTTTTTACAGTGCTTCAACTGCTGGTGTTAAATTCTGGTCTGTGTTTTGTGCCAGAAAAGGCTTGTTGTCACCTAAATTTGGAGTATGCCATGTCAGGCTGCAAAATCACTTATTTCCTGGACATGGCCCTAAATTATATACTCCTTGTCAAGTCTTGGAGACTGAAACCAAAACTGTATTGACAGGGCTGTCCCCCCTTTTGGTTAATTCCTCACCAAAGGTGGATGCCTGCTGTTTTCCATATACCCTGTGCTCAGACTGACAGAAATCAGATTTGGGCAGCATGGTGTCCCTGTCAAGGTTTTTGCCTCTCTGTTGTCTGATGCTCCTTGCCAGGAGCTCTGTGCATCTGGAATGGAGTTCCCAAAGACCTCAAATTGCTGGACAGTTTGCAGAACCCTGGTCTGATCTGTGTGGTTTCCTGGCAGTGTATGGAGGCACTGGCTTTGCTCTGGCATGGATAAGCTGTTACAGCTTATAAAATATTTTCTTTTTAAAAATGTGCTTCATCTGGTTGACCTGCAGAGAACCAAACAAGTGTGTTTCCCAGTGGCATCCACGTGGACAGGAGTTGACAGTGTGTAGTATGGCAGGGTGTGAAACCCTGAACCAAAAGCAAAGCATAAATAATTTTTAAAGGTTAGTATTCTGAATTTAGCTTCAAAGATTCTAAAAGAAGATTTGTACATGATACAACTGGTCAGTGATCTCACAGGCAGTGAAAAATGTGTGTTAATCCAAAAAATTATGTTCATGATCTGCACCCCCTTACCCACACAAGTTTTATTTGTGCTCAGGGATGACAATTTTTTGTGCATGGGGTGGTGATGTCCAGGGCTGATCCCCTGGTGTGCAATGGGATGCTCCTAAAGAACCTGCCTAGCTCTGTTGCGCTGTGTGTGAAGGCATGGTGTTCACATATATAAATGCCAAGGGCTTTCATTACACTTCCAAATAGAAAGGAAACCTTCATTTATCCGTGCCTGGAGAATCAGAGGGAGAATCAGCATCAAAGAGAGCCTCCTACTGAAACCATTTGATGTTATAAAGGATAAAGAGTATCTGGCAGAGGCCTTAGAGGGGGGAAATCTGACAGGCACTCAAGTGCTACAAGCAGCCCAGCCTTGTAGCCTCCAGTTTAAATGCTCCAAGAGTACAATCATAATGCACAGGGGCATTCAGAGCATAAATTGATGTTTTGTCTTTGCCTTTTTTTTCATTGCACTAAGAATTTGCCCTGAAGCTCCTGGATTAATTAAATGCTGGCAGTCTACTAGAATAGGGGTGGAGGTGCTCTCCTGCCCTTTGGATGTGTTGTGCAGAGTGGAGTACACAGTGCCCCAAGGAAACGAGCTTGTTCCATTAGGCAAAATCAATAAGGCAGAAATCTCTGTGAAATTCTTGTATTAAATTACAAATAGACTAACCCCCTAAACCAGGTGACAGTGATCATTGCTTTTATGTCCAGGACATATGCTTGTGGGAGCACTTTGGTCAAAAAGGCACATGCACTTCTGCAAACATCAGCTTTGGGCTGCTTCCTGTGGTGGCTGATTTTTCACTCCTTAGACTATGAGAACAAAACTTTATTTTGCCTATCAGCTGTTTTCTGGGATACTTAGTGTTAACTGGTATACCTATTCATGCAAACATTTACCTTGGAGGATCATTTCATGACAATAAATTCATGCTCTCTCCACAAGAATGTTGTCATTAATGTCTAATTTTCCTTGGTTGCAGCACAGAAGTTTTCTTGTCATGCCAGTTTTATCTCAGATCCAAGCTTGGTGGGGCATGAAGAGCTGAAACAGCTCTTCAGCAAGTGCCACCACTGCCCAGGCACTGCCTGGGATGAAGCAGCAAACATTCCATGCATTTACTGTCCTCAAGCAGCCCAGAGTGACACATGGCCTGCCACCAACATTTTTGTCAATAATCTTTTAATATTGCAATACTCACTTCTGCAAACCTCTTGGACTTCTCAACTCAGGGAAAAATCAACAGGTTGTTTATTCCTAAAATGGTTGTTCAGGGCTTTGATCAAGCTGGTCTAGAGAAAGGTGTCACTGCTCATGGCAGGGGCTTGGAATAAGGTGATCTTGAAGGTCTCTTCCAACCCAAACCATTCTGTAATTCTGTCACAGGAAACCTTGTCTGTAAAAGCAAGAGCTTGGATACCAACAGGTCTTGACAGGCTCTGAGACTTTCCAGGCCTTTCACTTTCTCCCATGGGTCCTGTCTCCAGCAGCTCAGGAGCTGTCAAAGCAGCAGATGCCACAAACCCTGATCTTCTTAGGACATGCAACACAGGAGAAAAAATGCAAGGAAATCATGATCCTTACTATTGTCATTTTCACAGGAGATCAGTCTCCTGCTGCCCTAATCCTGAAAAAATTCATTTTACCTACTGAGATGCACGCTGGTTTTTTGACACCTGGTGGGTGGGGCAGGGAACAGAGGAGTTCAGCTGTAGCACCTGGGGCACACACTGGGCATTAGAAGTCTGGGCAGGGACTGGTTTCTTTGGATGGGAGAGTCTCACCTCGAGAAACTCCTGAGAACAGCTGGATAAGTTTGGTCAGAAGGGTTTTCCCTGACTGACAGCACAAGGAAAGGGTTAGGTCACTTCTACTGGTGCTTCCCAGGGTTATTTGTTACCAGTGCTGAAGGTCCTGTGTTGTGCAGGGTGCTGTGTTCCAAACTACTTGTTTTTTGGAGGTTTCCAGAATAAAAGTCCTCCTTGCATTTCCTGGAATAAATGGCTTTTAGGAAGCATATTTTGTTATGAGGGTCAGAGACTAACACCCTTCCCAGCATCCATAGCAACCTGCCTTAAGAATCTCTGCTTGGAAATCTTGTAATCTTGCTTGGATGCTTTTTGAACAATTTCCAGGAAAGTTCTGCTCTTTCCCATTCACAACGACTAAATATATGCTCTGTTTGGACTGCAGACCCTAGTCTATCTTTGTATGTATTTCCAGCATATTTTAATTTTTCTACCCTGGGTAGAACAATTTGGTCTGTTCTTAAACCCAAGACCTTGCTGCCCCCTGTCCTGCCACTGTCTGATTTTGGCATCACTTACAAGGAGTTTATTATTCTGGGGTACTTCTGTGTGGACAAGGACTGTGCCAGCTTCTGACTGACTGGAGACAGACTTAAAACCAGAAAAAAAAAAAATATGGGTAGGAAAAAAAGCAAATCAGTTGTCCCTACATAAAGGAGTAATAAAGAGTCCAGTTTGTAAATGGTTAACTGAGTTTTGGGGCAGAAAACACTGCAATAGAGCAATGAATTCCTACTTGTGGAGCATTTCTCATTCTTTTGGGTTGAAATGGCCAAAGGTCTGCATGTGTAAAGCAGAAAATAAGTGGTTGCTTGCTTTCTTTCTCGTGTGCCCATATTTAGCAGGGCTTTATTTATTTGATTAGGTATAAGGAATATGGGCTCATTGTTTACACTGCATGAACTGGGATGGCAAGAAAATAGATTTTTATCAGTGCTACTCTTGTCTTTACCTGGCCTCTGGAGTGTTTATTTGCATCTGGTGAAGATTTCAAGGTGGGGAGCAGGATTTGAGAAAATATTCTCAGGCATGGGGGTAGTGAAGGACTATTCAATTTGAGCTGTGTCTTGATTAAGCTTATATATCTCCTTGTGACCTTGACATGAAAATTCCCCCTTTAAATAATGTTTATAAGTCTCCAGGGTCAAATCCAGGCTTCTGTGATGCAAAACATGACTAATGAAATTACTGTGTCCTGAGCTGACAACATCTTGCTGGGCTGTAAAAGGCTGAGCCTAGAGCAGTGCTGGGATGTCCCAGCTCTGCTGGGACCCCACCTCCAGCCTTTGGGAAGTGGTTTAAATTCAGAAACAATGATGTTTTTTAGTGTGTGTTGAAGCATTGTGGAGCTTCAGTCCCACAGGGACAGCCATGGTTCTGTCCCATTACTCCTCACTAACACCCACCACAGCAGCTGGCTTGGCTCTACTTAGTTATTTTTCCTCCAGACAAGGACTGTGACCTTTCATAGTGACAGAGGGAAACTCTCCCAGCAATACTGGTGCTTTAGAAATGAGGGAAAAGGAACCCAAGCCCTGAGTCTGTTACTACAGAAACAAAATCCTTAATCCAGCAGGGCTGGATGGTGCAGCAGGAATGCTGACTGGAGTTTCCAGCAGAAAGGCAGGTGAAGGGGTTAAAGACAAAGCTGGTACTTGTTCCTCCATGGCATTATCTGTATGATTGCTTTTCATATCTTGTTTATTGTGGTTAGCAGAGCAGCTATAATGTAGAGTGCTAGATGCCATAAATCTTGTCATTGCAAACAGCACACTTTTCATCAGAGCTCGAGGAATTGCAAGGTAAGCATTCAAAGGCAATCTATAGATTTAATTATATAGAAAGCCTAACCCGTGTGTAGATCTTAAAATAAATTATTACTGTGAAGACTGCATTATGTTCAGTTTTATTTGTATTACGTGTATTATCCTGTTTTAGTTGTTCTGAGGACACAGGGAATGGCATTGCCAGCACAGTTTCTTCTGTGGTTTTGTATCAGCACTGAACAGCCAAGGATGCTGGTAATTTAAGGGATTCAGTTTTTCAGCCTTTCTGACAGCTGTGTCTATAAATTCACACTCCTGAGTTTTAAAATCTTCTCAGATGCTAATTGTAGCATCAGGAAATCCCATGGGGTAAAGGAAATCATCCCTGATTTTATTTACTGAAGGAGGCCTGTGACCACAAAGCAAAACACTGTGCATCAAAGTGACAAGTCCAAATTGCTCTAATCTCCACTCTCCTCTTGGCACTGGGCTGGTCACAGCCTGTCCCCACCCAGGGGACACTCTGCATGTCCCCCTGCCTGGGGCAGGAGTGAGGAGGTGACTTACCCTGCCAGCAAAAAACCCCACCTGAGTCCTGGGTGTTTGGAATTAGAGCAGTTCCAGCAACTTTCATTTTTTCCTGACTTGTAGAACCCCCAGCCTGGTGGTGCTGATGTGTGGGCCTGGGTGGGTTGGTTGGGCTGTGCTGTGGCATCCCAATGTAGGACTTTGCTCCCCCAACACAAACTTTGTGAAGGCTGCAGGAGTGCAAGGGGTGATGTGGGATGGTTTTGCTGAGGCTGGTGTTCTTGGCAGATGCCAACTCAGTGAACCTAACAAGCTTCTGAGGCTTGAGCTGTTCTGCTTTGGGCAAGGTTCAGTGATGGTTTCTCCAGCTGAGGCCTGAGAGGGGCTGCAGAAATAACTGTTAGAGATGGATTTGTCTTTGCCAATGAGCCACGAGAGCAAGCTGGGGGAGATCAGCTCTGTGGCAAGCAGCAGGACAGGATCCCTGGCTGGCAGGACCTGTTGTGGCTTCCCAGCTCAGGAGCAGGGCTGAGGAGCTCCTGGGTGGTAGGGAAATGTGATGTATCACCGAAGTGTTCCACCTGGACACAGTCAGAGGTGCTTTTGGAGCACTCCTACAGCCCATGAGTCAGGAGGAGGTTGCCCAACATGCCCTCAGGGTGCACCTTGCTCAGACAGGTTTGTCCAGGAAGGAGCACCAAAACATTCCTGCTGGAAAGAGGCAGAGCAGGCAGTGGATGTGCTCCAAATTCTCCACACCTTTCTCAAGAGCAGCCCTGAGCAGGACTGAAAGGTGTCTGTGCCCATTTCACTGACTCACTGGTCACCCTGAACTTATGGTCTGCAGATGAAAACTGTGAAATTGCTGCCAGTTTATTTCATTATCTTGGGCTGTGAAGTGTGACTCAGGAGCTGCTTCACAAGGGATTTTGCTGGTGGTGGCACAAGGAGGCTCAGGAATGGTGCCAGGCAGGAGTGGAGGGGTCCCCAGAACACCAAAACAGGACTAGATTTTGGTTCTAGTCCTGTTTTTCACTCATGGCACTGCCCAAAGTCCCCTGGCTCTGCAAATGCTGAGTTTGTCCAGTGCTTCTGTTCATCATCCTTTGCTGGACACAAGGATTTCCTATTTCAGAGTGAGAGCTGAAAGAGAATAATTGGTAACTGTAAGGGACTCTGTTAAATGATGAGAGCAGTGTAAATGTGACATAAAAACTAAAAAGCTCATTTTCTTCCATCTCACTTTGCTGAAATAAACCACATCTGACTAGGAAATGTCTAAAATCAATAGCAGCTAAGCCTCAACAACATAATACATGTACTTAATTAGCACAAAAGCACAAATTTATTTCCATTCATAAGCAAGATGCTGAGGTTTCACTCCTGCCTCATTGTCAGCAGTATCACTCTCCTTGTGACCCCTTGGCAAATCCCCTGAGGTCTGGGGACAGCAGCATTTTGGATTTAACAACAGTTAAGATGCTGTATGGGGTGCATTAAAAATATAGTAATTGTCTGGCAACTGTGCCAGTGGTAAAACTTTAAGTAACTGCTTTCAGCTGTGTGCTGGAGGGATGGGACAGGCAGAGCATGGCTCAGTCCCCTCCGTGGCAGGAGCAGGGGGAGGTCACTGCCTGATCTCAGTGTGAGCAAGGGACCACCTTGGTGGGAGCTCCTGCAGCCCAGCTCTCTGCTTCCCTTGCTGTGTTTAACTGCAGGGATTAGTTTTTTCAGCCATATAGATAGGTATACATTTGAGGAGCAGCACAATCCCAAAAAGAAGCTCTTTTGTTCATCCACACAGCAGGAGCAGAGATGTGTAATTTGTTTGTGTGGACTGGGGAAATCCTGTCCCATGTTGTTTTTAATGAGATGTTCTTAAAGCTAGGTTTTGTGCTGATGACAAACCTGTGATCAGAACTGGTGACAGCAGCTGTGCACACAAAGACTTGTGCTTATTAATTCAACACAGGCGTGTGACCATGAAGAAAAATCCCAAAACTCTCCCAGGACCTGTCTGTAACCAACTCATGAACTTCTGCAACTCCTTTTACCTCTCCTGCTCTGGTGGGAAAAGCAAAGCATCTGCTGTGACCTTCCACCTGTCCTGGTTTTTGGCAGAGCAGGACAATCTCTCCCCTGCAGCTCTGATACAGGTCTGGGGGGTTTCTCCTCTGCAGGATTGATTGCACTCAGGAGCTGGGGTTGAGTATACCCTGCTGCTTGCACAAATCTATTCTTGAAGTCTCCAGAGGAAATCCCAGTCCTCATTCATCCAGACCATAGGTGGGGTAGTTCTGAGCCACCCTAATCTCAGTTATCTTTCCAGGGGCTTCTCCAGGGCCTTAGTTTGGGATTAGACCCGGGACTGTCACTGTCCCTGCTCCCCCTCTGAGCAGGCATTGGGTTGGTGACAAATGGGCACAGTCATGGCACGTGTCTTGCTTTCAGCATGCAGAGCTGGTTTGTAAATGGAGTGTTTTGCTAATGCAAGAGGAAATGGATGGATATTAATTGCTCTCTGGCAGTTTGTCATTTTTCCTGTTGGTTATTGATGACATAGCAGTGGCCTGAGGGAAAACAGCAGAACAGACACAAACGTTAGGAACAACCTGAAGTCAGAGGAAAAACCCAATAGTGGCTGGAAGCAGAAGTGGGCTGCATTTTAAACTGAACTTTTTCCAGTAGATTTACCAATATCCAAATATTTCATCAATTCTTGGCCTCACCACGCTGCTGCCTCATACCCACTGCTGGCAGAAAAGCCTCTTCTGAAGGTCAAAACATCCTTTCAATATTTCAAAATGAGTCATTTTGACTATTCTTTCAATCACTTTACATTCCTTTTATTATGAAAGCCACAAATTTTGGGGAAGAACCCCCAAAATTCTGGGGGAAGAACTCCCAAACCTAAATCTCATTCAGCCCCAGATTGAGAGCAGAGCAATATAACTTCAGTTTAAATAGAGAGGAGCCTTGCGTTGGATCCCTGAAAGTTTTGCAACTTCTCTTTTTTGTCTTTTTCTTTCAGCACATCTGCTTTCTTTTGGGGGATTGCAAATGAACTAAAATAATAACAATCATGCAATTATTTTCTCTGCTGTGATGAAATCCTGTGTTGCAGTGGAAATGGTGGGTCCAGCAGACCCTGGAGTGGACAGAGCTTAGATGAGAAATGCTGGTGCTTTGGTGTGTGCTGAATCCAACCAAACATCATTATGATCATCTTGGGCCAGCTCTAGGGAGGGAAATCTTAATTACCCAGGTTAGGTTTTCATTTATCAACTCCTCCAATTTAGCATAATAACCCTGAAGAAGCAGTGCTCCTTTGCCAGCAGTGGCACTCTCTGCTACTCCTGGTTCAGAGGGGAGCAATGAGCAGGTACAAATATCCAATGAAATTTATTAATATCCTATAAGCAGCAGAAGAAACCAAATTATTTTGCCCCTTTACAGATAGAGTTACAGCTTCTTTAAAGATGCAGAGCTACAACATCCTTTGGTTGGGGGAAAGTCCAGGGGAGAACAGAGTGGACTTGAATTGCTTTTGCTGTGAATGTATGGAAAACCTGGGCCAAAAAGGGAATATTAATGCTTTGCTCTGTCTGTTTGCATGTTGCATTGCTCAGTGATGCTGCCTAGCTCTCAGCATGCTATTTCATTTATACATGCATTTCTAATAATCCTCATTCTGTGCTTCAGCCTCCTCTCCATTTTCCTTTTTTCTTTCTCCCCAGTCCCACATTCCTGGCAGCTGGAGTAGGCTGGGCTGTCCAAGAGCTGGTAGACAAAACAACACCATGTTCTCATCACCTTTAAACACAGGAAAGATAGGGGCTTGGAGAAAAGGCTTTGCTGTTCTGCATTAAGCAGCATTTGAGTTTCCCATCCCAAAAATGAGATTCTATCCTTCTCCCTGAGAGCAAGGCTGGGAAAAACTCTAAATAGACAGAGCAAACAGTCATTGAAATGCATATTTTTTTTCTTTTTCTTTTCACAGCTTCCCTACCCCCACCTCTGATGTAAACTGTTATTTGGCTGACATTGGTGCCTGCCACCTATATCCTGTGTGCCATTAACATCCTTTGCACCCACTGGGCCCCTTATCCCAGGAGGGATGGCTGCATTGTGTGTCCCAGGTATAGCTGTGCTCCTGGGCAGGGGGAAATTCAGATTCCCCAAAACCCAGACTAGGAGGGATGAATGGGTTGCATGGGGCTGGTTTAACACGACCTCAAACTGAAAGTATTCATTGCAGGCAGGATTTTGTGCAGGTGCTGAGACATGGGGGGTTTGCAGGCAATCCAGAAATGCTGGAAAACCTGGGAGAATTTTTAAAAAATGATATACTTGTGTGTGGAAACTGTTTTTCAGACTCTTGGAAAGGGTGGCTTGGTGTGTGTGGTATGATGCCACTAAAGAAAGCCAAGTTTAGCTGGGGTGATGGCAGGGGCTTCTCAGACAGGGACAGACAAACACCAAAGTGACCACACAAGTGATGTCCTCTCCTTTTGGGGTGTCCTCAGCTGGAGTTTAGGATCTGCCCTGATGTTTCTGCAAACACTCCAGAAAAGCAGCTCAGAGGGGTCTCTCCCAGCCCCTGGAGTGGGACCACGAGTGCTGTGGATGTCACTGTCACAGGTGAGAGGCACAGCACAGCCTCAGAAGGGACCCTGTGTGCAGCCCCCGAGCTGCTGGCGTGTTCCTGACTTCAAAGGCAGGAACTGAGAGCTTTCCAGAGCCTCAGCTTTGTTGTTCATCTTCTCCAATGCTCATAAATTATCAACAAACAACCTCAGCTATCAAGTCAGTGAGGAGGACTGGGTAATTATGTTTGTGGTTCAAAATGAGGGTTGTCAATTTTAATTAGGGAAATCTGAGGGCACAGGGAATTTTTAATGTTACTACCTGAACTCTCGAGTGCTGCACAGAAAATAATTGTAAATGAAAAATTAATCAGGGATTGGTAGTGCAAGGGGTGCTCCTTTTCCTCCTATCTTATAATTTTGCTTTCTTTGAATCAAATTTGGGTCTAGTGTTACAACTGCCATGAAGTTTGATTTTAATTACAATAAGGAAAAGGTATAGACACATGTCAAAAGGTGATTTCAAGGGGAATTGGGTTTTTAGAGCCAAACAATCAGTAATATTAGAATATTTTTCTCAGGTATGAGTTTCAGAACAAATCCACTACATGAACTCTCTGGGGTTCTGGTATCAGCAAGGCAACTCTGAGCTGGTTCTTTTGGCCCTGGCCCTTCCTGCAGGTTTCCTTTGCCCTGGTGCTCTGCCCTGGTACAGGCAGGATTTGGGCAGGGCTCAGCAGCGTGCCTGGAGGAATCTGAGGACTAAACATCAGTGAGTGTTGCTCCCATCATCCCTGTTCCTCCTAAAATCTGGGGAGTTTCATCTTTTAATGTCACCAGCAGCCAGAGGGGCTGTGTCTGTGTGACTGCAGTATCTGAAGAGCAGGCAAATGTCAGCTGATGGTGGGGAGTGTGTGCTAAGTTTTAATCAGCAGGCCAGTATCTTCTCCTCATTTATTTTCCTTCATTTAGACAGGATTTTCTGTACTGCACATGATGCTGTGAATATTTATGATGAGAATTTTTTTTTCTCTTACTGCTGCTATGATTAACTAATTTGGTCCTTCCCAAGGATGAGCACAGTGAAGGTTAAACTGATTAGGACCAATCCTTACCTGGCATTATCCTTTGAGCATCAGCAGAATGGTTAGGTGTGATTTTGGCACTAAGGGTTGTTTTTCTCAGCCAGATGACTCTGCCTTGCTTCAACTGTGCTTGGTACCAGCAGAGCTGTGTCCTAAATAGTCTCAAGACAGCAGAAAAAAGAGTTAGTGGGCTTAGATCAGCCCAAAGGGTTTCCAGGTGCCTGTCACATAGGTGGGTGAGGTCACAAATTAAGGGAGGAAAGGAGGGGAGCTTGTGTTCCCAAACCCTCTGGTACTCAGACACCTCCAGGGCACTTGCACCTCCCTTGGATGCTCACTCCCTGATCCTGAAAAGCTGGGAAGTGTCTGTGGGCTGGGAGAAGAACTCAGAGGAATTTTTTTTCCAGTCAGGGTGACCCAAACATCACTGGTGTATCATCCCAAATCATGCTCTGGAGGCAGCTGCCTTGCTGCCTTTCATTAATTGTAATTTCTCTTGCTGCAATTACTGATTTGCAACCAGGCTTGAGGAATATTTCTGTCAAGGGAGGCTGCAGCCAGGTGAATTTGTTCTCATGCCACTGTACCCACAGTCAGCTCTGTAACTGTTTGATCCTTCAGCATTTGGAGGGAAAATATGCACAAGAGAAATACATTCCTGGGAGCCCCCACATTTGGGATGGTTTCTGCAAAGTGCAGCTGATGGTGTTTCAGGCTTTGCTGTGATTTGGGACTGGAAGGTCAAATTCTGGCAACAAAACAATTTGGCCCAAAGATTTTGGCACATGATTGAGACCCTGTTACTTGGCTCCTATTTATTATCCTCACTCCATACAGCTCTGTATCCAAAGATTTGACCTATTTATGGCTTTCTTATGTCATGAAGAGACAAGCTGGGGATGCTGTCCTCTAAATTGTTTGGTGCCTTCAATTATTTCTCTCCAGGAGCCTTCTTTGTTCAGCTGCTTCCCAGGCGAGTGCCTGGCATTGTCTGGAGGGCAAAAAGTGCCATCGTTCATCTGCAGCAGGGTGGAGAGCTTGAAAAGTGTCTGGCTGCAAATGGGGTAGAGGGTGGTAATTAAAATGTGCTCTCAGAACACAGAAAGAGGTTGCAGACAAGTATTTATCGTCTCCCAGGCCTTCAACAGGCTGGTAAAACATCAGAGCACATTTAAGACAACAGCTTAATTAAATGGTACTACAGTCTTAATCTTGCCTGGGAAAATAATTTACTGATTTCCTCTAAACTGTGCTTTTAGAGAGAAGGAAGGACAAGAACATGCACAGTCAAAATTATTTGTCAAAAATACCTAAAAATGCAGTCAGAGGATGCAGCATTTGGCTGGGTTTCAGGAGAATGACCCTGGTTCTGCTGATGGCAGCTTCTGTAAGTGCCCCCTGCTCTCTGGGTCTCCTTCACTCTGTCCATGCTGGGGCAGAGCTGGTTTGCAAAGAGCAGAGCTGCCACTGCCCTCAGTCCCACCTGGGCAGCACTGCCTGTGCCTAGAGGCTGGGATGGGTTGGTCTAAAACAGGCATTATGGGGAATAAATGGCAATGAGTGAGGCTGAACCTACAGTAAAACAGGAGGAGGGGACACTGGGCTTCAGTCACAGGCTGGTGCCACCCTGTCCTCTCCCCACAGCCAGGCCAGGTACAATCCAAACTGTGTTAAACCAGTGGGCAACCACTGCTCTCCTCAGCCCTCCAGACACAGGTGACAGAGGGATAACACAGCTTTATCAATTGGATTTAAAAAATGCCAATGAGCTCAAATTGAGCCTGGTTTTTCTCTCTGTGTCCAGAAATGCTTCTGTTCCTCTGAGTGCTGTTCACTGGGCTGCTCTGCAGAACATCACCTTTGAGCAGGGAGCTCTGTTGAACCAAGTGAAGGGTCTGATTCCAGCTCCTGCAGTCTGATGTGGTTTATTTTTGGGGTTTCACACAAGTGTGGCAGTGGGCGCTGGAGCAGAGCCTGTGGCTGTGCAAGGAGAGTGTGCTGGCCACAAGTGATGCCCAGATAGGAGCACCCATGAAGAGCCAGCTCTGTGTGCCTGGGTGCAGTGCTTGGAGGGCTTTTGGTGCCTGTTACAAAGCTGATCCCAAAGATGACTGTAAAGAACCGCAAGCGCCTTCTTCCCTGTCTGTTTGCATTTGTGGGATCTGATCTACTTCTTCTGATTTGTAACACAAAAGCCTCCCTTGTTTTCTGACTTGCACTGAGCTTCTGCAGGAGTGCTCAGTGCCTGAGTCCCAGCAGCTCCAGCAGTCCCAGTGTCTTACAGTGCATTGAGCTTCACCTCAGAAAAGCCCCCAAGGGAAGGAAGGTGTTTTATGGGGAGCTGAGTTAAGTGCCAGGACATGTCCCCAGCCTGGCATCTCTGTCCTGCCTCTCCTTGCACCGAGCTCAGAGCCAGCCCTCCCATGGTCAGGGCTGTCAGGGTGAGGGGGTTGCTGCCCTTCTGTTCCCAAAACCCAAAATTGCAAACCCTCAGCAATAAATCCTGCAGAATCATACTCTGTATGGCCACAGCCTCTCCCTGTTTCTGCAGGGACAGAGATGGTTAAAACCCCTTGGGGTGGGGGAGCTCTTCAGTCCCTGTGCAGCATCACTGGACAAGACAACATTGCCAAGAGGAGAGGGGCAAGTGGAAGGGCAGGAGTGGCTCCTGTGGCTGTGCCTCAGTGCAGGGCAGGAGCACACACTGCCCCTGGTTTGCAGCACCAGCATCCCATGGCTCTGTGTGTCCCTGTGTCCCCATGGGCACATCAGCCTTTGTTCTGAGCACATGCATTTTGTCTTCCCTGCTGGCCATCCCACAGCACTCCCTGGCTGCCCTCTCCCTGGGGCAGAAGCAGCTAATATGAGCCAGGGAAGAGGCACACAGGATGCACTGTGGATTTTAGAACTCAGCATGAGCAGCAAGGAAACGTTAATATATGCTCTTTCCCCTCGTAAATATTTCTTCCAAAAGATGCTGCAGCTATCTGGGATGCTCCTACACAACAGCAAGTCATAGATGATGGCTTTCTTCAAGGAGAATAGACTGGAAGTTCAGTTAAATACATCAAATTAACTGTCAAAATAATCTTCCAGGAGTTGATGAGCCCAAAGATTAAATGGCATGTTATTTCTTCTCTCTGCTTTTTTTATCTTAGCGAAAGGGATTTGCAGTATATTTCAGAATCCATATTTTAAATGAATTGCAAATAGTTTGTAGTAGACTTGGCCTATATGAAAAGATTATTACCCAAAACAACCCCTCTGTCAGGGGGAATGTAGGTTAAAGAAAAACAGGAATGTAAATAAATGTAAAGACTTTACAGTGAATTCTGCAGGGGGCATGTTTATTTTCTCTTGAATCCCCAAGCCTGGCTTCCTATGCAATTAAAGGCTCTAGCTCTTCATTGCAAAACATCCCAGCATTTTGTGTGTGTGTGTGTGATCAGTAAATATTTGGGCTGAAACTGTTTAAACATAAGCTTTCAATAATCTTTGTTATGCTTTTTTTCCCCTGTTCTCTGGCTGAGTCTTGGTGTGAATCTCCATAGACTAAAAATACATGACTTTATTGGAAGAGCTTAGGCATCTTTTTCATTTTGCTGTTCAGCTATTACCAGGAAAGTCCTAATCCTCCTTTGACTGATGTTCAGTGTCACGTAGTCAAACAGATCCCTGGGATCTGCAGCAAGGAGGGATGTGGATGGGATGTGCAGCAAGGAGTTGTTATTCTGAACCACAGTCCTCAGGTACCTCAGCCCACTGCTGACATCACTCATCCACCTCATATTAAATTGCATGGCCCTAACAAAGCCTCCTGCCACATGCTGGGAGCAAAAATGGTAACAAATAGATGCAAAAAGGTGATAAAAGCCAGCAGTGGCACGGGGCATGAGGAGGCACAGGGCAAAGAGAGATTGGTAGCATTCAGTCCTGATTTTCAAGATAACAGCCTGTCTCTGAGGTGCTGTTCCCACATTGTTCCTGTGTGAGCACTGGCAGGGAGGGATGGCATGTGCCCAACCCATGGCTTCAGCCTTAGCTGTGATGCTGATCCACGTGTTTATCTGGAGTTCTGAATTTCATCTCCCCTTCTGGGATGTTTTATAGGCAACAGCTAGTGATTTCTTTAATTTATTGAAAGACCTGTAGGGTAAGTAAGCAGAGAGAGGAAAAGAAATCCAAAGCTGCTGGAGGATTTCCCCATTTACTGTGCTCCTGGATGTTCATGTCCAAGTTTAAAAGTAACCTTAATTACAGGCATCTAGAAAGGGCCATAATCATCTGTCATTCGTGGTGACAGCATGACATCTCCTGTTTGGATGTTTCAGCATTACCATTTGCAAGCTCAAGAGCCCAGGCTATGATGGTAACTCTTTCTGACAAGCTCAGGAAATGAGCTGGAGGTTTTGGATGTGAGTGTGTGCAGGGAAGGTGGTGTGGCAGCCCAGGTATGTGGTAGGGCCTTCCACAGACGAAGAGCAAGCAGGTATTTTCATTATGAGCAACTTTTAGTTTAGATAAAGGGGGAAATAAACACACAAGAAAGAAAGCACTGGTGGGGTACCTTGTGTGCTCTCCATACAGCTTCTATTGCAGATTCACCACCACATCCAGAGTCCCCTTAAGCCAGATGCTGTAGCACCCAATGACATTAAACTCTTCCAAACAGCCAGCAAAGTCTGATAAGTTGATAAAATTTGGAAGCTCAGTTGTGCCTTTTATTCTTGCTCAATTTCCACATTTATCTGGGAGCACATGTGAAAACAAAGGCTGTCCTTTCCATGGAGCAGGGTCACAGGCTGCCCACTGGCTCAGGGACCTGGCTAGAAGGGACCTCTGTGGAGATCAACTTCATCCTTTGCTTCTGGAAATCTCATGGATTTTCTTGCTTGCAGTATGAGTTCCAGGAGAAATGCTTGTTTGTAAAAACAAACAAACACTAGTAGCTATTAAGAGTTGGTGTGTTTATTCCCTCCATCTATGGTGTTATGATTGCAGCTGTCATCAAAATCTTGCTTGTGAGTGCCTAAATTGAGTAAATTGGACTGGAGAGCAGCAGGGGCAGGAATGCCAGACCCAAATAATGGGTTCAGCATGCTGAGCCTCCCCAGTTCAAGACTGGTGGGCACCCATGTGCAGCTGAACAGATGGCCAGGATCACATCTCTGCAGAGCAGGCCCCCAGAATGGCAGGTCTTTTTTTGTCTGGGTAGGCATTTTCCCTCCTGTCAGATATCAATCTCTTAGAGCTGGCATCTCACATATCCTTCCTGGCTTTGGCTTCTCTGTGTGTCTGCTTAAAGTGGGTCTGCTGGCTCCTGCTCACTTCAGAGGAGTGTAGGAATTGGGAGACCCTGCCTGCATTGCTGCCTGCTCCACAAAATGTTCCTGTGTGCCCTTGTCACTCGTGTGCTGCTGTGGCTCATCCCTGCAGTGCACTGCAGATACTTCACAAGCTTGGGGTTGGTCACGTAGCTCAAGTGTGTGAGGGATGCAGCATCTTCACCACTCTTGATTAATAATGTGCCAAGAGAGACAAGAATCACTTACCTGTGAAATTCACTAATGATGTGTTGTATTAATAACAGCACAAATGTGGAATAAAGAACAAAACAAAACAAAAAATCCTCATCCAACCCCAAATCCAAGTTAAATAATGTAAGGAGTGTCTCCTGTGATCATCTCACTGTAGATTAGATCAGGAACAACCTCTGAATAAAGCCAGGAGAGTGGCTCTGAGCCCAGAGCTCTGCAGCACTGGCAGTATTCTCAGCCCTTATCGTGGTTTACTACAGAAATGTTTTCCCTGTGCATCACAAGGTTCCCTGGCTGGGTAATACACAGCCATTGTTGAAATAAATATTTCGTTATTTTTTTATTGTTGGAGGAGAGATCAAGCAGTAATTCTTCACTGCCACCTGGAAAGAATATGCAAAGCCAGTTCTTCAAAAGGTCAGACTTAGACCAGACACTGAATATAGATAGAAAAGGACATCAGTGCTCATTCTCCCTTTGGGTGGATGCTTGACAGCACAAAGTTTCGTGTGCAAAGTACTTTTTTTTATACTTATGGAATGAAGTTTTAAACCTGAACTCTTGAGAAAGCTTGTAAGAATCTCTGCTGGCTCTCGACATGGCATTTCTAACTAACATGATGAATGCCTTTGTTTGCTGTGTTTATTTTCCTCCCTCAACTGAACCAGTCTCACAGTGTTTATTGTGTAGTTCATTATTTATACCGCAGCATTCAGCTGCCCTCATCGGATCAGCTCCCTCTGTGCAAACACACAGTGGGAAAGTCCCTTCTCTAAAGAGCTTTAGCCATCGGTGCTAATTAGAAGACAAAGGTGCCTGCTGCTCTCCCGGACTTTGTTCTCGCTCATAATAAAGGCAGTTTGTTTTCGCTGATGTCCCAGGAGACAATGGGATGGCACCTCCCACGGGTCCTTCGCCAAGAGTCACCGCCCCAAGGGTGCAGGTTCAGCCTGGAGGATTTCCCCACCCTGTGAACAGATGAGGATTTACAACACGCTCCTCGCCTGTAGGATGCTGACGTTCTGGCATGTCTTTGGGTTTTTAAACATAAAATAAATATCCCAGCCGTGAGAGGTTGTTATTCAGGTGCCTTTCTGTTAGGCAACCAAAGAAACTTGGCTTTTCCTGACAGGAATGTGGCAGAAGGTGAGGCCATGAGAGCACCCTCCAAACACTCTGCTTCATTTCAAGGACTCAAAGGGATTTGAGCTGCAACTTCTTCTTCCATCTTTCTTTATCTTCAACATTTCCAGTCTCTGTTTGGGAAGATATGAAGGAATGGTTTCCCACGTTTCTGATTATTACACAAGGGGAGTGCAACATACTATGAGAGTTAAAATGATTTATAATGTAGAATGCTCCAAAGGATACACAACACAGAGAGTGAGAGAACTGCTGGAACACAATCTTCTGGCAGTGCATGAAAGCCCAGTAATGATCTTGGAAACGTATTGATTCAGGGATTAGCATGAAAGGCATCCAGCTAGGATGCTTTGTTCTGTTTTGGGTGGCATCGCTGGAGACCTTGAGGAAGGTCAGCAGATCACACTGACTCTCAGTCATTCCAGCTGGAAGTTGGGCAAGAAGTAAAGACCTCATGGAGGACCAGATGCTGTATGCACACTCACTGTTCCAGGATAAATAAAAGAAGAAAATGCTTTTCATTTGTTTGAGCAGCTGTTGTTCTCTAGTGAATCTTCCTCTCCATCATTTTCAAATGCAAATTGGCTAACTCTATGTATTTTGAATGACAAAGATAAGGAATAATTTAAATACATAATTCTGTTGCCATTGAAATGGCATCAACCACAGTTTGATACTGTACTCAGAAGGGTTATGAGTGCAATGACACAGAAAAGGCCAGTTGTGCTAGCCAGGCATGTCTCCTGACTGCATTACACAAGGATTTTGAGAGAGGATGGAAAAGTAACACCATGAAATAAGACCTGGAGGATCTGAAATAGTTTTAGTTTTAAAGTACAGCTGCTGTGTCATTTGCTTCCCCATCTCCCTCCCAGCTACTTCTGCAGTGGTGGCCACTAGATGTGGCCAGAAATGCACTTGGCAGCACAGATTGGGTGCAAAGAATCCTCTGTATCTTAGAGGAAGACAAAGCCATGCCAAGCTGGAAGCAGAAAGCTGATCTGCTGCAGTGTAACTCCCCTCTGAGCCCTGCACAGCCTCGTGGGGTGGGATGGGTGATCCAGTCCCATGGGCAGCCCTGGACAGGACACTCCTGCCCTCACCCTCACCAAGCTCTGAGCTTGGGCTCCTGCACCTCGAGCGTGAGGAGCTGCACATCCAGCACTGCTCACCTGGGCACAGCCCCGTGGGGACACCCCTGCAACTGGAGCAGCTCAGTCACTGAATTTTAGGCAGTTTTCACAATACACAAAGTCTGACTGCAAACTGTAGAGCTCCTTAATTAATGACTTGCTGGCTTCCTTCCCAACTCACAGCTTCTCCATTTAGACTATTCCAGTCACATACACTCTCAAAGCAGCTTTGGCTCTTACAAAGGCAATCCAACAGATGAATAAATAACAATAATCTCCAGCTGAATGCATTCAGGAAACTTTTGATAGGAACTAATTTATTTTATTTTATTATTTAGCAAGCCAATATATAAAATTACCTATCACAGCAGCAGATGAGCTGATGCACTCACTCCCTTTTAGCTTTTGGTTGCTGCTATTGAAAGGCTCAAGTATATTTTTTGCAAGGCAGTTATGTAAGAAAGAGGTTTTTTAAAAAGACAAGATATTTTCAGGGTTTCCTGACTACTGAAATAGCCCTGCATCATCAAGCCTTTGAAGTGTCTAAGCTTCATCTTGAAAAGCTTACACCCTCGACTGGTTTTAAGGAAGACATCACTGGAAACCCTTCCATAAAGATTACAGCTGACACCACCTGTCCTCAGGCAGAGTCAAGCATCCCACCACATGGGTGAAGTGTTCCCAGGGGATGGCTGTGCCCCCCAGGAATGGAGCACCAGCTTAGATCTCCCTGCCTCTGCTCTGGAAGCAGAGCCCACTGCACTGACTCGTCTCCTCTCACATGAAAAGGGAGCAGCACACACAGCAAGAGTGAAAACCCAAATTAAATACTACAAAAGCAAAATATTCCTTGCACATACAGTCCTTCACTTGGGAATATAATAGAGTGTGCATTATCTCTGCTAGCTGTGCTGTCCTTGAAGGGCACTGGTGTTCCAGGCAGTTTCTGGGCTTCTCCCTCCTGCCAGAGGCTGCAGCATCGTGTTCAGGTTTGTGCGACAGAAGAACTCATCACAGGTGTGTGGGCAGTCCTGGAAAGCAGGAGGACTAAAATGAATCTCTGTAGTTTGACTGTCCATGCACCACACTGACCCTGCTCTGACAACCCTGTGTGGACAGACTCCCTGGAGTCAGAGGAAACCAGACAGGGCAGCAGAAAGAGCAGCCAAATATATTTCCCTGGCTGTAAATAGCTGCTACTACAGAAAACATTTTGGTGGATACAGGGAGTTTGTATTCCTGGAAAATACAGTTATAATGGTAAGGGTGAAAACTGCAGAACAGGGAACTCGTTGGTTTTGGATCCCCAAGATGTCCAGTAAAGGAAAGCAAACCTTCAGTAATTCCAAATGTGGTGGAATTTTTTTGTTCATCTTTAGACTTTTTCTATTGTATTCTGATCTCTCTGCTAGACAAAAGAAACAGCTTGAAATACTTAGGTCCCATTCCTGAAAATGAGAATCAGTTAAAGGCCTCAGTACCTGAAAAAATATGTGAGTCTGTGCAAAAGCCATAACTGTATTTCTATATGGTTATATTCTCTGAAAATCTTGTTTTGTAGAAACAAAAAATCCTGAGCATGGGTAACTCTGAAAATTTTATGGTGGGTCCAGACAGTAAAGAATTATTAATGGAAATCTGTCTGTGGCATACCAGGAGATACTGAAAGTTGAGTGTGTCACACGCTTGAGCTGCTTTATTTGTACAGTCATTTATTCAGCAGTCACCCTGGTAGTTTTTCTACCCCTTCAACTTTGAGAAAATGTAGAACATGACACAGTTTCTTTATAAAGCTTTGTGTGGTTATACAGAAATTAAACTCATCATTTCTCTAAAGGCCACAATATGCAAGGAATTTGGATGTTTAAGGATTGGAATGACATTCTGTTCAATTTTAGAACATTTAGCAATTAGTTCATCAAGAGATGTGGCTAAAAAGTCAGTAACCAGAAGCTGAGGGTTTGTTAAGCTAAGGTAAATATACAATTGTTGGAAAGAAAATAAATTGAGAAGAAGTCAAGAGCTTAGTAAAAGAAATCCATAATGGTGCATTTCCTTCTAATGCATTTAAGAAGGTGCTTAAATGGCTAAGACTTGCCAATGTGTAAAAAGGAAAGTACTCAGATATAGACAAGTCAATTTTAAGACAGGGTAAGTTAAGTGACTTTGAGTACTAACAACGTCCCCAGGGTTCAAGGGGATAAAAAGAAGAGAGAAACATATTTGAAGTAAATAGAATATTGAGTGTACCAGAAAGAGCTACCACCAATTAATTTCTGGGGTTAATGGTAGTGCAGAGCAATGTGATATGTGTCTGGGAGAACCTGTGGAAGAGAAGAATGCCTGGCAGGGAAGGCTAGTGGGGAAAAAATTCTCCTTCTCTGTTGCCATCAAATGCTTGTCCATCTCTCCACATCCTTCCTAACTCCCAAAGGCACGAATGCCAAGCTGTGCCTGGCTGTCAAACTGCCTGAGTAACCAAGCAACTCCATATATATATATATATATTAAATGTCTTCCTTTCCCTCCCATATATAAATATAGGTAACAGTACCCTGGCTTGGAATCTTAAACTGGTTTCCCATTTCTGATTGCCTCCCTGAATACAAGCTGGATTTTTTTTTTTTTTTTTGTCAGTGATCAAAAAATATTTTGTTACCTTTTGTGAACAACTTTCTGGGTATTTTCCTTCTGGCCCTTAACTCCCTGAGCACCCCACAAGCCCTTTTTGCCACCCCAGCAAAGCCAGGCTGTGACTGAGGCATCTCCTGCTCTGCAGCACAGCGTATGTACTTGCAGTGATAATTCCCAAGACACTTTAGCTGTGCTTTGAGGAATTAGTTAAACCTCCAGCTCTACCTAGAGCTTAGGAGTTTGTGGGGGTGGGGATGCTGCATGAAAAGTAGGCAGCATGAGACAAATATAGAAGCTGTCAAGGGAAGCTTATTTCAAGCCTGTCCCCCCAAACCCACCAGTCTATTATTCCAGCCATAAATTTGTCCTTCGGTGTTTGTTTTTCTTGTCTTAAAGTCTGAAAGGCCTATTTCTAACATTGTGAAGCCTCAGCTGTCATATCTGCTTTGCTCTTATTGCAAGCTATGCACTGAAGCACCGTGCCCTTTCATATCAAATACATCATTAAAATAGAGCCTTTTCCCATCAGAAGGAAGCTCTGGCTACAGCTATTCAAGCATTTTCTCTTGCAACCGAGCCAATCTAAGACATTCCCACCTTCCTGACCTGTTTCTGCCCACATGTACAGTTTCCATCCCCTCACGTGTACCCTGGGGGGGAGTGGAGGGGGGTCCCCATGAATATGATCCTTGTGGATTAAACCCAGTGCTCTGAAAACACATGTCTCAGCACATCAGGGGGGGCATTGACCCCTGCCATGGAGACAGGGAGTGTGTCCTTGGAATCACATCTTCAGACACAGCTAAAGGCTGTTTCTGCTGCTTACAGGCACTTCCCAAAGCAGAGCCTGAAAGCAGTGAAAAACCTGACCTGAAACCTTTATACAATTCTCCAGCAGCCAGCTAGAGACCAGAACCATTTATTTATCTTTAATGGCACTCTCTTTAGACATTTTCCCAAACAAAATTAACACCCTTAAATCCTCAAATCAATTCATCTTCCACGTTTTCCTACGATCAAGCAGCATGCTGTTATTTATTTAATCCTCTTTAGAAACAGTGGAGTTGCTGTGAAAAGAAGAGCCATATTTATTTTCAGGCATTGTAAATTCATTACAACCCTGTACTCGTGGATACATCTGAAGATTTCTATCTAAACCACAATCCAGGGTGAGTTCCCAAAGCTGCACTGCAGTCTTGTGTCCTCCTTGCAAACAAAACCTCCCAAAAGACTACAGCCCCCAGCATGCCCCAAACCCAATGGCATTTTTGGGGCCAGGGTGACAGCTTGCATGAAGAAGCAATTAACCTGCCTTGGTAAAACAGGGGGGAGTGGGAAGAATCGTGGCCACAGCTGCTACATATTCCTGAAAATTCGGTGCAGCTGCCAGCTTGCAAGACAGCCCTGCACTTTCAGCTAGTGAAAATTTGCAAGCTGTTTGATGTGCTGCTTGTCAGGAGGAGAAGGGATGCTAAAAATGACTGGTGGAGGGCTCGGTAAATGCTGTGATATCCCAGGAAGGTACTTAAATGCAAAAAAAGCACCTCTGCGAGCAAATGCTAGTGCTTTGGAGAAAATGCTTTAAGTTAAACTTGCAAAGGAACAGAACAAAAGCTGAAATGTGTCACAATGGGTGTTGGCATGCAGGGCGCACTAATGAGCTGTTCCACCTAATGAATGAACCCGTGTTCCATGTTTTGGGGACAATGCCAACAAGCTGCAGCTCTGTGACACACGTGCTGACCCCCCCAAAGGGGTTTTGTGCTGCTGCCAAGCTCGGGGCCAGTCTTGCCAGCCAGCTGCCACCACAGGGCACGGCGGGTGCCCGGGAGGAACAAGCACCTCATTTCCACACTCATGTGTAGCTGGGTGCTATCTAAGTGTGTGAAAGTTTAGCTTTTTGCAAACCTGAGAGTTTGGGAAGAGAAACAGCCTTGCCAGTGCTCATCCCCTCAGCAGAGAAGAGCTGGGATAATTAGATTTGCATCACCAGTTGTATTTGCTAAATCAAGTCTCTTTAAGCCATTCCTGTTCTTTTCCCAGGGGTAAAGATGCTGGAAGAGAGGTAACTTAGCTAGGGACAATAAATCCTCTTTATTTTCACATTTTTGCAAAATCTTAAAAATAGAAGTACCCATTTGTTTTTTTCTCTAGTCCTGCCAGAGTTAAAAGACTTGGGTGTGTATTTGTACAAGATATATGTGTACATCTATAAAAATCTTCACCTCCTCCTCTTCTCTCCCACACACACAGACTCACTGCAGCACTCGAAATTCTTCAGTTCCTTGCTAAAAAAATGCTCTGAAGAGTGATCAAAGGTTAATGAAAAGTTCAGCCAAGGAGCAGACCCCAGCAGAGACAGCAGTTCTTTAAAGCTTTCAAACAGCTGACAAGAAACCATCAATAAGTATTTGTGGTCAGGGATAAAGAGAAACATCTTTTTGAACATATCCAAGCATGAAACCTCCATGGTAGTTACCTTATAATATTATCCCTACATGTCAACCATGTCATTTTTATGAAAAAGACTGATTTATATATGACAGCAGCAACTTTTTACAGCCCTCAGGGGCTGGGACTTCAATAGCTAAGATCCAAGTAGTAGTAGAACTGCAGTCTACTACTCCCATACCAAATGGCAGTGGGAGGAAGATGATTGTTGTGTTTTCAATCCTGTTACCAGACTTTAAAAAGTATTGCTGGCAAGTGCAGTCAATTTGCTGTCAGGACTCAATGAAAATGGACTTTGTGCAGCAATGTTTTTTTATCATTATTTTTTTACCTTTTTTTTTTTTTTTTTTCTGCATTTCTCATGTTTTAAAATAGAACTGTCTCGAAAGTAAGTTTTTGCTTAGATGCCTGGGAAATTTTTAAGGACATTTATTTATGTTTTGCAAATATTCATGTTATAAATGAGTGTACTGGTGTTGTTCATGTTCCTTGAGCACTGGGAGCTCCAGTCATGTGCACTGGGGTACCTCAGTGCTCTCAACAACAAGGCACAAGCAAGAATCACCACCTCTCCTGGGCTTTGGTTTGTGTTGTAACACTGTGCTCAGAGGGTGGCAGCTCCTGATGGGGGGAAGATCTTGGAGAATGTGTTCTGGAGGAAAAGATTGATTCACATTTTGTGGTGTTAATTATATGCTGGATGCTGATGGACTGGATAGAGACCTTAATATCTGTAAGGTATTTGTAATGGGAGTTTATCATTATACCTGTCCTGTTATTGACCGAAATGGTAGTGACAAGACATCCGAATCCTACTGATTAATTTAGATATGTTAATTGAGTGTGTGTTCTAAACAGGGTTTGATGCACTAGTACACTTTTTCCTTTACTTTATTTTCCTGTCTCCATGGTGCTGTAGATGTAAACATGCCTTCTTTAAAAATATCAAGTATGAAAGCAGATTCAAAGCATTTTAGAACGTAAGTGCTGGGATCAGAAAAACATGTGTGGTGTTTTGACATGAGCTGAAAATATATCCAAAGACTCCTTTCCAGCATGCTGACAAAATATATAAATTAGCCTGGCAAAGGTCTGGCTCCCACCAGAGCTCCCAGCTCCATGCAGAGCCCTGATCCAGCAGAGCAAAGCCACTGGTACATAGTGAATAATCATTTTTCTAGTAAAGATTGTACCTGTGCTTGTCACAATAAGGACCACTGGGAAGGCAGCAGCTCACTGCCCCTAAATTCAGTGATAAATTAGGATTGCTCTGTGCCTGGCTGCTACAGGCATGGCTGAGAAACCCCCACAGTGGCCTTGGCTGTTCCACCAGTGGGAAGAGAGGAGCAGGGAAAGACAGCACTTCCCAAGGAGGAGCCCTGAGCATCACATCTTATCAGCACTTCCCTCTTAAGGAGCCATTCAGTGTTTCTAATTTTAGGCCCAGCTATACCAGCACAGAGAACCCTGGCCCTGATTGCACCAAAGTCACACAAGCACTACAAGAAGGAAGTTAACATTAGGAGTGTAATTCCTTTTAGAGCATTACAGGTTCTGTAATTTGCACTACTAATTCCTACAGATGCTCTGAAAAAGGACACTTAGAGTATTTCTCAAGCATGCTAGGACTGCTGGTAAGTTCTAATTCAAAGCACTAATATTATTGCTTAGCTATTGTACCTAAAGTACAAAGGAGTCATGTGGTCTTTAAAAGTCATTTGAAAAAAGAAATCTTCCCCTGGAGAGATCAGCTTGTTTCTCCCAGGAATTCTCTGCTCCCAGGCAGATCTGTAGTATTGATGGGACACTCATTCACGTTCACATCTTGTCTGTTCTGATAGAGGCTGAAGGAAAATCTCCCAAGGGAATGTGTGTGGCTGCTCTAGTTCTTGTGTTTCATCATTGCACCTTGTCTGTGCTGTCCTGCAGCTCAGGCTGCTGCACTGCTGGCAATAAAATACCAAAGATCAAGCTGGAAACCAGGTCAGCCACCGTGTCTCAGTTTCTGCTGCTCTAATTGCTGTGTAGGACAGCCAGGCACAGAGACCCCAGAAGGTTCACCTTGGCAGTGAACCCCCCTCTCCGCCTTGCTGGATCTGAAGAGGAGTTACATTTTGCTTCTGAGAGCTATTAGTTGGGTAAATTATTCCAAGTGTGAACAATCCCTCACCTGGGTCAGTCCATCTCTCTCCCAGCAGCTGGGTGCAGGGGGAACATCTTTGAGCTGATGAGGAGCCCTGAATCACTGCCAGCTGTGCACTGTCCCCATCCTGCCCCACACCTGTCCCAGATGCTGTGTAGCTTTAGTGGCCTTGCAGCTAAGGGGTGTAGCTGCTCTAATGTGTGTCTGAGGGGGATTTCTCCCCTTATTACTGCACTCTGCACTTTCTAAAGATCTCTTACAGCACGTGTGGCTCTTCAGTCATGGGTAAGCAGCAGTTCTTGGGTTAATTTGGTGTTGAGAGCTCTCTCACTTAGTGTTTCACTTCTATGAGTTCTGAAGTGGGTGAGATCAAGTGGGTTTTTTTCCCACAGTTTGCTCCTAGGCTCACTGAGTTCTGTGTGGATATCTGCCAGGGAAGCATGTCTGTGTCCCAGGAAAGGTAAAAGTGGGATGAAGTTCTCCCATTCTTCATGAACAGCTAAAAACCATGAGACTTGTGTTTACTTTTTGTTATGGTTGCATATCATCTTCTGTGAAACTAAACACAGTTACTGTTTGTGGGTTACTTGGGCATACAATAAAGCTTAGTGACATATGGTCAAATTAATTCATGTATTACTGGAACTTTCTTTGTCATGCTTCTACTGGCTTCTTGCCCAAAATCATTATATTTGAACTTTGATACAGTGCCTATAAAACAACAATCATTTGGGAAGTGGGTGAAGTTATGAAAGTACTTGGCAGCTCTTGGGGGGGCAGGTACCCAGTGATTTTCCAGAAGTGTTCAACATGTGCTGCACTGACAGCTCTGAAAATACAAAAAGTTGAGCATGAAGTTGAGATGAAGAAAGATGTTTGATCCTGAGGTAGGGAAGTACTTGACCTTTTGTGTCTGCTGCACCCTGCAGTCACTCTGGGCTGTCTCTTGCTGCTGTAGGATACAGGACACATTTACGAAGGACCCGTTTTACACCTGAAATAAGAAAGGGGGGTTTTTGTGGCTTCTTTCCTAATATTCTGAACTTCTAAGCTATTCAGGTCTTCCTTTTATTTATAGCAGTCTTCTCTTGGTGGAGTTCATAGCAGTTTGTGGTGGTTTGTCCTAGTATAGGAGCAGAAAATGTATATAGGGCCAGGACTTTGGGGAAAATATATTTGGAGAAGAAGCAAATCTTCACCTGTTTTTTTTGTGACTCTGAGTTTCTTGGGGAGGGTCAGGATGGGGTGCATGGAATTGGCAGTGAAGTGTTTCTTGGTCTATAACTAGTGACTAAGGGATGACCTGAATATTTGCAGTAACTCTCCTTGCCTTGTTGAGGTCCTCTGGCTCACAGCAGAGCTTCCAAGCCCCAGAGCAAAGGACTCAGTGTCTCACTGCATAGAAATGACTTTCTTCCCCAGGGGCTGCCTGGGCTCTGTGCCCTGTAACCCTGGGATTCTTGCAAAGGTGGGGGCCTGTCACTTAACTAACTTAAATGAAATTACATCAGAAATTAAAAACTGAGGTCTTTTCTTAGAACCTCAAAGTTCCTTGTTTTGATGCCAAGAATGGACCTCACATGAGATGTTCAGGTAATTCCCTTACTTAGGACAGCAGAAATCTGTATTTGAACAACAAAGCAATACGTGGTAAGCACTGAAATTATTGGCTGGAAAAACACAAGTAATCCATCAGAATCAGATGCTTTCTGAGAACTCTGGACCTCAGTTAGACATGTGCATATCAAAATTCCAGCTGGCTGGCAAGGACTGTGGGAGCATCCAAAGAGTTTACCTCTGGAAACTCTTACTTTACATCAGCCTAATCTCTCTGGACAGTAAATATCTGGTGTGTTCTCTGCTCTCTAAATCAGGTTGCTTACCTTGGTGAAACTGAGAAGACAATCCAATCTTTGTTTCTGATGGTTACTTTTCATAAAAGATCATCTATCACCTATCTCCAGCAAAACCAATTATATTCTTCCATATTACATTTCCAGTCATTTCACAGTTGTCTTTTGTACTGTGCAAATGGAGCAGAAAGCCTGTAGTAAGTGCCAATCCTGGTAAAGTGAGTCCTGTTTCAGTATATTATGGTTGATTTGCAGTGTTTCTTGCTGTTACTATAAATTTCTGTCAAGGAGGAGGAGGTGGATGCTGTATTGCCAACTACTGAGCTATTTCACTGGTTTGGCATTGTAGTTTCCACTGATAGCAAATGTTGTAGTTAGGGATGCAAAATGTCTTCCATCATAAAATTCTGACTCAGTGTTCTCATCTTTAGCCTTGGGATGAAAGTTGTTTTCAAACAGAATGAAAGCAATAAGAAAATAAATTATTTTCCCTACCACAGTCCTTTTATTGTGAAATTTGCTTCACGTCCTCCGCCCAGTTATTGAAACCTTAACTTTTCACAAACATGGGGAACTGCAACAAGATACTCTGCAAGCAGCAGAACTAATACAGAACAGCTTCTCACCAGTGGGCAGGAGTCACTGAGCTGCTCTGAGCCAGGATGGTCCTGTGGAGCCATCAGTGTTGTCATATTCCAGCTGTGTTGTACCTCTGCTAATGAGCCCCAGCAGATTCAGGCTGGCTCCACATCTGGGCCATGATGTCCTGGGGCCCATAAGGCACCCAGGAGAGCAGTGCTGAAGCACTGTATGGCAGCTACAGCAGCACATGCAGGGTTAGGAACATGCAAGAGGTGTGACTGAGAAGGGTGTGCATGAAAAACAGATCTCTGGCACAGGTGTGCTTCTTTCAGTCCTGGGCTTCCTGATAAGATCAGGGTTTGCTAGGAATGGAACATTCTCATTCACTGTTCCCTTCATAAAGAAGAAAGGAACCAATTTAGTTGCCCAGGGCTGCTCAGTCCCACTGGAATGGTTGCCCTGCTGAGCTGGTTGAGGGCAGTGGAAGAAGTTGTTGGATGCTTCCACACTGCTTGGTTGATGTGCCAGTTTTCATTCTATTTCTAGGGCAGCTTCCTCCACATCAGGATCTTGCTTTCACTACAGCAGTCCAGAGATCAATGCTGTCTTCCCAATGTCAGGGGCAGGGCAAAGGTAACTGGAGCAACAAGGAGATAATTCCTAAGCAGGGGTTTGAGGGCAATGAGGGGATGGGAGTGGTCTGCTGCAATAGCAGGGATCAGGGCCTGGGTCTGTTCCTGTTCTCACTGACCTGCTCTGACTCTGGGAAACTCAAACTGACTGCTTCAGTCCTCATTTGTAGGGAAAAGGAAACACTCATCTTCACCAGTGTAGCAAATATAATAGCCCTTATCTAAGGGATTTTCTTCAATACCATGATGCTTTTTATCCTCTTTCCTCTCAGCTCTGGCTGCACAGGCAGGCTTAAGGACTCCCCTCTTCCCTGTTAGTGCCCTTACCAAAGAGAGGAAGCACTTTCATGAAGGCAAGGAACTGCTGTACTGCTCTGAACGTGCTTGATCCAGAAGAGGCTTTGTTAGCTGACTCAGCTTCAACAGCACTGAAATGAAATTAGCAGGTGTTAAGCCTGTTTTGAAATGCTGCATCACTATGACCCAATCAATAACAGCCTAACTCTTTTAAGCTGCCTCTTTGGCCTTCTATGATTAAAATTTTGCCAATACATCATGTTGTTCCCTTGGTTTTTCTTATGCCAAAACGAAATGCATTTTATTGCATTAGCCTTGGTGGCTGGAGGATGCTTGTTATTGCAGGCAGTCAGAAATCTCTCATCCTGGTCCTGCAGAGAGCAGAGTGTGTGCAGTTCCTGATGGAGCTCCATGGGTACCAGCCAGGGCTGCCTCACACCAGGGATGTGCAGAGCTGTGCCTTCCCCATGGCAGGAACTGACCCTGCTAGGAACTTATTTTATCTGGATGGTTTTGTTTGAGACTCCAGACTCACAGCTTGTAGTGCTTTCCTGGCCTGTTAAAACTGCTCCTGTTTGGAAATGATGTGCTTTGCTTGCCCCTCGTGCCTCCTGGCTGGCTGTGGAGGTACAGAGACCCACATGCTCTGCTGATCACTCTTGTGGCAAGTAGCAAACAACACTGCATTCTTATTTTGGTTTTAATGCTCAGGGTGCAAACCTCTCATGCATTCCTCATGCAGTCTGTGTGATGCAGACTTCTGCCCATTTCTTTGCTGCTGATGTTGGTAAAGCAGCTTCTGAAGAAACTCCTGGATGCAGTGAATTGGGATAGCAGTGAATGTACTGAATTGGGATAGCTATCTTGGAAAATGAGAATGGTATCACTCTTCTTCACCTTCACCTTCCTGGGCTCCTATTTTCCTGCTTCCATTTGTTTATTTAGCCTATATGTTTCCAGGGCAGGGCATGGCTCGTTTCTTCCAAGCTGCATTCAGCAGAGCCCTGATCCTCTGATAATGCAGCAATAAATCTCCTGGAGAGTTTCCTGACTTGACAATTGCATGCTGAGTCCCATCTTCAGACATTCAGGAACCCAACAGGCTCAGGTATCTTGGATGTAACCAGCAAGACAAGAATGAAAACCAGGTCAGCTTTTTGGGAATTAGTGTTTTGATACTCTGTCATCCTGCAATTACAGGAAACGAGATAACCAAATTTTCAAAATCTAATATACTGATACCTGCTGATAATCTGCCTGCTGCTTTTGATGACCATGTGAGGGCTGACTCTCCTCACACAGTCAAGTTCCTACTTGACTTCTGAGGTTGACTCCAGGATCTGATGTCAACAAAGATGACATTCACTCATCTGCAGAAGGTCTGTATGTCACCAAAACTGAGTTTTAATATAGTGAGTGAACTTTATCCTGTTTATTACTGCCATCTAAGCAAGCTGCTTATCCCCACATGCCTCTGAAAAATGCTATGAATCCCTGGATGGCTGAGTTGTTGAAGGGCCATATCCTTTCTCTCCTCCCCAGCACAGCTGGTCAGTGCAGGGCTCACACCCACAAACATGAGGAAGTTGCAGCTCTTAGCTCTGCCATATCCAGTGTGAGGGCATGCTCTGTTAGACTAAAACTGATCTAATCCCATTAAAACCCCCAAGCTGTGCAAGTTCAGACAGCCTAGCTCTTTGCTCTGAGTTCCTGAGTACCTCTCTGAACACAGGAGAAAAAAAGGCAGATATTTATTACTGCCTTAAAGCACAGATTGTGATGAAACTAAAATTGCACTGCTACTAGAAGTGTTTGTGAAGAGATTTTTTTTTTTTAGTAAAGAATTTCTTTGGCTTGCTGTGATTTCCTTAGTTTGTGCTATTTTCATGCAGATATAATGATTTGTTGTATAACCAGTGTTTGCACATGTCCTGTATTTTGATACAAATTGTCTAGCACCAGAGCTATCCTAAATGGTCATCACAGTAAACAAAGCCCAGCCAGAGTGTGCTGGGTGAAAGGAGCAGATCTGCAGTGGAACAGCTGACAGGGAAGAGACAGTGTGAGACTGCAGCCCTGAATCATGTCACTGACTTCAGGCAATGCAGATCAGCAGGAGACAGGGCTGCAGCAGATGGTCTGAGTTTGATTAATCAAATGTCCTGAATTAAAGCCTGATTGTTTTTCTTTAAAAAAAGTAGGTTAAAAAATAAAAGCAAGCTGACAATGTAAATGCGTGCGCTGTCTATCGCTGTTATTAACTTCAAATAACTGAAGGCTGAAGGAATCCTTGTTTTCCTGACAGATCTCAGCACATGGAA
Organism: Peucedramus taeniatus; assembly: GCA_013400575.1. NCBI lineage: Eukaryota > Metazoa > Chordata > Aves > Passeriformes > Fringillidae > Peucedramus > Peucedramus taeniatus. The sequence continues at coordinate 337,613 of WBNO01017769.1, read as the reverse complement.
CGTCAGAGTGTTTAAAGAGATTTAAAACATTGTGGGGATCAAGCACAGCTACAGCAAATTCTGCATCCTCTGGAAATGTTGAGTGTCGTGGGCTGGGAACTTGGTGAAGGACAGGCAGGGCTGTGCTAAAATACACAGGGCCCCACCAGTCTTGGGAGCTGCTCTGGGCCACAAAACCCTGTTCAACCCCAGACATTCACCATCCTGTGCTTGAATTCAGTGTACTTGAGGGGCTGAGCCTTCCAATGTGACTTCCAGAGAAGGAAACCAGACCTCAGTTCTCCATGGTTGAGATTGCATGTTTATTTTTTGCTCCTAAATAATGCACATTTCATTATAATTAATCATCATAACCCAAGAAAGGGGGAGAAATTACAGAAGTGGTGAAAATAATATTCAGCTCTGATTTTCTGTCTCTAAAACAGCAAAAGCCACCCAACATTTTAGGAGTGCAGAATTGAATTAAAACTATAGATTGATCATAAGTCCTCTTGGCTCCAAGCCAAGAGTGGAGCTATTAATTTGACGCAAATTAATCTATGCAAATTTGCACACTGATTTAATGAAGAGACAGACATGCAATCATTTCATTACTTCTCAGATTTTCAATTAGATTGAATTCAGTAGCTGGCCACCATCATAGTCGCAGAGTTTTGCTAAAAGGTTATTTGATGAATATTTATGAATTTGTGACTCTGCTACAGCTGGGCTTAATAGCAAGTATCATACTTTCTCAGTACATGCAAACGATTCTTCAACTATCCTAATGCAGTGATTGATTTACCTTTTTTTTGTCTTGACTGCTCTATCTTTAATCCCAGTTATTACTCTGGTGTTCTGCTCGGAGACAAATGACTTGCTATGGGGTAAGTGACTGTTTTAAATTATTACAAACACTGTCTTGTTTCATGGCCATTTCAGTGTGAGACGTGATGTTCTGAGCAGCTGGAAACGTGACAAATCTCGCTCAGAGTGCAAACAGATAAAAATTGAGACAACCCATAATACTGCCCTGGGCAAAAAAGGTGTCACTTCTACAGATGTCTGAGATTACAGGGATGGATTCCCTTCTCATGGAGTTCCATAATGACATTCAGCTTGCAATCACACCTAAAGATGTGTTCAGCTGGAAGTCTGAGGTTTCCCCACTCCAGTGAAGCTGGCACCTGCTTAAGCACTGTCCCAGTTTGAACTGGTGCTTCTGAACCTTATCCAGCTTTTGCTGAAATTAAAGGAGCTAGGAAAAAAAAATCAGGGACTGGGAATAGGAGCAAGTCCAACACTTTTATTCCTGCTTTTCATTGTTTCAAGTTCTCAGTTGTTGTAAGGATCCAGATTAAAAATTGAATGCACAATGCAGTCATGTACTGCAGGACCATTTTTGTGCTAGTGGGTGTTTGGGGAGCAAACCAGGTGAGGAAGATAAAGATTTAATGTGCACATTCATTACTCCCTTAGGAGTTCAGAAATGTTCTTCTCTGGACACATTAAATGCCACAGATGACCTCTAGCTTTAATTCTGAAGGTTCAGACACCTACTTCCTCCAGGTAGCTACTTTTATTTTTGATAGAGTTTGTTTTTTTTTCCTTTCCATCTTTCAACCTGCCTGTTCACAAGACATTAGCTTGGAGTTGGACCAGATTTCTTCTGGAGACAGCAAGAATCAGCAAAACTTATGCAAAAATACTGGCTGGCCTGAGGTGGCTTTTGTACCCCAAACTACATACAAAATGTCAGAAACTTAGAGTAGAAAATATTTCATTTGGTGACAAGTTAAACAGGGACATGAAGAAAAAGTGATCACATAATTATGAGCACTCTGAATCTCCTTTTTTCTATGTTTGTCTGTGTAGGCTCTTACAAAACCTCCAAAAACAGTGTCAGAGCATCTTCCTGTAACCATAGGTGTGCTGTTTGCATGAAGGACTCAGTGTGTCTCTCTGCATCTCTTCTCAGCTGTGCTACAAATGGGATTTGCTTCAGCTGTTCCTGAAGTCAGCCTGGAGAACACACAGCTGGTAGTTTGGATAGGAGATGGGGAGGTTGTAATGCTCTTTAGATCCCAAAGAAAACAATTCTGGTGCCTGAGGTCAGCATCTTCCTGTTTATCACAAACATCAAACTTTGCCTTGGACTTTAGCCCTTAACTGGTGCAATGCAAGTGAAAGCACAGGTGAATGTGAAAGGAAAATGGCTGTAATTTGTGAGCTTCACAAAATGAGATCTTGAACTGCACAAGGCAACATGGAAATAAGCCCTATATTTTATCCATTCAGAACTGGAAAGAGCTGGCTAGCAAGAGTGAAAACATAGAGATGTCTTAGTAAACTGTGATGGAGGTGACAATGGTAACTTCACAACTAAGCCAAAACTGGTGTCACTTGCACCTCCTGCCAGACTCCATGGTGTGCCAGTTAAACCAGTTCTGTTGCCCTTTGGTTGACACCCACATATATTATAATTAATCCCACATAACACTGTGTCCTTTTACCTGAGCAAGAGTATTTTCTGTGTGAAGAGCCAGAAGAGCAGGATATATCTAGAAAGACAAGAGGTGGTGATAAGGAAGTGTTGACTGAAGGAGGCTGCACCTCCTTTTAGATTTCACTTTCCACTGGAGCCAGGGTGTTAAGTTTATTCCTACTGTAACATACACCATGTTATATCTTCCCACTGACCTCTGTGTGCTATCCAGGCTATGAATTAAATCTTCTTTGTGTTGGAGGTGTTTAGCTGGGAAAATGGAAGAGCAGCAGGCTTCAGAGGGTTGGGAGGTTACCAGGACAAGGAAGGCATGTTCCCATTCTGCTGAGGTGGAGTCCTCTTTCAGTGGCAAGGAGATTGGTCACTCTTCACTAATAGGTCCTGAAATCAAGAATATTTATAAATTTTTGCAATCCCTTTACTCAGGAAGGTCAAAAGGGTGCTGCTTTCATTGCAGCCTGTTTCTTGTACTACATAAACACCTGCAGGTTATGTCAGACAGGACTCAGCTGCTCTGTGAGGAAATGTTGCAGGCCTGGACTGCCTGGGAAGAAAAGCTCATTCAGTATAGGCTTTGGGAAAGTTTGTAGCAAATGTCAGTGGCAGGGTTTGTCTATCAGTTATGTAAATTTGAGTACATGGAAAGGAGGATTATCAAAGTAGTAAAGCAATACTGTCACCAGGATGGGATCATTGGTGATAGGCTGAACCTTTGCAGGGAGGCTGGGCTGAGGTGGGGCTGCGAAATTTGACTCTATTAAGGGGTTTCTGATTTCCACACCAATTTATTTGCATGATGTCTCTGAGTGTCTAATCCTTTCCTGCTTATTTATATTTTTTCCCTGCTCTGGAGAATATCCTCCCTGAGCTTTGCCTTTATCTCAACAAAAGGAGGTTTCATCACTAGCCAGAGATGTGACCATACAACTTGGAGAGGTGTTGCTGCTTTTACAGCTCTATTATTTGACAGTGTGTGATGTTTCCACACTTAACTGGAGAGCTTGTCAAATGCCTCATTGCCCTCCTGAAAATCACCTTTCTTCTGAGCAGTGCTGACAAATGACCATCACAGGGCCCATGGAGCAAGAGGACAACTGTTAAACTCAGTAGAAATTAATTTCCTGAAGCAACAAACTAAACCCCACTTTTGCACAACCCAACACATTTCAGCCCCTGGCAGCATTTCTGCCTCCCTGTGGGATCAGTTGAAGTGTGTCCCCTGTGCTGATCTTGGAGCTGGTTTTCTTGGTTTTTGTGGCTCACTGAAAGGATGTGCCATGTCCATCTTGGCACAGCCAGGGGCCTCTTCCAAACCCTTCCTCCAGGACTGAGCAAACTACAAACACCACAATCCTGTTTTCCCTTTAAAAAGCAGGGGTGTACAAGAAACAGGACCACTCACCCTAAGCACAGGGAAAGTTTTGTCCCCAGTCTTGTTACTGGCCCATGCTGGTGTTTCTGGCCTGTCCTTTCCTTGGAAGGGGGCCCAGAATTGGCAGGAGACATCCTGGGAGCTGAGGAGATTGATGTGAGGGAGGCAGGCAGGAGATCTGTGTGTCCTCATGGATAAGGCACCCCTGGCTTTACCTGAGGTAACTCCCCAATGCCAATTGTGGTCAGGCTTGTTTTTATTACCACAGCTGCCTCCAAGAGGAAGGCACTGGTGCACTCCTGAGTAAAGGAAAACGGAGGTAAGGAACATTGAAAAGGTGTTTTTCCTGCCCAGGACACAGAGCTGAGGGGCTGTCTCTGGGGGATGTCCTGGGGCTGTCCCCTCTGCCTGGGGGCCAGGAGGAGACCCCTCCCCTGTTCCTGTGCTGCCCTTGTTCCCCACTGAGGCTCTGAGCAGGGCTGGCTGGGCTGGGCTGGGCCAGCAGCAGCTGCTGGAGCAGTTGTGTAGAAGCTCTTCCCATGAGGCAAACATAACAAGAGAAATTTAAACAATTTTTTAAATTGTTTAAACAATAAAAAAAAGTTGCCTTGCTTTCTATGCAGCCCATTGCTGCATGGAGGGGCTGCTACTACAGGGTCTGATCTGCTGCTGCTCCTGGCACTTGTCTGCATTTTGGGGGATTTTCAAGCCTTGGCTGCAGGTAACACTGTGCCTGCTTTGTTGTGCTTCACTTGCACCCATGTAACCCTCTCCAAACTGCCCCTGAGTGGGGACATGGCTCAATTTATTGTCTTGTAATATTAGGTCTCTCAGCCATACTGCAAATAAACCTCAGAGAGAAATCAATATATCCCACCCTTAGCACATTGATTTACACCACCTTTCCAATGATGGCTCTTGTAACAAATGCAAAAGGGCTTTTAAAGACTTATCTGAATGTAAATGCCTTCCATGTGCAAAACACAGCAGTGTGGGGTGGTGAGGAATGTGTGGTCCTGAAACAACTTGCCCAGGGTCACACAGGCTCATGCAGGGTTGGCTTCTGTGCATGTGAGTGCATGTTTGAGAGATGCAGCCCACAGTCTGGGAACAAGCAGTAAAACAGTGGGATGCTGCCTCAGCATGTGGGCTATAATGGAACTAGGATGGTGACAATACATGACAACAATAAAAATATATATATATATAAATAAAGGCAATGACAGGGTTTGAGCCTTGAAGCACTTTGTGTCAAGAGAAGAGCAGAGCTGAACACAAAGAAATGGCACATGCCATGCCATGCTTTTGAGCTGCCTGTGTTTTGGTGCCAGGCAGCTGAGTGCCTCAAATTTTTGTGTGTGAGAGCCTCAATCAGAGGGTTACAATGCCAAAATATTGGCCTTTTAGCTAACAGTGAAACTCCCTGTTCTGGGTCAGGCAGGGCAAGGGGAGAGGTTTCAGATGTAGCTGGGATTGATCAGGAGCTGCAGAGGTGGGTCCTGTCAGTATCAGAACAACATTCTCCACACTTGCTCACACCCCAAAGCCCTTCAATGACCTGAAAGCCACCCAGGATTGTGTCTCTGCCTGATCTTTCAATTTGCTGTATAGAAAGGATAATTTGTATTGCTATGTGTTGTGTGAAATCCAGGCATTGGTTAGTCACAGCAAGCCTTTGTGCTGAGCTGCATTTTGGGGAAGTACAGCAGCATCAGTGCCTGGTGTCCCCTTCCACATGCAAAGCACCCACCACAGTCACCAGCTGAAGTCACCTCTCAGAGGAGTTGAAGGAGATTCACAAGGTGCTGTTCTGTGCCCTGGCAGAGCAGCATCCCATGGTGTGTGTAAGCAGCCACAGACAAGCACTGGAGCACAGCCTTGAGAAAATGCTGAGTGCAGTTTTTTGCTGGCTAAAAAAGGACTTGGATCTCTCTCCTGCTGCTTCGTTCCCGGTGTGTGAAGGGAAACAAGGCTTTGTACATAATTTGAAAGCAAACAGGATTGTGTCAAAGATATCAGACTTTACAATTAATTATTTCTGCAGACTGGAATGACCCATGGGAGTCAGATATCTTAGCCAGCTCCTCTGGGCAGGCAGAAAATACAATGAAGTGTTCTTGTCTGATGGAAGTGGGCATCACCCCCTAAATGGTACTCTGATACACCCCAGCAAAGAAGCTGACAAAAATAAAAAGAAACAAATTCTATTAGATTTGGAGCTGAGCAGCACATGAATTTAAATAGCTAGTTTCAGTTGGCTACTTGGTATATTAAGTACATAATTTTCCTGCTCCATTACTCCACTGTAAAACAATCACTAATGAAGATGGAATTAAGAGTTTGAAAAAAATGCTTTCAGATATTTTTCAGTTTGACTCAAAGTGGTTCCTTGTCTGAAAGGGTAGATCTGATACTTCATGGAGCTGCAGGTGTTGCTGATATGCACTATATAGTTGCTTTAAAGGTGTCAGCATTTCAGAGCTGTTGGGCTGTACATCTGCAGCCTATGAGTTCCCATTAGGGCATTTTCCAGTATTTTCCAAGCTTCATCTCCAGTAAAATTGCAGGTGCTTGAGGAAGAAGGCACAGAGGAGAGTAATTTCTTATGTGTTTATACAGTACCTACCATGATAGGACTCCAATCCTAACTGAAGCCTTTGGGTGCTGCCACAGTATAAACAATCTTCCAAATGAGAAATAAGTCTTCCAAACACTGTTTAAGGGCCTTTTAGGAGGCTGTGTAACGTGTCTGAGTCCTAGTGTACAAGTTCCCTGGACCAGGGATTTGCTGTTGATAATTTCATAGGATGGGTGCTTGGCTCATAGTAAGAGCTGGGCATCTGGCAGTGTTGTCTTTCTCCTGAAGTCCTCAGACTCAACCAGAGGTGCAAAACTTAAACACAAGCCTCAATATCCTTCAGCTCCAAGGTTGGATTGGTTTGTGTGACCTTGTTGGGTCCTCAGGTGTCCTTAGAACTGTGACCTGCTGGGGTCTGAGCATGTCCTTGGGTCCAGCAGGAGCAGAGGGTCAGGCTAGCTCAGGATCTTGTTCATAGGCAGACTTACCAATGCATTTTAATATGTTCAATATGTAGAATGTTTGTTTCTTGAAGGAAAAAAAAATCTTAGAAACAGGATTTTGCTGTACATTTCATAATTTGGATAAAATTGGCACCTTTCACTTGAATGACCCTCTATGCAAAGATTATTTCACTCACTGAACATCATGATTTCCCATCAATTCCCAGAAAAAGCACTGCTCAATCAAGGCACCTCTGCCTGCAGGGCAGAACAGTGCTGCAGCAGTGGTACTTGGCATGGTCAGTGAGCTGTGCTTATGGTGCACCTTTGATGTTCCAGCCATAGTCCCATATCATACATAAAACAACATGGATTTTTCCAGCAAAGAGCTCTGCTGTACCACAGCTCTGCTGTGCAGCTGCCTCTGTCCCCCAGCTCAGCTTTCAGTCCCAGCAACACCTCAGAAAGTGCAAAACTTTAAATAGAATGGTTGTATGTGCATCAGCCCAGACTGATGATGGTTGTATTCATAAACTGCCACTGCTCTGGGCCAGGCATGGCACCAAAAAATGAAACAAAAAGCCACAGAGGCTTTTTCCAAACACTTCAGCTGTAATTTGAATATTGGGAAATGCACTTCATAGGACAATGCACAACCTCTGCACTGAGACCCATTTGCATGATTTGTCTCCTCTGTATTCATGAACAGCTCTCCCATTATGGCTATTTCTCACATTTATTTTATTTCTAATTACAGTGATTTATGATTGGGTTTTAATTAACTTTTCTTGTCTGGATCCTACCTATACACTTAATTGAGCCTTGCAATCTAGGCTTCACACTGGTGGAAGTTGTACATGGAAGAACCCTCATAGCCACTAGCTTTAAATTAATCTAAGATTAGATTCTGGAATGGAGCAGCTACTGAAGATGATCTCAGCTTTTGTGATACAGAGGAGGTGAACAACTTGTTCAAGGTCTCTTCTGAGCCCTGGTCTCCCAACACCAAGTTCATGCTTAGTGGTCCTCAGACTTCCATTCTGTGAGTCGAGTACCCTGTGCCTGTGGATACACCCTGTTGTCCCAGAACGTTGGCTTTGTGGAAGCTTTCACCTTCATGGCACTCAACAGCTCTAATGAGACCTCAGCTGTGACTCTGGAGGGTGCTGGGACCCCAGAGCAAGGCAGGAGGACAGCAGACTGCAGACAGTGTTGTGTTGATTCCCTGCGAGGCCGTTCCAGTCTGAGAGAGCCACCTCGCAGTGCAGCCCTGGCTGCAGGGACACTGCCATGAGATAGCTTTAGTGTGACATCAGACTTTCAGTTTAATCAGACAGTCCCTCAATTTTCTAATAAATTTGGGTCAATGGTGGTCTTTTGTGGGATAATTAAGGTTGATCCATTCTGCAGGGCAAGCAGGAAGAAAATTCATTACTGTATGAGGAGGTCAAAGAGGGCCAAGGTGGAGAATATCTGTGTTCCAGGCACTGCTGTTTAGTGCTGCATCCTAATTGATCAGTGAACCATGTAAATGCTGAATAGGTCAGGCTCTGCATTTTATAAAGTGTCAGAACTTTTGAGGCTTGCTTTGAAAAGTTACCTTGCTGTGCTGCATGCTGCCGAGAGAATAGGAAAATGGGATCTTTAACAATTGTTCATTTTTAATTCATGGCAAGTTCTTCTTATGATCTTTACACTGTGCTTGGCCTGCTGAGCATAGTGATTGCCCCTGTAAACAAAATATTCACAACACAAATACAACAACAAACATTCTCCAACCCTTCTCACCTCCTTCCCCCTCATGCTGAGTGCTGTGCAAAGCAATGGCAGAGCAGCATTGGTTTCTGATGACTGCAAATGACCAAGCTGCTTTGTAATAATATTGATTAGTTGGTCTTGGGGGCAGGCAAATTCTGGAGCTAAAATCAAAGCCCATTGAGGCCACTGTTTCACACTCCCTTGGGTGTGGACCTCCTTTCCTTGTTTTTCTAAGAACAGAGACCTGATCCCAAGCACAGTCTCCATCTTCTACCTGGGCTCCAGGATTCTGGATAGAGTGTTGCCATGAACACCACTGCCCTGCACAGAAGAAAACAGGAGCATCTCACAGCAGAGCTGGGTCCTTATTTGGCATTTCTAAGCTGAAATTCCAACAGTGAGAGGAGGAGATTTGCTATAAATACAGAGCTTTGTTTGCAGAGGTTTGACTTGCGGGATTGTGCTCAAGTCCCATAGCCTGAGCACTCTGCTAGAACAAATTGCTCTGAGAGATCTCAGTGTTTTTCATTTTACTATGATTGGAGGAATGCCAAGTTCTTTTCATTCACTTATAGCAACAAAACTTACCTGACCTCAGGGCATTACAAGGTGCAATGAGTTAGAATCATCCAAGAATGAGAACTTCCTATGGAGCAAGCTGCATATTCATTTTTACAAGTGGTGCAGGAACAGAATTCCTACTTGTTTCATTAATCACTTTTGTGACAGGCCCTTCACCACTCCTTCCTATCAATGCTAAAGCTGGGAAACATTGTTTTTCACAATGAGAGAGGCAAGAAGTGGATCCCTAATTATGAATACTATTACAGAGCAGAAGCAAATCACTCAAGGCTGTTTTAAGTATCATGCAATGGAAATCATCACTCAGACTCAGACAACATGCATCTGTTACTGATATTAGAATTGTTAATGTGAGCATGTCATGGTTTTCCTTTGTGATAAGACTGTGCAAATGAAACAAAAAGAAATAAATTCAGAGGATGCTTGAAATTCTGGTTCCTCCAGGCAGAATTCCTCTGGTGGGCCCTGGGCTGTTCACTGAAAGAGTAGAGTGGAGGACTTGCATCCCAGTCTGGGACATGTGTGCTGTGAGGGATGGTCTTGTTATGAAGAACAAGGAATTTCTAATCCTGAGAGAGGGAGGTTGAGGGTCTCACAGGAGAAACAGCTTTTACTGCTTTGTGAAGTGAGAGCTGAAGAGAGAATGTGATTGTTGACTATAAATTCAAGAGGAATAGATAGCAGGAAGGAGAAAAACTCTTTTGTTGGCCTGTGTGTCTGTCAGTTGGCCCAGTGCTTTCCCATTGTATGAATGGATTATTGAAAGATGTTACTTCTCCTAGAAGACCCTGGTTTTCTTCTAGTCTTGGACCATAGCAGCTGTGGTACTTCTGTGCTTGGCACTAGAGTGGAACACTTACAGTCAAGTTGAGATAAATTTGGTTCCAGTGTGAGGAGGATTCCAAATATGAGAGCTGCAAGGATCTGGGAAAGGCTCACAGTATTCAGGCAAAGTACCTGAAATAGCCATAAATTGGCTTTTGATTGGTATCTGAAGGATTGCATGACGTGGGGGTATGTGATTGCTGAATTGTGATGGCTCAAAATCCTCTGTAGTCTTAAGGGAATGCAAGATGAAATAAAGACACTCTGTAACATCAGTGAAGTGGGGAAAAATCTACATGAGGAACATCAGCAGATTTACTACCCAATGGTTTCTATTTAATTATTGATAGTAATCTGAGTACTTCTTACTCTGTCTTGTACTATTTTACAGTGTTTTCCTCTGTGTATTGAATGTCTGATTTACTAAGGAACTTTATGCCTTGGAGTTGTGTAAGAACAATGAATGTATTCATCAGCTTTCATATAAAACAGCTGTAAGATCTCATTGAGGAGGGCTTCTGCAAAGAGTTAAGCTCGGGGATGAAGGGAAATATAATAGAATTATACATAAGACTGGCACATCCATCTAATGTGCTACATGGGCTGTGTCACAAGGTTGGTCGTTTTGTTCTCCCTCTGTGCTTAGAACTTAGAAAAGCATTTCAGAAATTCAGCATCAATATCTAGGGTAAGACTTTAGCTCCCACTTAGGCCCTGTACAAAGGAGCCAGGATCTCAAATGGAGGGCTGTGCTCAGCACTTTCTCCTTGTCTCTGCCTTGGAGGACTGCTGCTCATCACACTCAGCCAAGAGGGACGGGGCACAGCTCAGTGCCCTGCCCTTCCAGGCTCCCAGTGCCTGCTGGCTACAGGCATTTTGGGGAGTTACAGGACAAAGGGGGTGCAGTGTTTTGAATTCTGCAGCAGTTTCTTCAGTACAACTGGTGTGGGATGGCACAGACCAGGGCAACTTTGCATGAAAAAATTTACCGGAGTTAATTACCAAACTTTTGTCCAGGATAAACAACCAGGGAACATCAGATTGTTTCTGTAAGTTAACCTCTGCCAGTGGGCTCAGTGAAAGCACCAGGCAAAACTCTTATCTTTCCTCTGCACTGAATTGTATCCTTGCTCTGTAAGAGGGAGATTTCCTTGTCTGGAGCCTTGATGGTTCATTGTGCTACAGAAGATCTCATGCATGGGTTTAGCTGAAAGGAGGTTGCAGTGAGGTGGAGGTTGGTCTCTTCTCCCATGTAACAAGTGATAGGACAAGAGGAAACAGCTTCAAGTTGTGCCAGAGGAGGTTTAGATTGGATAATAAGAAAAATTTCTTCACTGAAAGTGTGGTCAGACATTGGAACAGGATGTCCAGGGAAGTGGTGGAATCCATGTCTCTGGAATTGTTCAAGAAATGTGTGGATGTACAGACATGGCTTAGTGGTGTCCTTGGCAGTGCTGGGTTAATGGATGGACTCTATGATCTTAGAGGTCTTTTCCAACCTTAATGATTCTATGATATTATAAAATTGCCTGTCTGGATTGTTCTTTGATATTCCCCTTGAAGGGGAAGCCCATGATGGAGGGCTGATAGAATAGGACGGAAGACCTCACTGGGCCTCCTTGGAGGAGTGTGTGGACTCAGAAGAGCAGGTAAAAACACTTCCCACATCCTGTCTGAGCCTGTACTCTGAACTTGGGCTGCTCTTCTTGACAGCTTGAGCAGGTTTGGATCAACCCTTGCAAATGGGAATGTATTCCCAGAAATGACACAGCAACACTCTCGTGAGATGCAACTCACCAGGATGAGTTAGGAGCCATTGCAAACAACTGGATGCACACAGGATATTTTACACTGTCCTCAGCTATCATCCCTCTCCTGCTGTAAATGCATCTGAAGGGTGTGATTCCCGTTTAGAGTACATCATAGAACCAGGTCAAACATGAGGAATTCGGGTTTTTTACCTGCCTGCTAACCTGACAGACCACGTAGTTTGATCTTTGTGAAATTATCTGACTAGACATGGCACTCTTCAAAAGTAGAGGATTAGGAACTATTCAGACAAAGGAGAAGACAGGTGTATTAAAACAGTGATAAAAGTTGCTTACCCTAGATTTACAGGGAAAATTAAATTAAAGAGGAAACTGTTACTTACTTGACACTGAATGTGGGAATTATTGGGGAAGTGTTACTTATTTGACTGTGAATGTGGGAATTATTACTAACTGCAAGAGTAATTTCTTGAAAATGATGCTGTAATGATTCTTTCTATTACAAGTGGTAATGCTGTCATTACCACATTACTCAAACTCAAATCCATGGGGGGAGCTCTGTAGGGTGAGCAGTGATTGAACGTTCAACATTAAAATAACTACACTCAGTCTTAAATTTAGAATATGTGATCTATATCTAATGTTCTCTAGATTTCTTAAAGTTCCTCTTCTTTTAAGATGCTTCTCTTGTCTGCACTGTGGACTGGCTAATTTGTTCTTTTTATACTAATTTGTTGTTCAGGACATGTTTAATGATAATATTCAGAAATGAAAGAGTTTTAGCATTCATACAATGGTGAAAATCAAGAAATGAATGGCTTATTTCTTATCTATAATGCTGTGTGGAGAAAAATTTGTCACTCCTATCCAGGGCTTTCCTGTTTTTGCTGCCTCTTTGAGATAGGATTTAAACATCTCTGTGGAAACATCCTGTGGCAGTGTGAAAAATATGACAGAGGTAGGTGCAACAAATGCTACTCCAGGTCTCATTTTCATTCTGTAAGCTCTGGTGAAGCAGGCAGGGTGTGTGAAGGATCAAGGAGGGCCCTTCTGATTAGAGTAAAAGAGAGTTATGAAGCTGGGCTTCCACACAACCTCTCTCTACTGAGTGTCTGTCTCTCTGACCCAAGGGCAGGGCAAGCCCTTCCCCTGGGAAATACTGATAATTCAGTTCTCCCAGAGGTGAGGAGCCTGCTTGATCCAGAATTTTAACCAGTACCTTCTGTACTGCTTAAGAGTCAATTCTTTGCCAGCCAGATGGAGGCATGTGGCTGCTGTGTACAGATACACCCTGGTGTGGCAGAGACCAGGGAGCACCTCTGAAATGCAGGGAGAAATAAGGTGCTTTCCTCTCCTTGTTTTGTTACTGAGGTGTTCCTGGGAGCTGAGCTTCTGCTGTTCCCTGCCCTTGGCTTGGCTTTCAGTAGAAGGTTGGGCTGACCTAAGTGTTAAATGCTATTAGGAACAGCTCTGAAGGAAAGTTTTATTCTGACTTCTCTGCACCAAACAAAGGGGAAGGAAGCCCCAAAACAATTTTTGGGTAAGTTAACTGGATGGAAATTAGGTAGCTATAGAAATACACAACCCACTTCAACTGTGAAGGTGAAGGAGCTGTGGGAGATGGACTCTCCTGCTTTGGAAGCACCTGCAGAGCTGCTGCTCTCTGTTTCTCCACAAGGTCCTGGGCAGGGGCTGCTGGCTGGGTCTGCTGAGGGGACTTGGCTCCCACACGAGGGTGGTGCCTGGCCCAGTGTGGGACTGGGGCTTCTCCCTGATCTCACTGCTCTTCACTTCAGTGATGGTCTTGCTTCCTTACTGAGCTTGTCCCTGTTAACTATAGTTGGAGACTTGTCAGGATCCTCCTCTGGCAGAGACATTTTAGTCTTTGCTCTTCAAACATATTCTCCTTTGTAAAAGCGTTCAGAATGTGTTTTCTTTTTAAGTGTAATTTTGAACACATTAATGATATTGGCAATTACTCAAAGAAAAACATGTAATCAATGAATGCTTGCTCATCTGTGGGGTGATAAATTTTAGAAATACAGTCTGTGCTTGCCTGGAATTTATTGCTTCAGGCAAGGTGATGGCTGCAGCAGTGCCATTTCCAAAGACTGTGCTGTGCATTTATTTTCTCATTAGCATCTAGTTTCTATTGTCTATTTTGAACAAAGGTAACCTTGGAGTAGGAACACATTCCTTTCTGTCAGGAAGAACTTGTGATGCTGTTTCAAAGGTGCATGCATGATTGAGCAGCAATACATCACAAGAAGCTTTGCAAAGAAGATAATTCTCCATGGGCTGTAGTTGAAGAAAAGAAAAGAAAAATCCATTTTTTTAGATTACCGTACTTTCTGTGGGGAGGGAGGGTTAATTTATGTGTGTTGTGACAAGCTCTCTCAGATGGTGAGTAGACTGTTTGTCAACTCATAACTATCATTCTCCAAAATAGCAAAGATTCACTGATTTGCATTTTAGTAGGTTTTGATAAAAATCTATACTCTTTTTTTATAGGAAGGAAGGAAGCTGTTGACAGTGAAAATTCTTTAAAAAGCAGAAATTCAGAGGGATTTTTGTCGTTCAGGAGAGGAATTTGAAACAGTGACTCTAAACTTTAACTGCAGCATCCACTGTACAGTATAAAGCCCTTGATTTATTGCTGTCCTTTAATGCCCATGATGCAGACTGAGCTGGAAGTTCACAGGAGCTGCATTTCTGAGGATGGAGAAGAAGATGTGCTGGGGAAGTTAGGAGGGGCAGTCCTGTGGCAAAGCACTGAGCTGTGCCCTGGAGGAAGAGGAGGCCCATGGTGGAGGGAGGAGTGTTTGTGACCAAGAACATCAAATGTCAGTGGGAGCCCTGGAAATGGAGCTCAGGTGCTCCTGTTTTGGAAGCACCTGCATGCCAGCAACATCTCAGAAACATCAGACCCAGCCCAAGAAGGTGGCTAGGAGAGGTCCTTCCTGTAGCTTGGCCCAGAGCTGGGATAATAATCACTGCCCAGCACAGGAAAGACCCATTCACCTCCCCCAGAAACCACAGGGCATAGTTAGAGCAGAAAAACACTGGCAGCAGAGCCAGGTATCGACCAGGGTTAATCCCAGTGCTCCCATTCTACAAAACACAAGCTGAGACCTTTTACAGCTCTGCTTAACCTCAGTCTGGTCTGCCCCAGCAGAAATGTGCCCCCACATCTGAGGTGAGCACTGATGCAGGGGAGTGGCTTCTGCTAAAATCCCACCATGGGATTTTAAAAACCTTTTTTGAAACCTCTGATGTTTGGACAGTTCATCAGTGCAGGGGCAGCTGCCTCAAATGCTGCCAGGATTTTGACTTAATGTGCCCCTGGAGCAGCTCCCAGTGCCACCAGCAGTCAGGGATGAGCTTTGCTGTCCCAGGAAAACACAGAAGCACAGATAATGAGCTGTGGAAGGAAAGTGGTGTTAGAGCACAAGGAGTGTTCCCTGCTGTTGTGGGTGGTTTTATCCCAGCTGAGCTGGCTCTGTGCTGGGGACACTGTGTGCTGAGTGTGGGGCTGAGTACAGACAAGGCTCATCCCACTCCAAGGAGAGAGCAATGCCTGAGGGATTCCAGAGATACTAAAGGGCTGCACCAGCCAAAACCCAGCCACAAGCCAGCTGGATTGTGGCTTTCAGTTCCACTGAGCTGTGGTGTTGGCCCTTGCTCTTACGTGTTTATGATGATGGGGATGGAACTGACACCCTGGAGTTTCTTGTTTTCAGGATTTTTCTGTGATGGCAAGTTTGAATCCTCAGCTTTCCTAGAACACCAGGGTCCCAGGAACTTGCTTCAGGGAAAAATGGGGCTGGTCAGTTCTGTGCCAGATTGATTCTAAAGGTGAAACATCCATCAGAGGAGTGAGGGGTTTAAGGATAAAATTGTGGTGACAGGCACTGTGTGATCAACATGGGAAGATGGCTCTTGGCTTGAGTAGCTTCAGCTCTGCACTCAGCTACAGCTGTGCTGGCTCAAAAGATCACATAAAATCTGTGCCTGGTCCTATTCATGAAACTCGATGGGTTTTGAACATAACAAACTTTAATGTGTTTGAAAGTGCCTTAAGTTGGTAATGATGATGAAACACAAAGAACCATCCAAATTTCTTCTGTTTACTTCTGTAGTATAAACAGCTTTATTCAGTAGTTACTACATGGGGTATTCAAGATTTTTAACTGACAACAGAAATCCACATATGGCTCAGAAAAGTGTTGGCATCCTCTTGTGTGAAGTTTGTTAAAATTGTATGATAGACATCTTGTTATTTAAAAATCCTTTTCCTTTCAAACAAATTTATTCTGTGGTTTAAAAACTCTGTTTTAAAAGCTAATTGGACCAGGCCAAGGTTATAATTAGATTTATACTCATGCAGAGTAGTCTCCTAGGACTATTTTGTAACTCCATGTCTGAAACTGAAGTTTGTCAGGGTGTCAAAATTTATTTTAAAAAAACTGTCATCTCCTGTAAATGACAATTGCAGTTGTACCAGGAATTTTTCAGTATCAAAGGCAGAGATGATCTCAGATGGGGGGGGATCTGCCATTATTTACCATCAACCTTGTCAAGCTGGTTTCCTCCCTTCTGTCCTGGAGGTGATGCTGATGGCCAAAACTGTGCTGCTGGTGGTTTCTGTAGGATTCAGAAGGTTAAACCAACATGAGGTCACTCTCTGAAGGCTGATTCATAGCTGTTAACAAGTGCATTCAGTAATCATATTCTTTCTCCCAAAGCAATCACATCTTTAGGAGGAGCAGAAAATAATTTATTTAGGATATAAGAATCTTCACAAGCAGCCTAAACTTTTTTTAATTTTTTAAAATGGGAATTTAAAGTCTCTCTTTCTCTTGCACAGAACAGTGTGCCTTTGTTTGCATCATTTCATGGCTGAGAGGTGTCTGGGCTCTCTTAGCAAAGCAGAAATGTTTCATTCAGCTTACCCTGGGCTTATAACTGCTTTTCCCACCCATACTATAACTTTGTTGGCTCTCCCCTTGTGCTTTTACCTGCTGTTATCACACATCAGAGATATGTGCTGGGTCCTGGATGAACACAGGGAATGTTCCAGGTCCTGGATGAACACAGGGAGTGTTCCAGGTCCTGGATTAACACAGGGAGTGTTCCAGGTCCTGGATGAGCACAAGAGATGTTCCAGGTCCTGGCTGAGCACAAGGGGTGTTCAGGTCCTGGTTGAGTATAGGAGATGTTCCAGGTCCTGGCTGAGCACAAGGAGTTCTCCAGGTCCTGGCTGAGCACAAGGCTGCTCCTGGGGGTTCTCTGTGCAGAAGTTTTGCCCTCAGCCCCGTGTGACCCTGCTCTGCTGTGGCAGGTTCTGTGTGCACCTGGGGCAGAGGATCATCTCACCTGGGCTTTGCCTCCTCTCCCTCCTGATTACTGCAGGAGGCAGCAGCTTTTACAGGGTCAGTGAGAGGCTGCTGCCAACAAGTTCCTCCTGATTCCATCGTGCAAATCCTGCATATTAAAGAAGCTCCTCCTCATTAGACACAAGCTATCATTTAGGACATGGAGGTATCAACAAAAGGCAGGTGTTCCTGTGCTAACAGCTACACATTTGGGTAGTCAGAGTTCATCTCTGTCCTGAAGAACTTGCAGCTTGAGCTTGTGCACAAGACTCACAGGGAGCTTCTTGAATGGGCAATTTTCCTGAGTGGTTTTGTGGAAATGACCTGACTTCCCAGACCTCTGACAGAGCATACCCATGGCCACTGTTTCCTGCTTTCCTAGAAGCCCCAAAATCCCATACAAATGGAATAAATAATAATAAAGGCTTTCAATTTCATTTAAAGGCTGAGGGTCTTGGACAAAAATGATCCTGGAAATTTTCGTTGTTGTTTTTTGCTTTGTTTGTTAAAGTCTTGTTTTCTGGTAAGCTCTATTTATCACTCAATAGAAAAGGTGGAGGAAATGTGCCTTTGAGAATATACCCATTAAATTACTTCCCCAGGGTCTCACATGTACTCCAGAAGCAGAATTGAACTTACAGCTCCTGAGTATTAGCAGGGCCTTAACTGCAGAATGATCTCAGTCTTGTTACGTGAACATAATCTCAGCTATATGCTGGCTGACTTAAAACTCTAAAAATAAAAGCAAAGCTCTAGCTCAAAAATGAAATAAAATGCTGGAATCCCTTCAGTACTAGTGAATTATTAATATTAACCATTTAAAGACAAATGTTGCTGTTGTAGAGGAATAGCCTTTTTAAAAGTGTTTTCAAAGGACAAATGTTTATATTCAATAACCAGACTGCAGGGAATCATCTCTGAGAAAGCTGCTTTGAGTCTTTACCCACAATTTGCTAATGAATTTCATCTTAAGTGCAGTTAAAATGTAAGAGTTTGACTAGGGACTGGATTGAAAATAATAATTTTTCTTCTTCCTGTTTTCTCTCTAGGCACTTGTTAAGAAATGTTTGAATGCAGTGAAGTGTTAAGAGACTGAGAGCTTGTTAAAATAGCAGAGGGGCAGCTGTTGGAGGGGAGGCAAAGAAGAAAGTAAGGAATGCATCTGAAGAATCTTTCCAAGGAAGATTAAAAGAACTCCAATTTGAGGAAAAATAAATGTCCTTTCAGATCTTCCTGTTACACACTTTAAAATCAAATGAGGCAGAAAATTTGTTTGGCTGCTTCTATGAGCATCAGTCTTTTATGTCTGCATTGGGACACTGGACCTGGTGTGCACATGCCCAGCTTAATTGCACTGGTAATGGTCTCATGCAGCAACTGGATCCAAAATTGGATGGATATTTAGGAATAATGGATGTACTCATAGTAACTGGGATTGCTAAAACCAGGGTAATGTGCTCAAATATCTAGGCTGCAGTGGGTGATACATTCAATTTTGATAAAGACATTTTGCATTAAAAAGGCTTCTCTATCTCAATAATTAATCAACTTCTGTATTTATTGCTCAATAGCCATCTCTCAGCTCTGGTTAGGCATCTTCAGAGGTGGCTCCTCCCAGTGCTTCTGCACTCCCTGCAGCCTTCCCAGGTGGTGCAACCAATGGGGTCAGGTCAGCCTCAACTATGAGGGACAAACCCAGCAGCTCTAAAGCAGAGAAGTGTCTGTCTGTGCTGGTGTTTGCTGGCCTGGGCAGGGGCTGGGTTCAGGCTCTGTCTGTCTGTCCTGGTGTTTGGCCTGGGCAGGGGCTGGGTTCAGGCTGTGTCTGTCTGTCCTGGTGTTTGGCCTGGGCAGGGGCTGGGTTCAGGCCCTGTCTGTCTGTCTGTCCTGGTGTTTGCTGGCCTGGGCAGGGGCTGGATTCAGGCTCTGTCTGTCTGTCTGTCTGTCTGTCTGTCTGTGAGAGCACCCAGCCAGGCTGTGCAGGGCACAGTCTCAGGATGAGAGTGCAGCTGGTTGGAGCCTGGTGCTGCCAACACCAAGGTTGTGGGTGGAACCCCCACTTGGCCACTCACTGAAGAGTGGGACTGGATGATCCTCGTGGGCCCTTCCAGCTCAGAACATTGCCTGATAAGAATCTATGATAAGAAAGTTGGATTATCCCAGGAACTGTGAGGCTGAGCACAGGCAGCAGCTGCCATTGTTCACTGCAAGTCCTCTCAAATAAGAACCAGTCCATGTTTGTCTACCAAGATTGGCACAAGGGAAGTGCCTGGGATGTCTCTGTTTGTGTTTGCCACATACTAAAGGAAGGGGCAGGTTCTCCATGAATCCAACCCACTGGTGCCAAACAGGAAAGGACTGCTTGGCCTGTGCCCTGTTCCCTTCTGCTCTCTCTACCTGTGCTGGGTTGGATCTGATGCTTTTTAGACCCTGCCTGGAGCTGAATCTTTTTGTTAATCCAACTGAAAATTAACTAAAATTAATTTTAAAAAAGGCGGTTTTTGGTTGGTTTTAGTTTTTAGTTGGTTTGGTTTGGTTTGGTTTAGTTTTGGCAGAATTGCCCCAGAGTTGGCTCAGCACAGGTTCCAAGGAATTCAGAGCTGAAGGAAGGCAGGGAGCAGGATCCCTGCCTTCAGAGCTGCTCTCTCAGCTGTTGGTCCCTACACTGGGCAGTAGAGTTAACAAGGAAGATTTGTTGAGTGTCTTAATTTTTGTGAGATTATTACAAGTTTGTGGAGTAGATATCCTGCCCTGGGAGCAGATCTGAGCTGACTCTCTGGAAAGGTGGCAATACACCTTTGCTTTTGAAAAACTCTGCTGATGTGTGTGCAACCTTAGCTTGTTTCATGGTTTACAGGCAGGGATATTGAAACAATTCAATTAGATTGCATGTGATTAAAGACACTTTTGCTGTTAATCAGTGTGGATTAGGAGGATAGGTTTAAGAGTCTGAAGGAGGAGCTGAAAATATGGAAGGGGATTTATTAATATTTGAAGTGCAGACTGTCATTCATTCAGCTGTAAGGCTTTGGGATCCCAAGAAACCCCTGTTTCATTTCCCAGCAGCATACAGATGGGAAAGTCTGTTGACAGATGCATCATATTCTGTGGGAGACTTGGTGGGAATGTTTGCCCTGGACTTTTAGTATTATTCATATATAGTTCTTATTTAGATTGGATTTTAAACAAGAAATCTGCCTCCATTCTAGTCTAGTTTGCATTTCAGGGTTGACTAGTACAGGTTGAGCTAAAGCCACTGAAGCCCTGAGTGGGATGTGAGGATGGAGCAGGCACAGGGACTGAGCTGAGCTCCTGTCCCACCCCAGCTGCTGTGAACACACAGGTACAGATCACAGACTGTGCTGGGACAGCCCATTGCTCTGACCCTGTCACACCAGGGAGTCAGAGGAGACATCTGGCAATGACTTTATAACCAGGCCCTCAAATTAAGGTACCCTGAACTCTGAAACTCTGCAAAACCCCCAAAGATTGCTTGGCAGATATGGCAGAGATACAGATATCCAGGCCACTAAAGAATATCCTGGCAAGTATTCGTGTTGCTGGCTTTGAAAATTATAGTAGTATATTTTAGGGACTGAATGAAGCCATTTAAATCATCCAGCCTGACTTCTGTAATATCAGAGTTTTTCCTTACATTCTAATTGAGAAAAAAAAATCTTTTAGCTATAGGGACCAGTCTGTCACATCCCCCAAGAGGGCTGTTCACTGAGCAATTGTCCTAAGTCTTAGCAGTGCATTTTGTTGTGCTGATGCCTTTCAGTTGAGTAGGCAAGTCCCTAAAACTGGCTTTGATGTTCAGCCTAATGTGCTAAATTGAACCTGGACACTGAAAACATTGCCCAAGAAGGGCACAGAGGTGACCTGGCTTAAAATTTGGCTTGTCTTCACCTTAAAAAAAAAAACCAACAAAACTAAAAGCCCAAACCAGACAAACAAAAAGACCCAAGCAAAGAAAAAACACACACAAAAATGATTGTCATCTAGTTTACACATGATCACAGCCAGTCCCTGTATGGTTGCTGTAGTGTTGCTAAAACAGGGGGACCAGGAGTACTGCTACTACTTTTCTGGTTGAGCAATAAAATAATCCATGTTGGGGTATGAGTAGTAATTTTCTGCTACTGCTTTTCTGGTTGAGCAACCAAATAATCCACGCTGGTGTGCGAGCAAGTACTTTTCAGCACACAACTGAAAATGGCTTTATCAAAATCCCCAATTAAAACAAACCCTCCCCAAGCCTCAAACATGCAATCCTATTCATTGGCAAAACTGGTTAGCTTGTCAGTTTGTTAAGTATTCCCAGGACTAAGCTCACCCTGCCAAAAAGGATAACGCAAAATGCAGAGTTTTAACAAAGCCATAGGAGGGGTGGAAGCTCTTCTTTCTCCTGGTAATGTGTTTCCAGCACTGTTTTGCATCCTTATAACTCTGGGGAGCACAGTCTGAGGAGTACACGATTAAGCATTATCACTGTGATTTCAGAGCCATCCTGTTTCCCTGAGTAATAACTCATTTTCCACCATTGTGCACACCAATATTGCTGTCAGGGCTGAGAGCCTGACCCTGGCACTGGCACCAGAGGGGAAGGGAAGCCAGAAACCAGCAATAACCACTGTGAGCACTTTTACACTTGGTAAAGCCAAACAAGCCCGTGGACCAGAACTGCAGGCCTGCCATAGGCTTGGCAGACTGGGCAAAATAAGGATGTTCTGTTACTCCAAGGCATTTTGGTTTATGGTTACAGTTTTCTGTGGGTTTATAAGACAGTCTTATGTTTTCCTGGAGGCACCATTTTCATTTTGAGGGCAAATCATGACCAGTGTTGGATTCATCTGTTTAATGAGATCGCTCCAGGTAGAAGTTGCTCTCTGTTAATTAAAACATTCACTTGAACTCAAACCTGAAATACTGTTTGGAGGCAGGAGAGCAGCAGCTGCTGGGTGTGGATGTGAGAGGGAGGCTGAGGTTGGTGGGAAGGTGCAGCTTTGGGGCAGGAAGAAGTACAAGAAGCTTTACTCTTTAAATCCCTGCTCTTTCAGTCTCCCTGTTGGGCCACCTCACATTCAATGAAATGATGGCTGAGATGTCAATTGATAGAGTATCACAAGGGGCTCTTACTGCTTATAATCCCTAGACACAGAACTGGAGACCTAGTCCCCATTTCCCAAACAGGCAGGAACGTTTTCATTACTATGTTAATTCAATCTCTCCTAGAACAGTGATACTTTAATTGCTCCTCTGTTTTCCTCAGACATAATCCAATTCCCTTTGGCCTCCTAGTTTATCCACACATTAATTGGGTTATTGCCTTGTAAAACAGAAGGGCAAATATATAGCTTAAATTTTATAACAGACAGTTAATAAGCACGACTGAGATTTTTTACGTGCCCTAATGCAATTACGTGCCAGGCTCCCAGGAATTTCAGTGGGATCTGGGTGCTTTCCTGCATCACACTTATTGGAAATTCCCATCCCAGATATGTAAGGATGACTATATTTCTTTACTGTACATTGAGTACATCGGGGTTTCTCCTTTTCAACCTGAATTCTTGATCCTACAGTCTTTAATCCTGTAAATCTGCTTTTGATTTAATCTAGTAAAATTCCTTTTGATTTCCTTGATAAAGGATTGTGGGGTCAAAGCCTTTGAAGTACAGGTGAAGGCTTTGAAGTATAAAAGAGGCAGACCCAAGGCTTGGGGGGCTGGAAGATGGGCACCCAGGTTGTCACATTCAGGACTGCACCCTGTCAAAGGTGACTCTGTGCTTCCCCAAGCTGGTGGCTGCAGGACCAATGTCCCTCCCCTGAAATCTGAGGGAGCTGCTGAGTAACAGCCTTGTTCAGCACACACAGAAAGCTCTGAAGCTTCCCCATCTCCCCACACCCCCTTTGCTGTGGGAAGGAGCTTACTCTGCCACAGCCAGGTCTGTGCTGGTTATCCAAGAAGCAGCTGCCTCTGAACCCCCCTGTCTCATGGGCACTTTTGTCCTGTGAACTTCTGTTAGCTGTGGCAAGAAGCACTGGACCAGGATAGCAGCAAGAAAAATTATTAGGAAAAAAACACAGACTGTTAAGGATGGCCTTAATTCATTTTGACTTGAACAGTGCAGTGGAATACCAGGGCTGAGCACACTGTGAAGATTTTCCCCACCTTGGGTGTTTCAAGCACCACTTGCAGCAGCAGGATCAGAAATAACCTTCACTCATAATCAAACACATCCTGCAACCCCTTCAGCTGGCTGTTCTGGGAGGCAGCAGCTTGCAGCAGATGGGGAGATGGCTGCTGCACCCTCCCACGAGTTCCTGGTGACACCAGGCTTGGGACACCCTGAGCAAAGAGCCACCACTGTGACAAAGCCCTCATCAAGGAAAAGCCTGGGCCCTTTCATGTCACTGACCTGGAGTTTGAATCAAACAGCATAAAAGGCAATAGGGAATGATCAAAGGGTGAATACTAATGATAAGAACATTACATTAATTAATGGAATACCTGCCATGCCCTGCCCACAGCACACCTGTGCAGTGGCAGTGATCGATTTTCTTCAAACTGGCAAGGGAGAAATAAGAATTGCCAAAGCAATACACAAAGCTTTGGCCTCTCTATTCCTTTAAAATATGGAGTGAATAAAACTGACAGGGATTGTTTTTCTTTGATTGGTTTTTAGCTAAAAACACTTTCCATCCAACCTTACACAGTGTAGGTGTTATAATGGCCAGGGAAAGCCAGACATTTCATAGAGCATTACAGGAGTTGCTGAAAATTTGAACTAGAAATGAGTCAATGAGTTGCAAGTGGTGGGAGAGAGCTGGGGGCAGGTGCTCCTCAAGTTCAAGCAGGGACTGAAGACCCAGGGCTGAGCTGAGCTGGAACCTCTGAGTCATGGTGAATGCAAAGCAAGACATGTTTTGGTAAAAAATTATTTTCTTTATTGGAATCTTTCTTGTTTAAAGTACAATATGGATTTAGAACCAGTCTCAAGTAACTTTCACTGACTGGTGGACTGGGGTTTTTCAGGAAGTGCCATGTTCCTAACCTCAATGGCTAGAGTGATAATGAACATCCTGGTTCACTTGGGTGTGTCATGGAGCTGGTGCAATGTTTGCTTTTGCTTCTGACTCTTCCATGAGTAAAGTCAGCCCTACTGCTGGCTGGGCTTCCAAGTGCCTTTGATAAAAAATTACTTCTATCTATATCCCCTGTAAGAATATAGAGATATGCTATCCTAGAGGGGCTGATCAAAGTCTCTGGAGGGGCTGGATTCTCCATCAATTACAGACAAATTCAGAATATTTTAAAGGTACAACTGTCCAAACAAGCTGAAAGCTTTATGTGGAGTGTTTATAATCTGTTACACTACATTGACTATGACTGTCATAAGTATCATCTTAAAACCTACAAACAAATCTTGTGCTGTGCCTTTCATTTCCAAGAAACACCTTTAATTTAAATAGAAAAAGTCTGGGTAATTAAGGCAAGCAAAATGCTGTAGTGAGGAATGTGCCATCCAGCTGTGATTGTGCTAAGTACCAACATTTCCTTTCTCCCTTCCCGAGAAATTAAAGGAGTTACAGTCTCATTTCAGCTCTGTTGCAGTCCCCAAAGCTCTCTTTGCCCATTTCCCAGCGGGGCTGCTGTGGCTGGAGGCGTGCAGCTGTGTGTTTATAGAGAGGGAAGGGTTCCCTGCCTGGGCTGGATGCACAGACAGCTCTGGGAGCACCTGAGCCAGCCTGGCCCAGCACAGCACCGGGCCAGGGCAGCTGAGCCTGGGCTGAGCCTTCCATGGGCACTGCTGCTCCTGCTGGAGCCCCCACTGTGCTTTCCCCCCTCCTCAGCTCCAGCAGACCAAGAGGTGAGTTCTCCCCTGGGGAAACTTCCCTGTGTTTCATTTGGGAAATAATAAAAATGAAGCATGGAGGTTTTTCCCCTGCAGTGTGGTGGATTTGGAAAAGGCAGAAATGACTGCAGCAGTGCTCTGTTAAATGCTCACTGCCACAGGGGAGGAGATGCTGTGGCTGCTAAATTTGGGGTGGATTAAAACTCCCTTGTAGTGTAGGGCAGAGTATTTTCATTTGGAGCTTGGAGTCTGTCCAAAACAGAAATGCAGAAATACAGAACAAGCTGGGATTCTGACAACTGCTCAATCCTGTCCTTCCATCCCTTCTCCCTGTGCAGAAAAACAGCACAAGTTTTTGTCTCAAGCTTTCTTGTTCAGCTGAGCACTCATTTCAGTGCTCAAGTTCTATTTCTTGAAAACCAAGTTCTATTTCTTGAAAACCCAGAAGCCCACAGATTCTTTTCAGGAGATTTTTTTTCTTCATTGCAGGCTTCAGAGTTTACATGAGGGGCCAGGATATACCTGTTGGGTTTTTTAGTTACAAAAATATCTTAAATAATGTCTTTTATGGTCTCATAATCTTTATCTGTTGTTGGTATTTTCTAATGTCTTTCAGGATTTATTAGCTGTGTATATAGAAAACACCCTAAAATCTGATAATCTGTAATACTTTTACTCAGGCTGTTGAGGTGATTGCACCTTATGAGACTTGATGACATCTTAACTACTTCATTGAAACTACAGCTATATTATTGCTATGTTATTGGCATTAAACATAACAGTAGCCACAAGGGTTTAAAACTGTTGCATGCATTAGAAAGGGGATAAAATATATTGATTACACTGGAATTTATTCACAGTTAAGACTGTGCCCAGATGAACCAGAAAAATGCTGATCTTGCTGATAGAAGCTGAGCTCCCATCAGCTCTACACCAACAGAATCTGGCCCACAGAAAAAGTCTGAGATGAGGGAATCCAAATACCACTGAAGCTGCTGCTGATGTCTCTCCTACCTACATGGGATGTTGGCTCCAAATTCAAAGCAGAGGGAAGTAGAGCACTGATTTCCTCCAACTGATTCCCAAATGACCAACAAGTCACAGGGAATTGGGGGTTTTCCCCCAGTGAATTTCCTGGTTTGCACTTTGAGATATGTCATCTTGGCCCTATTCCCTGTAGAAGAGCTGCATGGATTGAATGCTCTAAAACCTTTAAGATCAACAAGAAATTGGGCAGCACAGATGGGAACTTGAGCCCTGTCTCTAACTTTGAACAGGCAGTGTAAGATCTCAGGGATAAATGAGAAGGCTTAAGGGAAATGTCGTGCTTAAAGAACTTTATTGCTTACATTCTGTAGCACTGATTTTGATTCATAGCTCTCTCATGCTGGAAGCATCATATCCAGATCAGAGGGAGCTCCACACACAGAGACCCCAGAGCTCACTCTAAGGGGCAAGTCATAAAAGAATTTGTGTGGTTGGAAAAAATAAGATGGTAGAAATGAGAAAGGGGGCAAAGGTGTTAAAAATGCAGATATGGATTATCTTTTAGCTCTGTTTCAGTGAGGCTCAGCTGTGGTGCATGCTGTGTGTTCAGAGGTGCCAGTCTGGGTTGTTAACCTGTGACTTGGAATGGAGCTGCATCTAGGGTGCTGAAAATCATGATGTGATACAGATTGTACCACTCCTTTGTGTGCCATGACACAATTTCCCTGGCCCAGAAGGACCATCCAAGGCTGAGAGGTCATTTGACTCCCAGGGATGCACAGACTGTAACCTTGCCATCTACAAGTGCTCTGTCACTCTGAAAAATCAGCCCTGTGCCTGGCATGAGATTTGAATTCCCCCTTTGTGCCAGCTGGTGCAATGCAAGTCTCAGGACTGTTCTAACTGCAGAAATCTGTGAAGGTGGCAGCAGCAGTTGAAGCTTTATCAGTTTTTTTCAGACTTGTACATAGAGGAAACGACTCTGTGACCTTGAACTGAGCACGACCACTCTCTTTACAGCCTCAGCATAAACCTTATCAGGACCACGTGAAAAAAGCATTATCACCTTTTGGAACTGAGTGGCTGAGGGCTGTGATCCTGAGCTGTCCTGCAAGCCAAATCCAGCTCTGCCTTCCCTGGCCACAGCCAGACCAACTCCCGAGAGATTAATGAGCCAAGTTCTGATCTCAGTTATATTTGTGGACTTGTCCCATATCCATCCTATATAAATCAGTCTTACCCTGCTCAGGAAAGCCAGCTGGGTTTTGGTCCCAATTAAGTCAATGGGAATGCTGCCATTGACTGCAGTGAGTTTGGGTTTCATTTGGGGTTGAGAGTTTTTGGTCTCATTTAACTGTTTCCTACTGGAAAAGACACTATTGTCCCAGAGCTGAAATAAATATTTGGCATCCTTTAAGCAAGGCAGCTCTCACGTAAAGGTGCATTGCATTTCCCATAAAAACTGCTGCAATATTTGCTTGGCCAGGATGCTTCCCTTTCATGCTGAATGGAGGGCTCTAATAAGCATGATGACAAAATATGAGGAATTCTGTGTAATTATGGCAACGGCACCACCTGCCTCTAATTAAGCTGCCAAAACATTTGGTCTAAAATGATGCAACGAATAAAAAAAAAAAAGTTATATCCAATATTTTGGCAATGCAACAAGAAGCTGGCTTTCCTCACATAATTAGTTTTAACAAAGTGTTGTTAATCTGATTTTTGATTAATAGACTATTTAATCTTATAGCAGGCTGACAAGACTCTGATCTGCCTCTGGTTTAAGTTTTTTCCACCAAAAAGGCTGATATTTGTAAGAGTTTTAAAAGATATACTTGTATAAGAAACATTAGATTTCCTTATTATTTTCATTGTTCTTCGTGAGAGCCCCAAAGGTTACATTCTCTGAATTCACTGAACTTTTAAGCCTTTCATTAAACTGGAAGCCAGAGGAAAAGCTGGGTTTTTTTCACCTCTTCCTAATTCCTTGTACAGAGAAGTCACTGGTATGACTAATTGGGGGGAGGAGGGGTGCCCAGAAACCTGACAAGCTCTGCACATTTTAGAGCTGCTGGTCGGCTGGCAGAAAGTATCAGCTTTGTGGACTGCTGTGATGCCCTGGGGTGTTTGGTGACTAATGGTCTCTCCCCCTAGAAGTGCTTCTCTGGTTGGATTTAGTGACAATGAGGAGGGGAATATAATGTGTAGCAACAGCAAAGCAGCCAAAACGCTTTTACAGGGCTTGTGTGGCCATTTGGGTTTCAGAGCTGTTAATGTAACCTGGCATGTTAAATCAGACATGATCAACACTGTAAAAGAGCCAAGCATACCAACAGTACAGATGGGTGGCAGATAATGAAAGGAGCCATGGCTGAGCAGTGTAAAACTGCTGATCAAACCACATTAATATGTGGGTCTTATAATTCTGAAAATCAGCATTTGAATATACCAGGATGCAAACAGGTAGCTGTGTATTCACTGTAGGCACCATCTATAAAAAACATGATTTTAGCAACTTGCTTGTCTCTTGCCCTGGGTGCCTTAAATGCATGATTTTCCAGTACCTTGTGCCCCCTGTAGCAATTGGTGATTCCATGAATTGGGTGTAAATAGTTTCTGCCAGCTGCAGTTTGATGTCTGTTGTCTCACCCTGTTGAGTTTCTTTCCATAGTAGTGTCTGGGCTGGATTATCTACTCCCACTCCAGCTGCAAAAAATTCAGATATGCTTTAAAATTCAGGAGTTTCGAGAAAGTCCCAGAACTTGACAGCTCTGGGCTATTTGTAAAGTTGAGTGTTAATTCAAAAGATTTGTTTCACTTTTCTCATCCTGAAGTAATGATAATGGCACTGTTCTTGTATTTGGTATATTGCTAGGACAGTGTTGAGATTTCAGCATTTGAGAAAAGGTTTTCTGGTGCAGTCCCCTGCTCTGACAGCAGAGATTTGATGGCATGAGTGATACTCCCTTTAGAGGTCAGACAGCCTTTATGTCTGTGTGCTCACACACCCTTCAGAGCTGGGTGCAGAGCTCCATTTGTTATCTCCAGGCTGCCTGTGTGCAGGTAGTAGGTTGGTTTTGTAGCAAACCTTAGCAGATTTGCTAAATAAAAACTGAGTTGATGTATGGTACCCTGACCCTCCCAGCATGAGGCTGCAGTGTGAAACCATCTCCAGATTCCACCTCCTGCCAGCACTGGAGCTGTGGAGCATCCTCAGTAAATGCTTCCTTACAGCTGCTGATAAGGGCAGACAAAGGGGGCCAAAGGTCTCATGGAATGCTGATGGAGTGTGTGAGCCAAAACCCAGTGGGTGAGGGTCCCACATGATCTGCTGAAGCAGCAGGAATTTGAGGTTCCTCACTGTTCACTGGCACACCAGACAATAATAAAAGCCAGGATCTCCACTGATTCCCAAATCTTGCCAATAGACTGCCCTGCTCCTCCAAAACAACAGCAACAACCCTTAGGTGGCCACTTCACCTCTATTACATCTCTATTGGACTGGCAGATTAAATGCTTATGACTTTTTTTTCCCCCCTCCACTCTCTATCTTATTTATCAAATAAGTTTTCAGACACAGATTTGGGAATACCCTGTGTTTACTTTTAAATGCACTTGGTAACATTTGTTTTCTTAAAAGCTTATCCAAGAACTGAACAAATGGGCTCCTGAGCCAGTCTATAGGAGGTGGCTAGGGTCAGTTTAATATTTGCCATGATTAAAGTACACACTGCTGAGTAAATACAGAGAGGAATTATATGTTATTTGACTAGCTGCTAATTACGGTGAGCTCTTTCTGACTGTGCTTCCTTTTTAAAAGAAGAAAGTCAGGTCCCTCAAAATTCTCATATTTAGTTCCTTTGGAAAAAATGGTCTGGTAAATAAAACAAGTATTACTGCTCTAGTTTGTATCATGCTTCTTTTGCATGCTAATCCGAGGTTCCCCTGAGATAATTTGACAAGAAGGCCATTAATGCAAATTTAAGCGTGACCTAGAAAGGACTTATTTTTCATGTACCACGTTGACTCTCTGCTATTGTTATTTGTTCTTCTTTGTTTTAAACTGGTGTTTTGGAGTTGCCTTTCCTTCTTTTTATTTCCCTTTTTTTTTTTTTTTCTCATGATTATAGTAGCACAACTCAGAAGAAATACATTGCTTTCAAATAAAATGCTGGAGTCAGATATGAAAGTGTTGCACGTAAAGAACTGACTTTATCTGGCAAACACTAGATGTAGTTTGGGAAAAGTGTTTTTGTAGGCAATTAACAAAAGTTGACTTTAATTTCTTTTATTTTACTGGAGAACTTGTGTGTAAATGTGTGTTATATACCTGAGCTTTCCTAGCAGGTGTGGTCTCAAAACCCTTCATTATCCAACCATGCCAACTGGCCAGCAGAATGAAGTAAATGCTGACAAACCAAAACTATTGCAGATGTAAGGATTAAACATTCTCTTCTCTTCAATGGTTTGTTTCAGTAATCTCTAGGCATAACACAATTTTTGGGAACTCTGGCTCTGGCATTCATGTAAGTTAACCATTGTAGAAGAAAGCAAGGAACAGTCCCAAAAACTCCAGGATCTCAATGCTTCTGGGTTTGGTTATACGTTGTAAGAAATAAAAAGGCCAGAGCTACGTGGTTTCTTTTAACCCTTTACAGGTCACTTCAGGGGTCTTACTATGAATAGAATAGAATAGAATAGAATAGAATAGAATAGAATAGAATAGAAATGGAAATAAAGTATGTAATGTTTCCCAAAGAGATCTCAAAACTCTGTGCCATCTTCTTTCACTAAATCCTTGAAAAATACACATTTGCTCACAGTCAGGAAAAGTAGATCTAGCTGGTTTCCGGATAAAATGTGACTTGTTAGTCTGTCGTGGGAGAAACCTCTCTGTTTGAGTCAGTCGGGTTTTCCTGCTTTGGACTGGTGATGGCAGAAGGAAAACCTGTCCTTTCCCTGTAGCTCCCGACAGCGCTGGGAGGGCACTGCAGGTGCTGGCCCCGGGTTAGTTAGCTCGCTCCCGGGTTAGTTCATATTTCTGCTTTCCAGCTCGATGCATCTGCTTAACATTCGGCTGGAGAGAATGCAAAACACTTCCTCGTGTGTCGCAACGGGGACAGCGCTCGGTCCCGAGGCGCAGGGAAGTTCAGTGGCTCTGGGTTACGGGGTAATTGATGCGGAGGCTGGCGGAGGTGCGAGTCCCGCTGGAGCCGGGGCCGTGCCTGCCCTGCCCGGGCCCGGTGCCAGGCAGCGACACCGCTGACACCGCGCCAGCCTCTGCTGCCGGAGAGCGCATCCAGCGTCCGGCCCGCTTGACCCCCCGTCTGAGCAACTTGTTCTGCCATTTGTCATTGCCAAATGTTTCTTTATTCTGCCTCAGTCACTTGGTTTGCCACTCATTTGACTCCCTGCATAATTAACTTTGCCAGCCAATTGACTCGCTGTGTAATTATCTTTGCCAGCCGCTCTGGTCTCTGCATATTAATCACGGTGTGTAATGGGCCCCGGGGCAGGCTGCAGCTCGGTGGGGCTGGCAGCAGGTGCTGGGCAGCCCTCGCACCCACCGGCGCTGCCTGGTGCAGGCAGAGAGCCCAAGGGCTGCCGGCGCAGACGGGACCCGGCGGGGCTGGGACAGCTGCACAGACACGCTGCCACTTGCTGCTTCTCCTCCCTGACCCGAATTTAACTCCTCTTCCCAGCAGTGCCCCCCTCCAGCCCTGCCCCTCCTCATTTAATTGCTCTCATTTGGTATCTCGTGTGCTCGCCTCTGTCGCGTCCCTGACACGCTTCCCCGTGTGCTTTGTCACACTCTGGGGCGCAGCCAGAGCCCTCCGCTCCCCGAACCTGCAAGGCGTCCACAAACTCTTTGTTCAGCTTCAGGTGGGGGCTGATTCGGCAGGAGGCCTTGGAAAAATCGTATGACTTAGAGTGACAAGTGTGAAGAGCAGTTGCAGACAGTTTATACATCCTCCTCGGGGAAAATAAACCTGTTAGTGTGTGCCATATGCTACAAAGAAGTGGCTCTCGGCCACGCAGCTGAAACACTGGAGCCCTTCCTTGACTCTTTGTCTGCTTGTCTATTTGTCTTCAAAGCAGGAGCCCCTTACAGCTGACACTTCTTAAGTCCTGTTTACCAAATAGCTGTGGACTTTGTAAATAATGCAGATTAAAATTTTGGATGTTGTTGGGAATAAATAACATCATGTCTAGATTAATAGCAGGATAACGTACTTTGGAAAACTATCTTGCCTGCCTGCCTGCCTACCTTTGGTTGTTTTTCTCTGTTGGTGCAGTTTGCCTTTAAAATCTCCTGTGCTTTGTTCTGCCCCTCTGTCCAACTTCAGTCTGGCCCCTGTATTGCTTGATTAAATTTCATACAACTTCACTCCCTACAGGATATGCTTTAGCTCTAAAAACATGATTCAGCACCAAAAGCAAAGACTTCCAATCTAATTTTCCCTGACAGTGTTTTCTAGTTTGCCTGGATGGATAAAAATACATTGCTAGGATTTTGGCTTCTCTGCATCCTTTTGTAGTGGCTGGTTATTTCATAGCCCAGTTATCCTCCTTGCTTTGAGGACCTATAACAAATTATTGTAAAGAGCTTTTTAAAATCCTCTCCCACTGATCAATGTTTTGCATCTGTGTGTAACCAACAATATTGTGCAGGGCTTATTTTTCTGAAGTGTCAAGAAATTTAAACTCCCAAATGCATTTCTGAGATACAAAGGCACAGGTGCCTATGGTGCAGTTGAGAACGGTGTTGTTATCTCACCTGATTTTAGTTGAGTTCTCCAACAGGAGCTTTCCAGGTGCTGGGGTTAGTACAGCTCTGAGCTGAGGTGCTTTAGCCCCTCTGCCCAGCCCCGTGCAGCCTTGCTCAGAGGTTTCCCATGGACCTGGTCATGGTGCCCTGTGGGGTGAGTGATGTGAATGTTTTGCTCATGTCAAAGGGAGGAAAGTATTCCCCCTCCTCCCAGCTTTTCTTTTGGTCTCCAGCCTTTACATTCCCTGGCATGTTCCTTGGAGAGCCTGAATTATTGTTGGTGGTGGTTTTGTTTTGCAAGAGGACGAGTTCCTTGGCTGACTGATGCACCGGCAAATCGTCTGTCCTGGCTTGGTCCTCCCTGAAGTTCCGCATAACAAAAGGAAAAGGAGCGATCCCATCTCAGCTGTCCTGGGCTCTCCCGCCTGCGTTTCAGTCTGGGGCGAGATAAAGGAGCTCTGCTGAGCAGAGATCTGAAGTTCACAATCTGGAGTCTTTCTTCTGAGGCTTGGCAAGGTTTTTTTCTTTTTCAGAAAAAAAATAATGAGTTCATGTGTGAAGTATGGCTGCTGTTTATTACTATTTTTTTCTTGAAGTGTCTCTGCTCTGCCTCTCCTGACGGCTTTGAGCTGCAATAAACCCACTCAGAACTGCACCGAGAGCCAGCTCTGGCTGGTGCAGACACTGAGGCTGCTGAAATTCGATTTCAGCACAGGAAGTGACACGGCTGGGGCAAATTCCTCAGCTTGATATTTAGGAGCAAATGTAACATCATTGGTGGTTTGGCTGGGGCTGCTGTTGTTTTGGGCTAGGCTGGGGTCAGTGGGAATCACAGAGCTAATGCAGCCTCATGTTATTGCCCAGGGACAATCTGGGGGACAAGGGCACAGCTTTGCATTTTCCCCAGGTCAGTCCCTGCCTGTATGGATGTACAAACTCAGGGCTCTGTGCACAAGGAACTCCAGCAGAAAGGAGGAAAGAAACACTGAGCTCTGGCTAAAGATTAACCTTGCTGACTAACTGAATGCTGGGTATGAAAAATGTTAAAACTAATAGACTAAAAAACCCAGCTGTATTTTTCCTCTCCACTGGCTGGTGGAGGGCAGTGTTGCCACCTGTTTGGGCCAATATTTTTAGATATTAAAGAAACCTGGTCTCCTGTGATACAGTACTGAGAAGTTAATTCAGCTCTATTAGAAAAGTCTAGAGCACAAAGTGAGCCAATAACAGCTTTGAGTGTGTCTTTAAAGCTATCTTTCACACCCACCCAGAGCACAGAGATAACAGTGTTTACTATCACTTTGTAACTCTGGATGACTAAATCAAAAAGTAATGAAATGAGGCTGCCTGCTGTGTTCCTCTTTCCTCGTTCATTTATTCATCTTTCTGTAAAAGTGCCCAGGGTCTGTGATTCCCTCCTCTGGGAAAAGCAGGAGTAGATTCCCCTCTGGGGAAAGCCTGGCTGTATCTGGGGAGATGTGGAAGCACAGAATGCTGCTCCTGGGGGGTTTCAGCTTTGCTGCAGAGTGGGCTTTGCTCAGGACTCTGAGTTTAGCCTCCCCACTGAGTAATTCTGCCACCCTCCAAACCCAGAGCAATATCCCTCTCTCCACCAGTACTGACAACAGACTGTCAGAGTGAGGGAGGAAAAAGAGACAGCAGCAGGGGAAGGAAACAGGGATGCTGTTGGAAATCATTGGCCTTTGAAGACCTTTTATAAAGTCTCTCTGTTATTGTGAAGATGAGCTTGCTATAAACTCCTGAATGGACAGACAGAGCCTGATGTGCTAGAGAATGGGCCTGAGACAGTTTTCTATTATCTGGGAGATTTCTGTCTTAATAGAAGCTTTCAGAGCCAGCATGAGAGTTGAGCTCTAAAATTATGCCCCCAAAGGAACACAGTGTGTTCTGATGGAAAAAGCAAATAAATTGTGTTTTCTGATATTGGTCACACACAGTATTATTCTGCTGGTTCTCAAGTCACAGACTCCATCACAGACATCGAGCCTAAATGTCTTCTGTGGCAGAAATCAAAATCACTTTCTCTTCTCACTGATAAGATACTAATATGGGGCAATACCTGGTGAAGGTGGCTGCTGTGTTCATCTTGCAGAGCTCTTCAGAATTTTCTTCTGCTCTCTGCTGCTCAGCCCTTTCTACTCTTGTGCACTCATTTTTCTTTTAATTTTTCTTTTGACAGTATCTACTTACTCAACCTGTAAGTGTGAAAATCAATGTTTATATAATTTGAACCAGTTAAAACTAATTAAAGCAAACCATCACCTTCCAGGCTGGGCTGAAATGGAGAATAGTCTTTGCCCCAGTGCACACACACCCCTTCAGTCCCCTGCCTGTCACACAGCAGGAGAAAGTGGTAACAAATCAGAATGTCAACTAAGATGAAGTTCTGCTACCACACTGCTACTCTGTGCTGTGATTCAGCCATCAGAACAGAACTCTCTCCACATTCAAACCTGTGGTTTACGAAATAGATTTTGTACTTCCAGCCTTGCCACTACTTTATTTACTTCACATCTTTCTTTACTTGCCACTTGTGGGTGGTGCCTCCTTTGGGAATGCTGGCCATAGCTTCCATTACTGGCTTCACTATTTATCATAATTCCACATTATTTTATTTTCTGCCAATGGCAATCATATTATAGCAATGGATTATTTACCTCCTTTCAGCTTAAACATGATCTATATATTTCAGCCCAGCTTAATAGCTCTTACATTTACAGTGCATTTTTTGAAGATTTTAATCAGATGTATGCTCCAGTAATCCCTACAACAATATTTCTTTTTCTAGCAAACCCCAGGATTCAATAAAGAGGCCTTCATGCTTTACAGGTTTTAAAAGGAAAGAATCTTATGAGCAGTTTTGGTGTTGTACCTTTTTTTTTAATCTGCAATTAAGAGAATATAATTACTTTTCACCTTGTGTTCTGTTTGCTTTTTGCATTCCACTTCTGTGCTTGGGTTATGAATCATGTTTTATTTCACAGTTGGAAAGCAGGCATGGGTGTGCTGCTGATTCCATGTCTGGGCTGTATTTTTGGTAGAAACACTCAGCTGCTACAAATCAACAAAGGAGTCACTGAAGCCAAGTTGGTTTAGATGAGCAAAGGATGTAACCTTTGATCTTCTGCAAGAAAAAGCCCTTGACCCTACTCCTTTGAAAAAGCTAATTTCAAACAAAAAAGTACATGACTGTCAATCAAACACATACTATTGTCTGGGTGAGGGTTTGCCCTTGCAGGCTTTTTTCCTCCTCCAAGGAATGCAGTCGACAGAATTCAGATAAAAACCTGATAGCTAAGAAAGACCCTTCAGCAAAATGTTTGTCCAGCAGTGTTAGAACTTGCCCCTGGATGATGAGTTAGATCCACCTTTGTCATTCCCTCACAACTCTCATGCAATTAGGCTGATTTAGCTGATTCCAGCACTCCCTGCAACTCACTGAGAGTTTCCAGCCTGGATCTGCTCCTGCTGACAATCAGTTTGACACTGCTGGAGCAGAGTGGGCCTGGGCCATCTCTCCCAGGTCACCTGCCTGTGCTCTGTTCTGCTTTCCCAACCTCAGGCTGTGTCACTGATGCAATAACTCTGGAGGCTCAGAGCTTTCCCTTGAACCTGCTCTGTAATTAACTCTGGTTTAGGTTCTTATCAGCAGATTAACGTACTGCAGAAACATTCTGCATTTCCATAGCTTCCAAGCCACAGAGGAACTTGGCCACAGCCTTGGCATTACTCAATATGTCAGCTGGAGTCTTAGAAGTTTTCCAGACCTTTTAATCTTTACTCCTCACATAATATTGTTCCCTTCAAATAGATGTCATTCCACCCACAGACACTTTGCCTCGTGGGGATCTAAAGCAAGCTGGGTTGAGTAAAGACCCATTTCACACATGGAGGAAAACACAAGAAAGATAAGGCCTCTAAATATAAACCTCCATTTAGGAGGACAATAAAGCCCATGCTTAAATCCATTCCTGTTGTAATTATTGGTGTTATGAGAGCTATAGAAACTACAGCCCTATTTGTACTTGATGTTGTATGAATATATAATGAGGAGGAAGTGGTGTGTCCTGAAAGACTGCCTGGCAATGTAAGGATAAAGGCAGCAGGGAGATCCAAACAACAGACAGGAGCACAGGAAAGTTGACAAAACCTTCATCTACAGAGGGATTCACTGGCCAAAACAAATTACCTGTTGAACAGCACTATGATCTCTGTGGGTATTGTGGCATATCCTCAACCCTAAGCATGTATTTAAGTCTAATTGAAGAAATTAAAGCTTAGCATGTGCTTCAGTGCTTTGCTGAATCAGGGCCATAATGCTGCCACCAGCCACTTTAACACTGGACAGAGAGGAGCTAAAGACTTTGAGATATCAGAAACATTCCTCAGTGTCTCCCAAACTGGGGACGTGGTGTCCAGCCAGGAGAACTGAAGCCCCTTTCTGTGCTGTGATTTCAACTCTGATTAAACCATCTCAATATACATTCCCGAGGCCACTGATGTAATAGATTCCTTCCAGAGAAAAAACTGATCAAGCAATGCTGCCAGGAAAAGGGAGCCCTCACACTTGGTGCCTGTATTTATTGTAAATATCTTGACTGAAGTCTTTTGTGTGATAGTTTGAGAAGTAGCTTGTTGTTGTCACCCTCTTCAACTGCACCATTGTCCAAGTCTGAAAAGAAATTTGGATCTTATCTGTGGTGAAAAAAAAATCCATCTTAGAAAAGGAGATGAAATACAGTAAAGACAAAAATAGCCTGAAAATGAGTTTTCAGTGGGGAAGAAAGTTTCCTGGAGTTCTTGTCAAAATAATCTTTATCAACAAAGAGTTCTTAAATGCTATGGGATTTTCAGAGTTTTTTCCTGTAACAGTAGAGTCAATACATGAATGCTCATTCCCAAAAGTGGTGCTCTCCCTGGCCATATGGTCACAACATGACCCCCAGTCCATTGCTGCAAACAAATTCAGCAGCTTGGCAGCCTTCTATGCAAGGGGCCAGCTCACCTTACCCTTAGTTCCCAGAAGCAGCAAAATGGGAGTTTTGCAGCTGAGTAGGATAAAACCCTGGAGTGTTTGTGCTGGGCACTCCACCATGCCCGAGGCAAAGGCTCGAGAGCTCTTCTTCTGGAATCAACAATTCAGTCCTTGTCCCAGTACTCCAGATGTGCAAGGGTCCTGTCTGCATTAAAGCAGCTAAAACGTAGACAAAAGAAGCAGCCAGTTTTTTGGCATACTAATAGTATTAAATGTCATTATACTGTTAAAGATCAAAGGAACTGAGCTGGGAGCAGAGTTCTCCCTTGCTGAAACCAGTCAGTGACTGCAGGCTGTGGCATCTGGGCAGGCCAGCACTAACCAGAGGGGCACATCTGCTGCCTGTGCCTGGCTGGGAATCCTCAGCCACAGAATGGGAATCCAGCATCCACAGCTGCTTCCCAGCTACTACTGGAACTTTCCCATAGCCCTGACCACTCACCAGATCCTCATTAAGGTGTCAGAGTTAAAGATGAGGAATGTCAGGTAAAATGTGGGGCAAGGATAGAGCTTAGTCACCACGAAATGCTCCAGACTTTGACCCTGGGGACATGTGGGACTCTGCTCCAGGGATGATAACTGCTGTGGTGGCTGTGGACACCCACACTGCCCTGTGGCTGCTGATGGGCCTCACCTGGTAAAAATTATCACAGCACTAAAAAAAGAGCACAGCTAATTACCAAAATTGTGAGGGGAACATCTTAGTGAAGCCACACAGCTCGCTGGGTGTGCCTTCAATTTCTGGTAAGTCCCACAGTGGAAACATCATCAATCTGCCACCACAGGTACCTTTCTAATTAAAGTGGCAACATCCCACATACATTTCTCAGTGTCCAGTGCTCTTTCTCCACTTGCACTGCTGGTTTTGATCTCGGAGTTCCTCATGTGATTTGGTTAAAGGCTGCCTTGGAGTGTGCTCCTTCTCCCTCCAGCCCCCACAGCAGCAGAGACCAGGGATGCTGTGACAGGGATGTGCTGAAGCCAAACTGCTGGTAGAGTTTTGGGCAGTTCTGTCTTAGTGGAATTGATTCCCCTGTTGAGTCAATAAAATCTGGATGTTGAAGTTAGCCCAGAGTGTAACACTGAGCCATGTGAGTAAGAACTGAGAGGGTTTCTTAACTGGGGAAACCATCTTGGTGACTGTCAGAGGACACATTTTCCCTTTCACAAAAAAGTACGCAATGAGTCAGCTGCTGATGAAGAAAATATACCTCTTTGCCACCTTTTTTCTTTTTATCTGAGAGTCACATCTGCATGGCAAATGCTGATGAGTGAGAACCCCACCCTCCCATCTGCAGCTGACTGGCAGCAGAGATGTGGCTCAGCTGTCCAGAGAGACAGCACTGATGAAGATGTAGAACATCTGAGGACCAGAGACTTCTCTCTGGATTTTTTCCATGGTGTTTTATAGATTCTACCACCATCCTCCCTCGCCTGTGGGAGAAGGTTGTGATGTGACAGGGAGCAATGCTGTCACACAGCTGGGCAAGGCTGCACCTTTATGTGCTGGTACCAAAAAGTCCTTTTGTAAGAAGGCAGAAATAAGGAGAGATTGGGAGACCAAAAGTATTCTTTTTCCTTTTTTTTTTTTTGGTGGTTTTGTAATATTTCTTCACTCTCCCAGGTGTCTCATTAAAAATGAATTAAAATGAGACAATTTGCTGCTACAGAGAATTTACAATGCTGCTGCATCAAAGTACTTTGGAGTAGTCACTAAATAAGAGCCAAGTAATTGGTACCTATCTCTACTGCCTGTCATAAAAACAATGGACATGGTGAGGGTCCTGGAGAGATGTGGTCTTTATTGAAGAAAGAAAATGAATGCTTAAAAATGCTAATTATAAACAACATATATAAATTAATATGATTAGCAGTAGCTTGACTGACTTTTTCTTTCATTTATCTTTTTTTTCCCCTGCTTCCTTCCACACAGTTTTGTTCTGGTTGGGTGTAGAATGGGTTTCCCGGTGAACAAGTAAGGAAAGGCAGAAATAATATTACTTTCACAAATCTATGGTTGAGATGCCCTTGTGCTTCTTAAAAATGGAAGCAGGTCAGCTGGAACCCAGTGCCTGACAGTGCCTGCAGGACAGCTGCAACTTCTTCTGTCTGTTCTCTCTAACCTTGCTGCTTCTCTGGTTAGTTCTTGAGCAGAATTCAGCCCTTGACTACCATCAGGACCAAAATTAAGGCCAACATTTCTCATGTCAAGCATGCTGTGAGTGCAGCAGCAGTCCCTGTGTGTGTGGGGCAGGTCCCCCTCTGGCACAGGCATGTTTGATCCCTGCAGGCAGAGCCACCAGCCTGGACTGAGGGATCTGTCAACCCTCTGCTGTGAGCCAGGATTTACTGCTTTTCCACACCTTCACCATGGTCTGGCTGCTTCTGCCTCCCCAGCTCTCTACTCTGCAGGATTTCACCCCAACAAAAGGAGGAAAGAAGCAGAAAAAGCAGTAAGGCAGGGGAGTGGCAGGAGAGAATTTCTGATTAACTCGTTTTCTCAAGCTCCATTTTTATTTGAGACTACACCAATTCCAGTTTTCATAACAATGCATTTTTCCTTTGACAAGTGCTTATTTCATTTCATATAGTTGTCTAAATAGTTATCACACTGCTAATGTTTCCAGCCAGAAATTATTCCCCAGTGTGCCAGATCCAGACCTTCCAGTAATTTGTGTATGTAAATTTAGATTATTATTATTATTATTATGTTCACATGTAATACTACAGGTAACAAAATGAAAGAGCAGGTACAAATTATCTGCATAAAAATCTACATAAAATATTCACATAGAGAAACCTAATTTTTCTTGTTCGTAGAAATGTCTGGACATGTGAGATCTATTAATCAATCTCACCCATACAACTCATATTTATTGTGTGAATCCTAACACCATCTTCATAGTAGTTCATAAAATATGATCACTGCAAGGAGCTGAGTGGAATTCAGAACTGTATGATTATTTGGTTACTGCTCTGGGTTTAAAATGTTGGGTTTTTTTCTCATTTGACAGCCAGCTCAACTATAGTGATCTGGGATTTAGCAGCTGATGACTGTTCAGCACTGCAGGATGCTTAATGCAATTAGCAAAGTTAATAAAATGTTGGATAGATGCCTTGTACTGGAAGAAAAGGCATTGTTCTTATTTGTTCAGGATCAAACAGTTATGTTACCTTGTTCCTTTTAAGAAAGCATTTATTCCACAAATTGGATGAAATAAAGAACAGAATCAACAATTGACTTGTTACTGGTTGAATTTTACAGTAAGTTTCCCTGTTTTCTGCTTCCAGGAAAATACAAACACAATGCTTTCAGGAAACAACACCTACCAATTTGCAGAGGGGCACTGAAACAAAAAGTACACTGAAAAGGGCAAAGCCTGAAGAAGATTACCCTGGAATATCTGAGAGACAAGGTGGAGCCAGACCTGAACCATCTACCTTTAATAATGGGTGGAGGACAGGAAGTGTAAGAGAGGTCAGAGAGGAATAAATCCACTGTTCCTCCTCTCTTTGACAGAGTTGATCCTTGGAAATCACACACTTATCAGCTTAATGCCTGGAAAGACAGCAGAGAAACTCAGTGAGAGAGAGCTGGAAAGTATTTATCTGGGGTGAGCAGAAAGCTCCTGCTGAGAGGTCGGCCATGAAGCAAAAGAAAATCAAGGATAAGGTAAGTGTGAGAGTTTGCTTGTACCTTCACTGGAGAGATCACAAGCTGGAGAACTCCTCTATTTAAAGTGAATGTTCTCCTGCATCTGCCCTTGAGGGAAAACTAAACTAGGTAGTTCTCTGAAGTAATTTCTGTGTTGGTTTGAAAGGAAGATTGGGAAGTCTAAGTGAAAGCCTGTAATTATGATGGGCTACAGGTTAAATTAAAAAAAAAAAAAAACAAAAAAAACCAACATTTTAAGAAAAGAGCTTGAAAGAGAAATTGCAGAGTCAGTCTGTCAGGTTGCTTGTCCTCTGTTTCAAGTCATGTTGTTTCAGGTTGTATTGCTTTTGTGCTTCCCTCACCTTTTCTATATTTATATTCTCCTAAGAAAAGATTCTGCTATGGCTGAAGTGAAAATGGAGGAAAGGATGGTCTTAGTTTCTTTGTCCCCATCTTGCCTCCTAAGCCATCCACTGCAGAGGCATCTGCTCTCAAGGAATACACACAGCTGCCTCTGACACTACACCTTCACCTCTGGGACCACAACTGAATCAAGAACAAAAAGCAGACATCAAAAATAGTGTCTGGAGGACCAGCATCACTTATATCTCTGTGGTTGTGTTGGATTCTCTGTCTCCTGAGCAGCCATGAGTGTATTACAGGGTGAGTCAAACCCCAAAGAGGCCCAGCTGAAGGCAAACCATGGATGCTCCATGTCCTGCCCAGCTTGTGAAACCCTCTGTCTGTTTTAGTCCCTCAGAAATCTGCAGAGCACAGGTGTGA
Organism: Peucedramus taeniatus; assembly: GCA_013400575.1. NCBI lineage: Eukaryota > Metazoa > Chordata > Aves > Passeriformes > Fringillidae > Peucedramus > Peucedramus taeniatus. Next base: position 295,323 of record WBNO01017769.1, on the reverse strand, counting down.
AAACAAAGAGCATTTTACTGTTCCTGCTGGGGCAAAGGCAGAGCTCCTCACGGTGAGACCAGAATTAAACCTGATGTAGCTCCAGACACTGCATAAAGCCACCCCTTTACCCTTTCCATAGGTCCAAAATGGTTCTCTGTTCACAGGTATCACCTAGGTACCACTGGTAAATATAAAATGGCAGTGTGACTATTGTTGTGGGCTCGGGCTGAGAAGTTTGTAATTGCTTGAAAGAGCTGTAGTGTCTTGCTTTCACTTAAATTGATAAGAGCTTGTGGTCCGGACCCTGGATTGGGCAAGAGGAGTGGGCAGGACAGAATCTCTTTTGAGGATGGGGGAGCTGACTTCCAACCTGCACTTTATGTTAACAAGCAGGATTGCCCATCCCCTAAAACACTGCCTGAGCTGACAGGAGAGAAGTCAGCTCTCTGCAGCTCCCCTCTGCAACCCTGGGCTAAAAGAATTCCCTAATCCTGCTTATCTGAAGTATTTACACACCTCATAGTGTCCAGGTGTCAGCAGGAATGGCATGGCTGGGTTTCAGCTTTGAGTCATCGGGTGAAAGCAGTGTGGTCTGGGGCCTGTAGTGACTAGAAATCATTACCTTGTGTTGGCTGCTTGTCCTCTGCAAGATGAATTTGTGGGCTTGATCCGTTTTCCTCACATAGATGCACAAAACGCCCACACCTCTGACTTGTATTAGCGTGTCCTCATTGGCAATTTCCCTAAAGACAAACCAACCTGGGGAGAACTGGGGTGTTTTAACATCTGCAGCTCACCTGGCCCGTTGAGAGCACAGGTACAGTGAGGGAGCTGCACAGGGGGTGCTGATCCTGCTCAGTCGGCCAGAACATCCTCTGCTGCTGAGCTCCTGCTCAGTAACAAGGTCCTTCCTTCCCCAATGTGTGCAATAACCTTTCCATCCTACAACCACGGCGTTTCATCCTCCCTTGCTACGAGCAGCCCAGTTAAGCCCATGCTCTCTGAGGACAAGCACTTTAAGAAATAAGTAAATAAGCGTGCTCCCCCATCTTCACCTGCTGTGAGCCCAAAATAATCGCGGGTGTCTGAACGCGGGTTCTCGGGAGCGGGGCCGTGGCCATGCGGGTCCCCAGGGCAGTGCCCGGGCGCGGTGTCGGGGTCGGGCCCGGCTCTGCGGTGCTGGCGGGGGAAGCGCACGGCAGCCGCGCGGGGGGATTCGATCAGCGCGGCTGCCAAAGCCAATTATCGGGGAGAGGACGATATAATTATATTAGGGAACATCTGTACTTCATTAAAAGCCCTCGCGGGGCGGATTCGCGCCCGGCCACGTTACACACAGCCTCTCCTCGCCCCCGTTCCGCGCACGGCCGCCGCCA